>JABJVO010000042.1:1660019-1677043 GCA_026770805.1 Boulengeromyrus knoepffleri
CCTCCACTTCTCCCATCCGTCCATCGTGTAGCCGGCTGCGTACGTTCCTGCAGGACAGTCAGGTTCCCCCGAACCTGGGCTTCTCGTCGAGAAGATGGAGTCAACTGCATTGAGAGACCAATTGATCAAATCCATGATTTTTTTAGTTTGGAGAGCAGGGCTGAGACAGTCTCTGAAGTATAAGACAGTAGACAAGATGAGACGAGAGGAGCAAAGCAGGGAAGATAAGGGGAGGGAGAGAAGTGCGTCCACCTCCGCTGTTGTTATAGTTGTTCACTCAACTTTCCAATGTTTAACAAGAATAAAAAATCTGCAGTTTATTAAATAAATTGAAAGGTGGAACAAACCTGAGGTGTACAAACACCTTTGACTGGTCGTGTATTTAATTTCCAATACATCTGAATTACTTCTTGGGGGCTGGGAGCCGATCCCTTATGGGATGCTGAGACTGGAGTAGAGAGAGGAAAGCAGCGGGAGAGAACATGACACCCCCCCAAGATTTAACCCCCACACACAGCGGAGGTGGGATTTAATCTCAACATATAGTGGGGGTGATATTTAATCTCATGATTGTCCCATCTGAATGTGACACCTGCGCCATCTTGTGGCTCCTCCTTCTGCCTTACAGGTTACATCCGGGGCAGCTGAGTGTTGCCAGAGCCCTAAGTAGGACTCTGACAATGGCCTGACGGTGTTTGTTTAGGCTGAGTATGAAATGTGATGCAGTAATGAAGCCTCACAGTAGAGGGCGCTGTGGGCCAGTCAGAGGAGGGAAAGTCATGACTGTACGATTCTGTACGTGTATGTCTGCGAACAGACTGAGCGCAGCTTTCCGAGACTGAACACCACCTGAATGACTCCCTGCTTAAAAAGCTGCGGCCGCTGTCACCATTCAGAAAGGGAATAAATGGCCAAGATGATGATGGTTTAACAATTAGAACATTAAGAGCAGGATTTCCTTTAGAAGTTTATTTTAATGTGAATAGAAAGTAAGTCTCTTCAAGTCAAACACAGTCCATCCATCTATCCATCCATCCGTCCGTCTGTCCATCCATCCATCCATCCCTCCACAGACCTGTTCTCCGGGTGATGGTCTCGGCACTGTACCCGTTCACTGTACCCGTTCACTGTACTGTTACAGATGTCTTGGGCGCCGTGTGATGCATGTTATCAGGAGCTGCTGCCCATCGCCCATTTCCCAGGATGCATCGCTCACTGCTCCGGGGTCCTGCTCGTGTCATGCGGGCGAGTGCGGGTTTCGGGATTAAGGAGCGTAATAAGCTGAGGCAGGGGGGGGGGCTCTGCTGGGTAAGGGCTCCATTACAGCCCCTCAGTAATGCATGGCACTGGGGCACATTGTCAAACTGGGGGGGGGGGGGGGGGGGGGGGGGGGGCAGTGTCTGCCCCTCCTCCTCCTCCTCAAACCTCCTCCCCCCATTTCATCTCCCACCCCCTTCCCTCAGGCTGAAAAATGCTGGGTGGGGCCTAAATGGTGATGCTAAAGGCCCTGTAACTGCAGGCGTGTGATTGGCTGCAGTACTCTGTCTTAAATCCTTCCTGTACCCCGACTGGTTGAGCAGACATGAAGAAAGGGTGGCAGCTTGTGTCGGCCAATGGCTGAAGGCCGGGAGCCAGGAGGGAGGTGGCTGAGCCCAGCTGGAGAGTGACGTGATGACAGGCGGCATGGAGGTGAAGAATCACGCCATCTACAGGTTGTCAGCATGAAAGACAGGCTGTCACTGCCAGCCTTAGGACGGCCCACAGCGAAACCACCTCCCACGCCACTGTGCCCGTGTGAAGGTCTGTAGGGAGCCTATCGATTATCTGTCCTGTTAAAACGGAGAGTCGGCCCAGTTTGGCTCCCAGCCCAGTTTGGCTCCCAGCGCAGAGGAAACCCCTCTGTGGTTAAATGGATGGGGGCACTAACAGCGACAGGACTGGAAATTCACTTGGGTCCACCTTGTGGTCTGTGGGTGTCCCGGCGGAGCAGAACAGGAACCTGCTTCACGTTCATGAATCATCTGGGCCTTCCTGTTATTTTAATGTTGCTGGTGCCAGTTAAAATGTTTAATGAGCGCACTTACAGCCATTGTTAGTATAATGATTATTCTGCTGTGCATCCCCACGCTTCCCAGAGATGGGGGGTGAATAAGTAGGGTGCCCTAAAAAGGGAGTGAAAATGGGACAGGCAGATGGGGGGGTGGAGACCAGAGATCGCCCCCCCCAGCTTTTGCCCTATTTGCTGCTCATTCAGGAGTCAGATGGTGTCACCCAGTGGGGTGTTCTGTAGCAGAGTGGGGTCCCCCGATCCCTCTGAAGGGACATTTTTTTTGTGATAATATGCTGACCCTGATCCGTGAAAGACCCTCAGCGGAATGATCCAGAGTCCGTATCTCCTGACACCTGGACGGCAGGTTACTCTCTCTCCTGCTGGGCCCAGTCACACCATGGAAGCACCAGGTGAATGACATGAAACCCTCCCTGCTTCTCACCTTCAGGACCCGTCTTGTAATCTCTGTCTTGTAAAATTTCATATATATATAATTCAATAAACAAAGAACAGCAGAGCTGCTACAGATTACATTCCCTGTGGAAATGACCGTCCCTGCACAGATTCAGTCCTTTTCATTTCTCCTTTCAGATATTAACGTGGGGCGGTAACATCTGGCAAGGCTTTCTGGTGCACAGTGAGCTCTCTGGAGGGGCACCGTGATGCGTGTGGCTGTTTGTGAGGCTGCGGCTCCCTCTGCTGGAGGGAAGAGGACATAGGCCTTTGGGGTGGATCGCCATAAGCTTCAACCGTGCAAATATGCTCCTGCCAGGCTGATTTCCTAACCTGTGCTTGTAAACCTTAAAAACAAAGTGCCTGTCGTGCGAATGCAGGACACAAAGCGCCGTGTCAAGTGACATTTACGAGATACGCGAGCGTTTCGCCGGGAGCCGCGTTTACGCACCGAAGCTGCGAAGGGCCCATTGTGAGGGAAATGTCAGGCCTCCTCCTTCAACAATGGGCCGCAGGGATGAGTCACTGCAGACAATAACGTCAAAATATCACAGTATCTGTTAGGACGGCGGATTTTAAACAAATACACGACTTAACTCTGCGAAGAGCTGCAGCTTCTCCCGGCTTGAGTGAAGCCGGACACACAGAAACCCACACAGCCCTCATCTCGCTCTCTTGCTGTTATTCCCATTACTCTGGAGACCTGGGTGGGGGGGGGGGGGGGGCACCGGCTTTCCCCAGCTTCCCATTTCCAGTAGCATAGCAGGTAAGGAGCTGTTCCCAGCCAGGTGAGCCTCTGTCCAGCCTTGGCGAGGCCCTGGATTCCTGCATCATCCAGCTTAATGCAGGACTTTGGTCCCTGAAGGCCAGAGACCAGCATCGTCACATAATGAGCACTTACTGCACCTTGGTGTGACTGAAGCGTATTATAAAGCCGTACTTTAGGCGAGCAGAGCGCCGTGTTTCAAAGTGAACACAATATCCATCACACTAAGAGTGCAGACTGAGGAGGCATGTTTTCTGGGAGCCAGATTAGGACGAGATCTTAGCTGAAGTTCTGTTCTGCCTCCCAGAACAACCTCCCCCCCGCCCCGATCCCAGGGAATGTCCCAGGGCTGTCTTAGGCTATTGCTCTCACGATGTAAATACCATCGATCTGCCAGGCAGTCCGCTGCACACTCAGCCCATCACAATGCCTCGGCTGGTGTTAAGGTCCAGTGAATCAAATTCAGAATAATGAAAGGCAGGGACCTTATGCACAGGGGATGGACAGAGGATCGCAGGCAAGCCAGCGGGATCAGCCGGCTGCATCGATCCGTTAAAAAGCTAGATTAAAACCCACAGTAAAAACGCCCCGACCGGAACTTAGGTCAGCCTGCCTTTTATCATCGAACTGCTGCAGCCAGCGACAATTCTATGATTTTTAAGATGGGAGGCATAAGAGTGGCCATAATTCATACATAGGGGCCAAACTCATTATTAAACAGTGAGTGACAGGGGAGGGGCACTCCAAGGGCCAATCAGCTCTCAGCCATCACCAGTGCCATTATGGCCCCACCCCTGTATACACTCCTGGGCTCTGATTGGTGGAATGGATGTGGGTGGCCAAGAAATTTAAAAAATATTATTAGCTAATGATGAGGTCAGCCCTCAACCTTAAAAAGCTGCCCCTGGACTCAGACTCTGAACTTCATATCTGAGGGCACCATGCGTAGCCGCTAAGCTACAGATCCCGCGGGGAGGACCTGGACAGCAACAACACAGGGCCGTAACATGTGCAATCAGCTCCTGTTCTCACCAACCATCAGGCAGGTATGCCTAGTACAGACATGAACATTGAACTAAGGGTGTTTCACTAATGGTCTGAAGCACCTGCTCGGGGTCTAGGGGGGTATATTTATATTGCATTATTGCTTGGCAAACAGCTTCAGATTCCATGCCAACCACTCATTCTCAGCGCCCAGCAACCAAAGCGTCCAGGTGCTCATGGGTTCAGGGTCAGATTATCATAAGGTCAGGAATTCTGCTGCCACCATTGGATGATACCTCTGGGCTCCGCCTCCTTCTCTCCATCACCACGGCAACTTCGGCTGCTGCTGTAAGATGACACCTCCGGGGTCCATCTCCTCGGTGACTTTTGATGCTGCATTACCCCTCAGGCTCCGCCTCATTCTGCTGCTGCCATTGGATGATACCTTCAGGTGACGCCATTGGGCTCCACCTCCTGAGTCATGTGACGAGGCGAGTTCATGCCCCGTGGGTGTCAGCTGCACAGAAGGGCCCCCGTGCCATGGTGGGCTGCTGCTTGGGGGGCCCAAATGGCCGGCTAGCTGATACCCGGCCGGGCTCCAGGACCTGCTGACTGACAGCTCAGCCGTGTCTCTGACCAGGTCCCATCAGGGTAGTGATGAGCCCTGCAGATGAGCCCCTCCCTGGCGTGTTCCTGGAACACACCTTCCTTGATCCTGATTGGCTCTCCCATCCCAACAGAAAGAGGGCCTGAAAAGTAAATTTACTGAATTTACACAGAAATTGGCTTTCTGTGTGTCTGTGTGTTCTTTGCTGGTCTCTGCTAGCAGTGCAACGTCATGCTGTTGATGCTAACCAGCGAGGTCAGGGGTTCACTGACTGCTGGGGGCCCCTGCAAGGAATCAGCGGCAATGTCTCACTCTGACAGGGACCGGAGGGAAGGGGGAGGCGGAGAGCAAGGTGGGGGCAATCAGTCAGCAGGGAGGGAATGATTAACGAATGAAAAAAATAAATGAGGGAAGGGAATGAGGGGAAGAGAGAGAGGAAGCAAGTGGGGGAGATGAAATCGGAGATGATGCGGGAAGGAGAGACAGATAAGGAGGGGAGATATGTAGAGAGACCAGTATGGTACAGAGAGACCAGTATGGTACAGAGAGACCAGTATGGTACAGAGAGACAGACAGGGAGCAGGAGAGCGATGGAGGGCAGAGCCACAGACAGCAGAGGTCCCACAAAGCGGCGATGCCTCTGTCCCTCGTCGCAGAGCCTGTAAGCGTCACCTCGCTCCCGCCACTTTCCCATGGAACTTACCACCTCAGGGGCAGGAAAGCAGAGGTCAGAAAGTAGGGGCTCCCCCTCCCCTCCCCTCCCCTCCCCTAGCAAGGTAGTGTGTGAGGTTGCATTCAGCCTACTGTGCATTCCTGGGCCACACAGCAGTGTCATGCTGCCATTAAAAACAGCATCATGGCGGCTTCACAGTGCTCTGCGTCCGCTCTCACTGTTAGCTGATTAACATGAGAACTTCAGCTTGCCCAGAAGCTGCCCAGAATTTTAAATAAAATTTTTATGAAGATAATAAAGAAGATTTGCAGGACAGTATTAGTGACGGCAGTAATACCAGTTTATAGCTTTTTATTCATGAAGAATCTTGAGGCTTTCATTTATATGAGTAGAGTGAATACCAAGTTCAGCCCAGGCATCAGACAGCTCCGATGGACACAAACGCACCCCTGGGGAGCAGAGAGCGACTGCTCAGGCCGCTGTGTTACAGGCCCGTGCCTGACGCGGAAACAGCAGCCAGCGAATCACGCTGCAGGCGGCCCAGTGCCCAGCAGGGGCCGCTAGAGAGCCCACGCCAAGGTGACATCACGGCAGCCGATGGAGTCCGCAGAGGTGGAGTGTGTGATGGGGGAGGGACACTCCCCGCTAAACAGGAGCCCTGCTGGGACAGTGCTCTCTGCTAACAGGTAGCAACATGCTAGAAAACACAGAGCAACGCTTAGAATAAAGGACTGGCACATGTAAACCCTCACAGAGCAGTGGAAACGCAGGTCTGCCGAAGGCCTCTCATCATCGGCAAAGCTCAGCAAGCGAAGCAGCTGTGAGGGGCTCAGAGGAAACAAACAGAGAGAGAAGGGCGGCTGTCAGGGTGGGGCTTCTGAATAAGGGCCTTTCACACAACTCTGTGCTCATGACGACAAATCAATACAGCAGCCGCATGCTAACAGGCACGCTAACGCACGGCCGCACGCTAACAGGTGGCCGCACACTAAAGCACAGCCACATGCTAACACACGGCCACACGCTAACACACACGGCCTGCACACCAACACACAGCTGCACGCTAAGAGAAGGCCGCACAGTCACTCCACCAGCGCTGACATGGAGCCACATGCTACTTTGTCTGTAAAAGGTAGTTTTGGCCCCAAAACAAAACCAAACATGGCCAGGACTTTATTAACACAGCTGCGGGAGTGCACAGCAGTGGAATGCAACCGGGTCCAATCTCCTTCAGGTTCCGTGAGCTCGGGTTCTAAAGGCAGGGCGCTGCCACAGCTCCCCAAAACAAACACCTCAGATACATCAGGCAATGACCACACTGGGCTTCTTTTCTGTTTGTCTTTATTTTCCCACATAACTGAGAAGCTCGCATCAGATACAGTTTTTAGATGCAGTGAAAGCAAATCACAGAGGTGCGACAGAGCGAGCCACACATGCACAAGACGGCAGCTGCTGGCTGCTGTGCCCTGGGACAACTAGTGGCTGCGCAGACACAGGAACCAAGCCTGCGTTTTCACACTCACACACAATAACCAGCATGAGATCTGCTTACATGACAGAAGAGTGAAACAGACATTAGTGCACAATCACCATCCAATCAGCCTATTTCAGACTCTATCAAAGGGGCATTTTTTACATTTATCACACTCTCTTGCTGAAATTGGTGCCTGATCAGGTACAGACATTCTCCAGCATCAACAATCAAATCCTTTACTGCCTTTTCATCTTCCAGAAACTTCCAAAGGCCTTTGGCAGAAGGAACGGCTGGTAACTGTTTTTCACAATGTTATCAAAGCCATCAGACAGGTGATCCGGAGCTATAGGGACACCGACGTGCATAAACACACACGCACGCACGCACGCATGCACACACACACACACACACACAGACACACACAGTATGAGCTGGAGGAATGGTGAGGGTTTGGGTAGGAGACAGGTCAAGTCCTCGAGCCTCCACAGCGAGAGTTTGCTGGTAGATTATTTTGTACAGACGGGGAATGATAACTTCCTCTTTACAGAAGAGTAACACAGAGCTTTAACCCATGGAGGGAACAGGTCAGGATGCAGGTCAGGGGGATGAGTCCGTTACTCAAAGATCATGATCGTCATCGCTGCAGTCGTCGTGGTAACCAATCCTTCAGGTTTGATGCTGGCCTCACTTGCGGGGCTGAGTGGCAATGTAGAGCGCCATGAGGCAGTAGAGGGTGCCCCCTATGGTCAGGGCCATGGTGGTGCGGTACAGCAGTTTGTCTGGGACCCCCATCTTCAGGTGCACGGGCATGCCCTCCCCCTGGTCATGTGAGGGAGAAAGTTCCACAGCTCAGAGGCACTTCACACACAAACAGCACTCTGCATGTGAGTAACAACACCTCAGTGTAGCTCTACTCATAAGCAGAAACTAGCGCCCCCTAGAGGCTGCTCAGCGGCACCGGTTACCGCTGCACGCATTCCTGACCCCAGCCCCTGCTCTCCTGTACCTGAAAGATCTTCTGCAGATCAGGCACTCTGTTCGCTCCCAGATACTCAGCACCTCGGCCAAGCTCTGATGTCACCTTAGTGGGCGTGGCAAAGACCATGGTAGGTGATTGGCTGGGGACTGCCGGCCTGAAGCCCTGCAGTAGGATAACAGCATAAGTCAGTAAGGGACACACGTACAAATAACCATTTAACTTGGAATCCTAGGTTCACACAGTCACACACGTACTTCCATTATTCGTTTGCCACGAAATCCACGTGCTTTTTGGATTCTGTCCACAGCTGATACAGTACAGAAGACCTGGGCACTGTCACATTTCGTTTGTGGTTGGTAATCCCCCTTTACGAACATGTCATCCACAAGTGAATTCGAATACTAATCTGGCCCAGTTTGTGCGATGTTGCTGCACGTTGCTGTCGGGTGACTCCAAACACACACACAGTTACACTTTCAGAAGCCAATCATGAGAAATGAAAAACAACGTTTTCGGTGCAAATGTGCCCACAGGCAATGCTGCTATATTTATGCATAACCAGACAATCCCCTCAACTGTTCTCATCTGTGGCAAATATTAAGAATCTATTGACTTAAAACCTTCATATTTTTACATAGTGGTACAGTCGGTGTGTGAACGGTAACATAAATACCACGAAATAAACGTAATGTAAAAATGTAAACGTCAGAAAGAATGTGACTGACTCCCGGCCCAAGGACAACTTACACCCCCGCCAGTCACCCTGAAATACTGACACGGACTAGGGGAAAGACTCCTCCACGTTATTGCATTATTCTTTAGCAGCACTTACACGAGAAAATGAAGAGGTGAAAAAACAAATATCAGTCTGCTTCCGGGAATCAACCAGTCAACCATAAGAATAAAATATTACTGTGATAACCCAGGTATGCGACACTCTCGTCACGTTATATGACTAATATAAATCATCTGGACTATCGAAAAAGCAAAGACAAGATCAATATTGAGGTGTCGGACCAAACTTTTAAATAACTGCAAAAAGTAAATCAACTGCAAAATAACTTCAATCAAAAAGCATGACTTTCACCTTATAGCCACAGAGACATAAACTTCATAATTATATCTTACTGATAAATAACAATAGCAACAGCACAATAACACAAATATCCAAAAAGAGGACATCCCGTAATCCGGATAGAAAGACAGCAGGGTCGTTACAGAGTGGATAGTGAAGGTCATCGCTATTTCAGACTGGCGCAAACGCGCAAACAGGACACTTCCCTTCGACTCACCTGGGGAGCATATGCGACTAATGGTGCCGAACCGGTCAACTTCTGAGTAAAACCGCTGAATTTGTAATACATCTTCCACAAAAGAGATTGTATCCGAAGAATCACACGGCAGCACCGAACTGCTCGCCGGGCAGAAAGGGTCCTCACTGAGAATTCGCTACCAGACAATGACGTAAGGAGGTGGCCAAGTCGCGCCTGCTCTAAATTCCAAAAAAGAGTGGCCGAATTCCTGGGTGTTTCTCAATACCAAAAACGCTATGATCGGTCTTGCTAACTTGTCTCCCCAGAACGAATATGGGGCACAATTAACCATGGGGTGTTTCTTAATACCTGTGGGGTGTCACCGTGGTTCAGTAGATAGCACTGTTAGCTCACGCCTCTGGGGTTGGGCTTTGAAGCCTGTTTAGCTGGTATAGTTCGTGTACTGGCAGAGGCAGAGGCAGCAATGCGTGTGTATGCTGATCGCATGTGCATCCCTTTTCACAAACCAAGCTGAGGAGCTGGATGTGTTTTCTGTATCTACGGCCATAAACTACTGGAGTTGTCACTTTTTCAGTTGATGACAGTAAATGTTCCCTCCAAATGTAAGTTCTAGGAAGTTGTCGACAGCAGCCCCCTAAACACCGCTCTGACACGTGCCTTTAAGAAACAAAAATACATCTAAATATATGGGCATCTCTATATTTTTATCAAAACTGTTTGCTCCAATAATATATTGCAAAATATGATGTAAAAATGTATCGTAAAAATATATTAAAATACACTAAAAAATACACAAGGAATTGGTTTTCATATATAGAATATAAATTTTATATTTAATAACATACAGATGTACATGTGACAAAATATGGTAAAGTCTGTGTATATATTCATATACTATATATTTGTATCAGTGCATGTATGTGTGTGTGTGTATATATATATATGTCTGAGTCACACACACACACAAAATGTACTACATATATTCTCATTTATATGGGAACATGTGTGTGCAATACACGTACACAATTAATATATTACCATATACCTACCGCATATTACCGCAGACGAATGGGTAAACAATCAAGAAATTCTTTAATTCTGTTTTGAAACATGCAACATTATTTTCCATGTATGTGTAATGGTTATAAAACACAGTATCTCAAAACCATGTTGTCAAACCTATTACTTATTTGGCCTTCAGCCGTTGAACATTAAACATGAGCTAGAGATCCAAATCAAGGAAAGAAAAGACAGAAAGGGTCCAAAGGGAGTCTGCTATCCTATTTAACAGTCCATCTGGTTTCCTCACTGATTAAAACAAGGTGCAGAACATGTGAAGAAAACAAGAACTGAAGAACAGTTTGTTATCATGGTCAACCTGCTCGTATTTGCCCACGCTCCGTATTCGTTTCGCTTCACTGCATCAACTCAAAAATTCTTGTCTTGATTGTTCTTCTTGTATCTGATATCTTGGCCCCTGGAAGGTGATGTAGAGTAGTATCTGTAGAACAGAACAATAACAGATAATTAAACATTCACAAAAGACATCAGGAAATATAACAATATCCATAACATCTAAATTAGTTTATAAACACAGTTCAAGAACCAGATAATATCATATTAACATTGAAAAAATGATTTTTAAAGTCAGTCAGCCAGTTCTAAATCAGGGACAGTTTGGATTTTTTGAAGTGGGGTCGTTAGGGCTGGACATATGGCAAAATGAAACGTGAAAATAAACTTCATTTGTTGTAGGGCTTAATACTAGAAAACGCTGACAGTTTTTTCTCTAACTGCCTCATTATTCCAGGGAAGGGATTTAACTATGGCTGGGCGATATGCCCTAAATAGTATATCGCAATATTTTCACAATATTGATATTTATCACATTATTCTAAAATTCATATGCAGATAACGATAGTGTTTTTGAGTTTTTCTGATGATAATGATCAAACTGATTTACTAATATAGTAATATAGTATAATGATAAATGATGCCAACAACAGGTTCATATCTTGATCAAATTTGTTGTAAAAATACAGTTAATTATGCAAGTAAACAAGTGTTTAGGCTATATCACGATAATTACTATATTCATATCGATAATGATATGGATGTTCATAATCACGATAGAATATTTTATTTTACCTTGCAGAACACGGGAGTTGGTCTAAGTACCTCATACAACTCCACTTCAAAAAAATCCAAACTACGCCTTTCCCCTTCATTACCCCTGCCGAGAAATCAACTGAATGAACCAAGCATCAGGCAGTTAGCAGGAACACCTGAAACAGAGCCCAAGTTACCTGCTGTAACCTAAGGCTGGTACAGAATCACAGCTGTTTGTCAGCCTGCTTGGATGAAGCAAAACACTAACCTTTCATTCATCGTTTTGTTCTTGTTGGAATCTCTGTATCATCAGAACCATGGAGAATAATGTCTCCTTTTAAATCGTTCCATTTTTCCCTGCGACATATGCGCCTGGTTTGGTGCGCGACAACAGCTTCTTGCATGATTCTTTGCGTAACTCAAGTGGGCCGTGATTGGACCACAAAACCGAAAAGCTTTGGATAAAAGGAGTACTAGCCAATCACAGCACAGTGCGGGCAGAAAAAAACGTGAACATTGTAGACAGGCAAGTTGGAATTTGTTAATAAAACATCTAGGCCCTTAATGTTAATTAGGATAACAGACTGTTCTTTATTTTTTTTCTTCACGTGTTCTTCACCTTGTTTTAATAAGCAAATAAACAAGATCATTAACCATCATCTTAAATATAAAGTGACATACATTGAGATATATATTTTATAGACTGATATGTAAGAAACACCAGTTTCCTGTGTATTCTATATTGTAATGCATTGATTATTATAAAACACAAAGAGTAAAATAAACGGGAATTAAGTTGAAACATAAATTCATTTTCAATAAAACTATTATATGTAAAAATGCAGTAAAAATGTTTTTGTCTTCATTGCAATCCATTTTTTATATGTATCAGTACTTAGTCAGACATGATCCGTGCATATATTGCAGTATATTGGAATATATAAGCACTAGTTTCTCATATAGGGAAATATATTATTTAATATGTTGCATTATATTTTCCGATATATTGCCATATATTTTTTTCATGACGTGTCCTTTTCACAGAACCCTCTTGGGGTGAGCTGAGGCTCATTGGCCATTCAGAGCCACGTCCTTGACAGAGAGTGATTCTTGCCTCAGTACACAGCAGTGGGCCGAGGTCCATGTTTGCATTCTGCCTGTAGAGCTTGTCTTCCCTTGGGATCACATGAATATTCAGTACAATTCGAATAAATGTTTGCCTGCCACTGCATTCTGCAGAGTCTGTCCAGCATCAGCTGTACAAATTTTTAAATTATTATTATTTCTTTAACATTAGAATTTCGGTTGTTCAACATCTAACATAGCATGTCATTTTTACATTGTTACATTATTGTTACACAAACATTATTCATGGCCTCAATCAGCCGCCTTGGACCGGGAGCATGGCAGCCGGTGGGAGTGTGTAAATGTGGTGTGTCTCTGCAAGTGGATGCACCTCTCCCACTGAGAAACTCTGCTGCTCACTCAGGGCTCCACTAACACTCTGTTCCCGCGAATGAGCCTCCTCCATGCTAACACCCACTCCCGCCGTTGACGGGACCCAGCCGGCCCTCTCAGCCAGTACTGCGCTACACGCTAACACCCACTCCCGCCGTTGACGGGGCCCAGCCGGCCCTCTCCGCCAGTACTGCGCTACACGCTAACACCCACTCCCGCCGTTGACGGGGCCCAGCCGCCCCTCTCCGCCAGTACTGCGCTACACGCTACACTCCCGCCGTTGACGGGGCCCAGCCGGCCCTCTCCGCCAGTACTGCGCTACACGCTACACTCCCGCCGTTGACGGGGCCCAGCCGGCCCTCTCAGCCAGTACTGCGCTACACGCTAACACCCACTCCCGCCGTTGACGCGGCCCAGCCGGCCCTCTCTGCCAATACTGATATACCCCACTCCCACTATTAACACAGCCCAGTCGGCTCTCTCTGCTAATACTGAGCTACATGCTAACACCCAGTCCCATCATGAATGCGGCTTAGCTGGGTCTCTCTGCTAATACTGCGCTACATGCTAACAGCCAGTCCCGCCGTTAACATGGCCCAGCAGTTCTCTCTGGCTCCTTCTCCAGGCCGGACTCCTAACTTTTCACCCCTGTGCTGCACAGGTCGACTCCATGAATTCAAGACACTTTCAGCTTTTTGAGTTGAGGATCTCTGTTCTATTCTCATCCTATAAATCCTAACATCTCTGAAAATCCTGGGTGGGGTTTAATCACCTGAAAAACCTCCTGGCAGATGGGCATGGACATCTACTCATCTTGCATAAAACTGTGATCAGTAAAATTCCCAAAATCAAAACCACAGGCTAGGATGGAATTATGAGGCTCTAGTTCCTGACACAACTGGAAAAAAAAACACAAAGTCCTGAGGCAGCCTGACAGGTCCAGTATGAAGGTTTATTCCCAGTGGAAGTCCAACATCATCCAGTTGCACTGTTCACATGGCAGGAAGCAGCGGAACTCCAGTTCAGCTTATAACGTTTACACAGCGTTTTTCCATTTTAATTTTCAAAACTCATCATACAATGAAGCACGGAGAATATATATTTCCCTCCAGGAATTTTCAGGAAGCGCTGTTATTTTTCACCTAGAGAGCAACCATAGTATTCAAGCTTGGTCTTTTGAAGATTAATTGCGTTCAATAACAATTTAGATGTTACTTTGGATATATTTATATATTTAAGTAATACTTTTAGAAAAATTATTAACAAAACTAGAAAACAACATGGCTTTCAAGCTGCTGTTGATGGATGACCTTGAGTGTCCTGAATGTGATCTTGTGACCCTGGATGACTGGTGGCACAGAGGTGACACCCCTCTGATGAACATCCGGCAAAAGTCATGTGACAAAAGCTGCTGGTGGACTGTCTACTGCAGGCAGAGACAGAGGGACGTGAGGAAGCGTCACATGCAGCTGCCTACTGCCCAGGAAGTTTGATGTTAGATATGTTAATAAGTCAAACAGAGAGACAGTGTTGACATCACTGGGTGCAGTAGCTTTTCCTGGCAGCTAGGGGGCCTGGAAGCCTTCAGAGGAGGAGGAGGAGGCCAGTGGAGCAGTGGGAGAGGGTTGAGGGAAGGAGGTGACATGGTCAGCGCTGACAGGGAGGGAAACTGCCCCCCGAGACTGAGGGAACTGAACCCCCGCCATGGCATGGCGGCAGTGGTGGGGTGCCAGCCTGAGGGGGCAGCTGCCTCTCCTTATGGGCCCCTGTGACAGAAGTGAGGGGCCAAGGGCCCACGCATGACACCACCTCCCACCTGCCCCAAGCCGCGCACCCCCGTAGCCTCGATAGAAAGTCAGCTCATGGTGAACTGGGCAGTTCATGTCCATTGGCTAGCTGGCTGCCATCAGCAAGCCAATCATCTCCTGGAAAGAGTCTTACCTTCCAGATATAGAGCAGCTGTCACTGCGAAGGACTCGATCAATAGAATCCTGGTGGCGTTATGCAGGACACCGGGATGTACCTGTCATCACATCATGTTAGAACTTGCTGTCCTCACCCTGGACTGGATCAGAATATTATATCACTTTTGCTGTGACGCATCGGAACCTCTGGTACTTTGGTCGTCAATATCGTTCACCTGCACGAGGAAGCTTGAGAAATAATTACCGGTCCTTAATTACGTGTCCCTGACTTCCATGGATGTTTATAAGCCAGGTACCCATGATCTAACAGCTTTTCCTATTGGTTACTCTCACCATGGGTACCTGTCATGCCCTTACAAAAACCCTGACACGCCCCTGTGGCCAGAATGCAGGAACAAATGTGTCAGAAGAGTCTTCTGGCCAAAGAAAGGAGGTGCACAATAGGGAGTTCCCCAGTTTGATGGGAGGTGAGTGCTGGAGAGGGGCTGACCCGTGACACTCAGTTGAGGAACTCAGTGGAGAGGCTGCGGTGGTAACGAGCCGAGCGCAGCCGCAGCTCATGGTAGCACTGCACGAAGCTGTGGTAGATGAATGTGATGGGCAGTGCCAGCAGGACGATGCCGCTGACCACACAGAGGCCGCCCAGCACGCGCCCGGGCATGGTGATGGGGTACATGTCTCCATAGCCCACTGTGGTCATGGAGATAATAACCCACCAGCAGGCGGCCGGGATGCTGGCATAGTCCTCACTGCTGGGCGCCAGGTCCAAGCCATGCTCCAGCAGCTGGGCTAGTGCACCAAAGATGGCCATGGCCACGCCCACAAACACCAGCAACATGACCATCTCGTGGTAGCAGCGCCGCAGCGTCAGCCCGAGCGACTGCAGGCCCAGGAAGTGGCGTGCCAGCTTGATGAGCCAGAAGATACGCATCATACGTAGGGCACGCAGTGTGACGCCGGCACGCTGCAGCTGTGAGCTCTCGCCTGTCACAGCTGCTGCCAGCGCCGAGGCATAGTATGGAGCGATGGCCAGCAGGTCAATGACGTTCAGTGGACGCCGCAGGAACTCGCACTTATCGCGGGACACCAGGAAGCGCACGATGCACTCAGCTGTGAACCAGCCGATGCACACGGCCTCGATGATCCTGCAGGCAGGAAAAGGACAGCCTTTAGCTAGGACCTCAATGCACATGGCCTCAATCCTGTGGGCAGGAAGATAACAGCCTTTAGCTAGGACCTCCGTAGAAATGGCCTCGATGATCCTGTGGGTAGGAAGATAACAGCCTTTAGCTAGGACCTCCGTAGGACCTCCGTAGAAATGGCCTCGATGATCCTGCGTGTACGAAGAGGACAGCGTTTAGCTAGGACCTCGATGCACACGGCCTCAATGATCCTGTGGGTAAGTAGAGGACAGCTGAGGTTCTCATGAAAGTTCTTGCTAAACTGAAGGTATTCCACTGCCTATTGTCTCGAGATTGCATGCAATGGGAGATTATTAATATTAACAGACAATGACCGTCCCCTACTCACTTTGTTTTGATACTTTTATTAAATCATCCATGACGTAGCACCACATGTATGGATGTATGATTTCCAATGTGCCAAAGTATCTGTCCTTCAAGCCATTAAAGGCCCCCATGTGTTCTCACATGGCAAACTGCTAACCTGCAGTACGGCTCACATACTTTACAATGGCAAACTGCTAACCTGCAGTACGACTCACATACTTTACAATGGCAAACTGCTAACCTGCAGTACGGGTCACATACTTTACAATGGCAAACTGCTAACCTGCAGTACGGCTCACATACTTTACAATGGCAAACTGCTAACCTGCAGTATGGCTCACATACTTTACAATGGCAAACTGCTAACCTGCAGTACGGCTCACATACTTTACAATGGCAAACTGTTAACCTGCAGTACTGAGCCGTACTGCAGGTTAGCATACTTCACAATGACAAACTCCTAACCTGCAGTTACAGCTCACATACTTTACAATGGCAAACTGCTAACCTGCAGTTACAGCTCACATACTTTACAATGGCAAACTGCTAATCTGCAGTTACAGCTCACATACTTTACAATGGCAAACTGCTAACCTGCAGTACGGTTCACATACTTTACAATGGCAAACTGCTAACCTGCAGTACTGAGCCGTACTGCAGGTTAGCATACTTCACAATAGCAAACTCCTAACCTGCAGTTACAGCTCACATACTTTACAATGGCAAACTGCTAATCTGCAGTTACAGCTCACATACTTTACAAT
>JABJVO010000042.1:1814115-1838602 GCA_026770805.1 Boulengeromyrus knoepffleri
GGGGGGGGGGGGGGGGGTGGGGGGGTGGGGGGGCGGAGATGCAGATGATGGGATGCAGACCATTGTGTTTGTAAGTTCCTGTGTACAGTTGTTTTTTAGTAAAGGGACATTTTTGGCTAGCATCGTCATGGGAGCTACCTCTGCCTCCACCAGCAGGAGGCGCCGGTACTTGCTCAGCATCTCTCGTGTTCTGTTCAGAACGCTACAAGCTGCAGACTCGAACTCCATGTCCACTGCGAGAGAGAGGGAACGAAACATGTACCGCATGTGGGATACCACTAACACATAAAACTGCAGCTCACACAAGCAGACACAATCGTGCCAGGAAGGCACCTTTCAGCAAGTCGGCGTCACTCGGCAGCGCGCCCTGGAACACATGATAAGGCAGGAGCCGGTGGACAACGTCCTCCGGTGAGGTGAAGGGGGACGTGTCTACGGACAAAACCCGGGCCTGGTCCAGCTGCAGCCTCTGCAGAACCCTGTGATGGAGGGGTTACGGTCAGACTCAGACTCACTGAGAAGAGACCTAGAACATTCTACAGACACCGAGAACATTCCGGAGCCATTGAGAGGAGATCTAAAATATTACTTAGACAGTGAGAAGAGATCTAGAACATTCTACAGACACTGAGAACATTCCGGAGCCACTGAGAGGAGATCTAGAACATTTCTGAGCAACTGAGAAGTTCACATCCACACAGTAAAGTATCACTTCAATCCACAAAGTTCTATGAAGCTCCAGGTGATAAAGTGGGTGGAGAAATGTTCAATGGCAAAGTTCTCTGGGGTTCTTGAGATGAACTGACACTCACAGGTCTCCCTTAGTGAGCGGCTGTGGGACTGAAGTCTCCCGGAAAATGGGCTGCAGAGACAAGGCAAAGCGGTGCGTTACCAGCACAGATCCACACAGTCTGAGCTCACCGAGTTAAACCTTCATTCTCTGGCAGAATGGATCATACTGACATCAGGGAAAAATCCAAAGTCTCAAAGTCTAAAACGGTGCTTACAGTGGCTAATGTCATGACAATTATCACAACAAAATTACAATGACCATTTCTGCAGATGTAATCATTTGTTTAATCACAAGTGCTTTAACAGTACTGCACGCATCCCTGCAGAGACGTATGCAGCAAACTGTGTGTGGTGATGCTGACATTCATACCTGTGTGGTCTGCAGTTCGACTTGGCTGCTGGCATGTGAAGGCTTCCCAGCTGGAGAGACAAAAGCAGGAAGGGAACCGGAGGACTGAGACTGAGCTTTCATTTTCACAACACACACAGAACCAGACACAGAAATGGTCCCTACCTTTGACTGCCTGCTGGAAGCCCTGTTCCACTGCTGATGAAGAGTCCTGTGATGAAGAGGAGACCACGATCATGGCCTGAACAGCTCCCCCATGTTCAGAGGGAGGACGTCACCATCACCTAAAGCACTACCACTTAACTGTCATCGTGGCAGAACCTATTTATCTGGGCAACAAATGTTCAAGATGTGCTATTACGCTATTGCTTGGCCTTAACCTCAGGTAGACAGACTCAGATCGGACTTTACTGGTCTGCCCTCCAAAATTCGTTTGGTCCAACAACAGGTATATAGAGGATAAAAAGCTATTATGGTAAGGAAAGCGGTATGACGAATAAAGAAAATAATACTGACAGCTTAGAGCAGATATATACAACGGCTCTCAGTACGGACCAATGTTATCTGTAGTGAAAAACAGAAAGGAAATAATACAGGGACGTCATATAGGTATGATGAAAGCATAAGTCAGAGAGACTTAAATATCAGCAGAAAGGTGAGGAAGTTAAGGTAGGAAGAATGATAAGGCGGGAAAAGAGGTGGAGATGAACTGAAGGGAATGATGATCAGTGGTTAGACTGACCTGGACCACAACGAAGGTCTGCATCTCAATCGACTGCTCTGGCGCCCCCATGTGTATGGAGGAGGTAGCGCCCTGTGTCAGGGGAACCAGAAAATGCTGTTCAAGGTTGACGGAGACCTGCTGCTGAGCCTGGAGCACTGGAGCCCCCCCTCCTGCCATCTGGTTGGCATAGTCACAGGGAGAGGCCCCGGCCGAAGTGACCAGGGTGCCCTGGGCAGGACCGGGGGTAGGGGTGAGGCTGGGGGCCCAGGTTTTGGAAGTGGCCCCCAGTGCCTGAGCTACCTGCACCACAGCGGGGGCGGCTTGAGGAACTTGGCCACCAATCAAGCCCTGGTTCACGATCAGCTGACCCCCACCTGAAAAGCCCTGCCCTGCCACCAGCTGCACGGCCGTCCCACTCTGATTGGTCAATATGGAGTAGGCGGGGCCCGCCCCAGCAAGATTGGCAGTCTGCAGCGCCGGACCATTTAGCACCGAGGGAGCTGAGGTGAGGGCGAGGATCTGCCCTGCTGGGAAGCCGGGCTGCTGCAGCTGTGGCTGCTGGATCACAATGCTGCCAGCATGGCCAACGACCTTGGCCTTGTGGTCAGGCTGAGGCGAGCAGGCGGGGCCAGGGAGCTGCACACCCAGGCTGTAGACAGTCTGGCCTCCAGCGGAATGGGGCCTGGGCTGAATGGGCCTGACCACGGCCTGGGCAGGGGGCCCCCTCTGGATGATGATGTTCTGAAGGGGGATGGATGTTCCCAGAGGGGTGGGGGTGAACACTGCACCCTGCACACCGCCCCCTGGGGGTGCGGTCATTACTGAAGAGGTGCTATCGAAAGCCCCAAGAAGCTGAACTTGCCCAGGAAGAGAACCATTGTGCAGAGGCTGCTGAAGGAAGGTCTGGGGCTGGGTGCCACCTGGGAAGGACAGCCCCGCCCCTGCCGCGCCCTCGAACCCGCCCCCTGACGCTGACATCTGGGGGAAGGCCGTGGGACCAGCTGAGGACTCCAGCAGTGCCTCCTGGGCCAGCGTCTGTTCTGTGATGTCAGCCTCCAGCAAAGACTTCTGGAGGATGTCGAAGGGCTGCTCATCCCCAAGTTCCGCCCCCGATGGAGAGACCCTGCCCAGATCCTCAATGAACTGCAGGGTGCTGGAATCATGCAGCTCCGCCCCTTCAGCCAAGCCCAGGGGGCTCCCATCCTCCTTTATGTCCAGGTCACCCTGCGAGGTGTCAAAGGGAGATATGGGCTCACTGAGGTTCTACGCTTCCAAACTCATCTGTGTTTACTGACAAATAGTAACTTTGCAACAAAAAATGATAACCAAGGATGCTTCTAGAAACACTGCTTATTACTGCATTATGAAGCAGCTCTGCATTTCATAATTGGTTAATGTTTCGATAATTACCATTTCAACCACATTTATTCTTATTGAAACAAAGGAACATTGAGCTGTCTGCTATCACATTACTTTTGACATCATTTAACCATCAGTTTCATATAATAAAGAATATCATGCACAGGCCACATACCAAGATAACAGAACACAGTACGACAACCACCTATGCTGCACTACACCAGGGTCCTTGTCTGGGAACCTACCAACTTGCTGCTGGATCCATGGAGATAGCTGTCCAGGGCATGTGCATCTCTGGGTGGAAGAGAGCAGCATACTGTCAGTGTGTGATCACCTGGAGCTCAATGGAATAGAGACCTGCAGGGAGTTAGGCAGCTAGAGGCGTGCCGAGGCTGGGGGCGTGACTGGGGGTGCGGCGGGGCTGTCAAACAACCGCTATAAGCGACTTAAGCAGGCGGAACATTCCACTCACCCAATAATATCTAGCAGGTGATCATCTTCATCATCCATGACACCTGAGAAGTGGAGATGAAAGGTCTGCTGCATTAGACACTCCATAATTCCAGAGAGGACACATACACTGTAGCCTTTCACTGTACTGTAAGTCGCTTTGGATAAAAGCGTCAGATAAATGTGGGAAATGTACAATGTAGATGTCATGACAGCTGAGTTGGCTTAAGTCAGTTTCATTTAACTCACAGGAAGTTCACATCACTCAGCCTAGTCTGTGCTTCATGAATCTGTATCATTGCCATCTCTAGGCCACATGTGAATGAACACCAGTGTTATGGAGAAGATGCCAAACACAGACTGCCAGTATGATACACACTGTAGACGGAAATACCTGCGCAAGAAGATAAATAAAAACAGTCTTTCTTCACTGGCCATCAGATTATCTGGGGTCGACTTAAAATGTGGAGGGGGGGTGGTTGCGGGGGTGGCCAGTGGCCACTCACTGGATTTCTAGGGTAAGCATGATGTGAACCATACAGCAACCTTGAACTCCTGCAGTGAAAGAGAAAGAAGGGCGGTATGAAGCCCAGATACGAGCAGGTGCCAGGCAGACCTCTCTGACCGAAGTGCACCGTCCAGTGGCAACTGATGCACCAGGAAATGTTAGGCCGGTTGTGTGGATGCAGGCCTTCAAACTACGAAAGTAACCGACATATACGTAACAAGACTAGGCCTGCTTTAGAATTACCTTACGGCTAGCAACAATGCTAAATAATACTATGGTAAAATGCACAATTGCATAGTTCAATACATAAATAAAAAAGTTTTGTGAAGTTCTCATAATTTTAAGTTAATAATTTGCCCCTTGTGTCATAGGAATATTAATTACATTTTATTTTATTGACATTTTTGTCAAAAACCAACGGAGCCACACAGCACCCCTAACAGATGTACCATGAAAACAAGCGCGCGTTAGCAAAACGTACCGGGTCATGGGAATGGAGCCTCAGCACAGAAAACCGGGGGTGACAACATGACAGGTGGGGAGTTTTCCTGTATGCAACATTCAATGGGGACGCTGTTTAAAGGTCTGCCGAAAACCCAAGTGAGCCATGCCGGGACTTTTTTTGGGGGGGGGACCAGCATGAGTATACTAGGAGTCCTGGTCCACTGGCATTTGCTGGTGGGGTAACTCTGCTTGCTGTGAAAGACCCACGTAGGCTCACTCCAAAAACGTGTGGCAATGTTTCTGTATCAAATAATTTAAGAAGTAATTAATAACAGAATCCAAAGGTGGGAAACATGATTAGCTAAATGGGTCGACTCCTTTATTCAACATGACTCCAGGTATGTGGACAGTTTAGTCACCTTTCCGTCATGTAGGGGAAGAAAAGAAAACCTGACACCTTTATTATAAAAGCAAAAGGGAAAATGCACAGTACCGAATAGCGAGCATGGAGTCCGTAACGGCGGATACCAGCCAGCTCGCTTCGGTCTGAACAAAAACATGTAAAATGAGAGGGGATTTGCACAGGATAACTTGAATGCGATATCTGATACATGACATAATATTTAAAGTGTCAGCTGATCATTTCGTGGGACAGAGAGGCAGTAAAAGCCTGCAGCTAGCTGACTTAGCAGGTATGCTAACAGACTAAGGCGAAGCCTTATTCTTAGCCGCGTTATTCTTATCCGAAAGGGGGTGAAATTGTAATTATTGAATTTTATCCCGTATGCGGTGACCCAGGCGGGCTGGGGCATTAAAACGCCGAAACGCCTCTTTATGAATGGCGTGGGGCGTCTTTCTTCTGGGCGACCTTCGCTACCCTCCTCGCCTGGACACCCACGTCCGCACCGGACCCGAGCAGACGGACAGCGCGGACAGAAGCGTCCCGTCCCCCGCCTCCGCCATGCGGCGGCCGTGGGGGTCCTTTCTCCCCCTACCCCCTCCCAGCCCAAACCTAATCGTGGTGCTCTGCCAAGGGGACGGTACAGGCTCTCTTTCTCCCGTCCTGTTAAAGCGGGAGGGGGGCTTTTCGGCGAAGGGATGTGGGCCCGTTACCGCCGCGGGCTCTGCTCCGATAGCGGCTTAGCTCGCCTCTCCTGCCCGCCCCGCTCCTCAGACAGCCGGCCGGCGCTCCTGCGCTCGGTGCCTCGCTTTCCCTGCCGCCCCATCCGCGACTTGTAAAAATGGAGCATATCCATAAATATTTATTTGGATTTGCGTGTCGCGAGGCGGCTGAAATCCCGAGGCGATCCCGGCTCCTCTGTCTCCCTTCTTGAAATCCAATATCTCCATTTGGCAACTTTTTTATGAGCCCCCCTCTTCCTCCTCCCTCTGCCTTTTCTCTTTATTGTCTCATTTTCTCCCCTCTCACTATCTTCCCTCCCCGTAGGAAGGGGACGGAATGAGGCTGTGTGGCTGCGTACCGTCTTTTCTGCCTTGAAATTTTTATCACGAAATTAGAATCGACTCGAAGGGGGAAACTCACCGTCATGAAAGAGCAGAGGCCGGCGGACGGGGTTTCCTCGCCATGGCGCCACGGGCCCGCGGGGGCAGCGCCGCTCGTGCAGACGGCGGCAGCTGCAGGCAGGCGGGCGCGCGGGCAGCCCGAGGAAGCCGCCGCCGCCGCAGCCGCGCTGCTCTGCGGCCTCACAGCGCGTGTGGCTGCATAGAAACCGGGGACAGCACGCGAAAATAACCGACAGACAGTGCTAAAAAGGGCGCAGATATGCTTGTTTCATTTTAGCGTCGTCAATAAAGGAGCAAAGGTTTTGTATATGCATTAAAGTTTTACATATAAGTCCGGTCAGCAGGGGGTTGATGAGATCCACCATAGGGTCGCTATCAAGCCAAAAACAAAACAAAAAAAAAAAAAACAATAGTTAAGCAATAATACATACGGTGCATTACTAGTAACGTGTGTGGAGATTAATTTGCCTTTCAAAGGAAATGCAGATCTCATGATAAAGTATGAGACAAAAATCTAATTACAGTGTGTTGTGATTTATGAGGTGTAATATATTTGCACAAATGTGATATTAATGATAATTTCCACAGCAGCATAAAAATAGAGAAGCACTTATCAGGATGATTATGCAAATATGCAGATAAGTATCATGCTTACATGTCATGACTTTGTTGTCTTTAAAAACAATACATCAATAATGGATGTCATTTGCTGCCCCGAAGGACTATTTTTAATTCAATTTTGCGAGCTATTAGATTTTTCAGTTGTGAAAAACATTTCTTTTCTCATTGTCATATTTATCCTGCCTCATACTAATGACTCCGTCCTTAATTTGGTCATGATGGGGCCCAGGGCTTTGACTTTCTCTCACAATAATACCAGAAACCCAGAGCACTTCAGCGAATGGGAAACTGCGTAAGAAATATTTAACCCTGATAGGTAGTTTTCTTCAGTTATTTTTGTTTTTTTCACTTATTTTTCCAGCAGGTTGAAATATTTACCTGATCATACACTAGATAATTTACTTTTTTTTCCTCTTTTAATTTATACTGACCATTAGCTGCCTTGCTGAATAATCACTTTGTTTAAAATGGTTGACTTTTGTAAAACTACAGCTGGTTCATATGTTATGGGGACAGTTCTTACAGTAGCATGTAGAAATAGGTTGCTATGGTAAACCTGTAAACATCCAAAATAATGAACAATGATTAGTCTAAGTGGCTATGTGGGGTAGTGTTTAGCTCAGTGGTCTGTGTGCAGATGATTGTGGGTTCGAATCCCGTAGTCAGATGAGCAATATCATCACCACTGGGACTTAGAGCAGGCCCATCCATCCACCCATCATCCATCTTCTGTACCTGTTCATCCTGTGCAGGGTTGTGGGGGGCTGTAACCTATCCCAGAAGCTGCAGGGGAATGTCCAGGACAAGGCACCAACCCAACACAGAACACACAGACACACCATTCAGCAAGATGGGCAATTGGGCAACTCCAATTCACCTTCACTTCACCTTGAACAGGCCCATTAATCCTAATTGCTGCTGAATGCTGGCTGACCCTGCCCTCTGACTGCAAGCTTTATCTCTAATACATTACCTCGAAGAAAATACCTATTAAAATATACATGTAAATTAAAGGTACTACTCACATGAATATCTTTATGTCTATTTATGGTATGTAATTAGCTGCTTGGATTAGAAGTATTAGAAATGGCATGAAGCATTCAAAGGACTAATACATTTTGGAAGGTGTGTGAATTGTGTTAGAAAATATTTAAAATAGGTTGAATGTTAATGTACTGTATTTGTGATCAAAACATAGGTATGGAGCCGTACGGGACCGCTGTTTAAAACCTGAGAAGTCGAACAAGATACACCTTTTTCAGGTATTGTAGGCAAATTTAATATGGTGTTCTCAAACTGGCAGATGGATATATTTCAAGTGACGTCTTTTTATGTGTAATGAAAACGTTGCCCTCTGACCTAGCTTTAATCCACCAATTGGAAAACCGTACACTCACACGGGCGCATATTCGTGTCCAATCATAAAGCCGTTTGTAAAGAAGCGACTCGGCAGCGTCCAGTCGCTTCCTGTTGAAAGTACATGTCTGTGCTGCGATGGAGGCGTTGGTGCTGCCGGAGGATGAGTCCCACAAAGGCAACGGGGACACGGTTAAAGTTCCCGACAGACTGTTAAAGAGAGAACAAGTAAGACAAGAGGAGGCTGAGCGACGTAAGGAGGCCAAAGAAAGCAAATCGGTTGCGGAAGAGAAAATCGATTACTTTTCTAATGCTTTTGGCACAGAAAGAGCCGCAGTTGAAGAGCTGTTGTCCGGCTGCTCCGCAGAGAATGGCGGCGACGCCGCTGCGGTCCTGGAAGACGTCTCCTCCAGGATCCAGCGCCTACAGAAGTTTCTCAACGACAGCATGTCTTTCCTCACCCAGTACGAGCTCCGCCAGGCGCAGGCGTCGCTACAGAAGCTGCAGGGCGCCCTGGCCGACAAGCGGGATGAGGTGATGCCCAAGAAAAGGTTCGCTTTCCGATCGCGGAACTCGGCGCCGAGCAAAACAAAAACGTCCAGCGCGCTTCCTGCACAGACTGCGGCGGAGGAGGGCGGCAGCGCATTCGTGGACGGCGCCGGGGTCGGCGTGGCAGGACAGTGCGGCTTTTCCAACGTCTCTAGCCAGGTTCTGAGCAAAGGGCCAGATGAGATCTGGAAGCGGGACGTGCTCCTGACGCACCTGACGGGTTGCCGAGTGAGGCTTTACGGCGCGCCCAGCACCCTGCACATAAAACACATCCGCGACTCGGAGATCCTGTGCGGACCCGTTTCCGGCTCGGTCTTCGTGGACGATTGCTCCGGCTGCACGCTCGCCGTCCCCTGCCAGCAGCTGCGGACCCACAACACCGGCGACACCCGAGTCTACCTGCATGTTACCAGCCGAGCGATCATCGAGGACTGCACTGGGGTTAGCTTCGCCCCTTTCAGCTGGACTTATCCGGCTTTGGACGCCGACTTCGAGGCTTCCGGACTGGACAAGTGCAGAAACAACTGGAGCCAAGTGGATGACTTCAACTGGCTGGCGGCGGATACGCCGTCCCCGAACTGGACGCTCATTCCCGAGCCGGAAAGGAGGACCAGCTGGGACTGATTTATGTATTATGCTGGCCTGGCGTTCATTGACGAGGGCAGTGGTTTTATGTCCTCTAAACGCGATATATTTATTTTCACTTAATTTACAAGCAATTAGCAAGCCCAGGGATAAAGCCAGTACTATACTAACCTGAACTATGATTAATGCCTCAATCGAACAGGAGAAAGCTCATGAAGTTTCTCAACTAATTCTTGGGATTACCTGCAGGAAAACCATGAAATAAAACCCTTTATGCTTGTCCCTGTTAAATGAGTGTCTTGTGTGTCCACAGGAGAGAATGCAGTGTCTTTAATGAACGTTTGTATCTACAAAAGTATTTACACACCCACTTGCAGGTCAAATAAAAAGATGCATCTGGGCTGTGGTTTTGCAGATGTCTTTTATGATGAACATGCCTGTTGCTTTTCTTTCCCAGAGATCTCACTGTCAATTTGGGCATAAGTGGGGGTGCAGCTTACATTAAGCTGCTAAGTTGCACTGGTGTGATTGGTTGACAAACTTGTGATCCTCTGACACGGCATCCATCCCTGAATGTTTCAATGAAAACAACCTTCCAGAAATTTAATCACACCATTTTTTAACAAGACAACATAGAGGTTTTTTTTGCAAAGATAAATGGCAAGAGAGAAGGTGAATGACGATATCAGGATTTTTAGAACGAGTAAGCTGTTG
Source organism: Boulengeromyrus knoepffleri (assembly GCA_026770805.1). Taxonomy (NCBI): domain Eukaryota; kingdom Metazoa; phylum Chordata; class Actinopteri; order Osteoglossiformes; family Mormyridae; genus Boulengeromyrus; species Boulengeromyrus knoepffleri. Next base: position 1,824,091 of record JABJVO010000042.1, read on the forward strand.
TATCTGTGATGTGTATTTTCTATCACAGCAAACAGGTGTGTAATTGGGCCTCATTTAAACTGCCTAAAGTGGCCCTATTTCATGGGTAAGTGTGACAGGTAGATGGCAGCACAGGGACACCCTGGGGTGGATGCCAGTCTGTAACAATGCACACATACCGAGGGCTGGTTACAGGGACAGGAACTGATTCCAAACCCTGGAAGCAAAAGGCCACAGCAAGAACAATAGCGATGAATTTATGTAGCACATTTAAAACAACGGCAATTATGTTACATGTTCATTGTGCACTATTTGTACAATGAAACTGATAAATAAAAATACAGTAAGACACAGTAACACCCAAAAGAAAGCGAGGACAAGCAAGTAGCTGCGAAAACAAAACACAGAATCAGGGATAGTTATTAAAGGTTGGTGAATAAAAGCGTGTTTTCCATGTTTTGCTCTTTCCCTGCTATTGTGAACTTCAGGGATGTGCTTCCCATCTCAGTGACCACAGGAAAGCTTAGTGAGATGTAGCTTCAGTCCATTACTGATGCATTTTATCCAAAATGATCTAAATTTTTGTGAAAGCAAGGTTAGACAGCTGGGGGGGGGGGGCACTAGGGTCAGCTCAAGGACATAATGGTGACCCTGCGGTTGTTTAAACTGGTTATTTGCCAACGTGTGTAAAGAGCAGCATCAGAGCAGGAGCTGCATAACTACCAAGCAAAGCAGCAACCTAATCAGGCTTTTAGTGAGATCAGCTGACATGTGCAGCATGCAGGGCTCATTCAGTGGTCTCAGCCTGTTGAGGTAAAGATGTTGCTCCAGGTGAGGCTCAAACTCACAACCTCAGCATGGCTCTGCTCGTACTGCTGTATAAGTACTGCGCGCTAACCGATTGCGCCACTGGAGCTAACTAGCTTCCTTTGATATGAAATTAATTATTTCATCAGTTTCTGAATATCTTTGCTAAAGCAAGGGCTCCAGTATCAGTATGTCAGATGGGTAACTGACAGTCCCAGGTAGGCCTGTCATTATTGTGCAGCATAAATCCATGTTCTATACATGTTGCATACATATATTTTTAGGGTACTGGCAGATAATTACTAATCACATGTTTCTAAGTAGAGGGAATAGATGTTTTGTTTTCTGAAACCTGTTCTGGCTGCTGGCTGCTGGCAATATCCTGCATTTGAATGAAGCTTTGGCTGCTCTCAATGGTGATTTCGTAAGACTGTTCAAGAGTAATAATGGTGGAGGTTCAGATGCCAGGACACTCAGTGCCGAGCCTTGAGGCTTCACAGAACCAAGATAAACAATGAGGCAAACTCTACGTTTTTGCAGTAACTACTCCAAACTGTTAGCTGCGTTATTTTTGCAGTTCATTTGAAGGTGGATCAATGCTACTTCAAGCTTCAAAGGCCTAATTGCACTTTCGTGTTTCCCTCCTTTTGTAACAGGGACCTTGACTGTCTTAGGATGTGTTCATACTTGGCTCGATTCTGCCAATTCAAGGGGACTCAGTGTGTTTCCCACGAAAAAATGAGCCGTATGTGACGGCTCCAAACAAACTCACACCCCGCAAAAGCAACCCAAACTCAGAGCACTCCGCTCAAGTCCACTTAGCAGGTTCGTTTGCTGGTGGTATGTGAACAGAAAGTGCGCTTTGCTTTTTTTCTGTGCTTTTTGGCCACTACGGGATACCATGCAGTGTTGATGTCACAACTGTCAAAACATTATCATGAATTCTTCAGATAGATGACAGTAATTTATAATAGTCGTTAATAGTTAAATGAAGTAGAAAATTTCATAAATTTACTGTAAAGGAAAACGTTACAGTCCGCTTTGTTTGAAGCATGCACTTACAGCTCACCGAGTCCACTTAGTTGATACAGGGTCCCTTTTGTTTAACTTTCGCAACACAACAACCCAGGTATGTGAAGAACCAAACCAGAAGCTAAACCAATTACACTCCAAAACTGGAGATTAAACCGGGGCTTATGAGTCGTCGAGGATTTCCACAAATGGGATCAGACCAGTTAGGAGGTGTAGGATGACGTACAGGGATTTTGACTGTAATCATTTGGATCCTTTGCGATCCTTCTCCCTAGGATAGAAAAAGAATGGACAGAGTTAGATGGTGAGTCCGGCCGTTCCGTCCTATTCATGCTGATTTATATGAAAAACAGATTTATATGGATGAAACCTTGTATCATCGGTGCTCAGCCACTTACTTATCTGAAGAAGATCCTGTGAAGTAAGGAGTGTTTTCCTTTGGTATGGATTGAACCTTTGCACACACTCTTGGCCTGCACACTGTTTTTTGAAACTGAGTGACCTCTGACTGTAATCACGGAGACACTACTGATTAAGTGAAAATCAGTCAGCTCCTGAAGACAAACAGTTGTGTTGTAGCAAAGACCCACTAAATCAGAATGGCACTAATGAAGGTGAAGTTCAACCTGAAGAAGCGTGTGAAGCTTGCTCAAGGACTTTGGTTAATGTACTGGCTTGCCGTTGTGGCGGGAGTCCTGGTCTTTAGTATGGGCCTCTTTTTCAAGACCGAGCTTCGCAAGCGGAGCGAGATGATGGACAACAAGGAAAGTCACTTTGTTCCCAACTTGCTGATCCTGGTGGGGCTGGTAGGATGCTGCATCAATGCCTTTGGTGGGAAAATCAGCTACGACTCGCTGGACGCCACCAAGTTTCCCAAGTGGAAGCCCCTGCTGAAGCCCTTTCTGATTGGTTGCATCTTCTTTGACATGCTTCTCTTCTTCACAGCGGTCCTGTGCTTCACTATGAGATTATCCCTCCAGTTCACACTGGCTGAAGGCCTGAAGAACAGCATGAAGTTCTACAAGGACACGGACATTCCGGGCCACTGCTTTATGAAGAGGACGCTGGATCTGACACAGATTGAGTTCCACTGCTGTGGAAACAACAACTACAAGGACTGGTTCGAAATCCAGTGGATCAGCAACCGTTACCTGGATTTTAGCTCCAAGGAGGTTAAAGAGTGAGTGGTGACTGAGGGCCCATCTTTTGGGGATGTCAGTATGTTTTTGAAAGTGCCATTGAATGACGATCATTCTTAATTTATAAATTTTCTTAATTAAGTTTTTATTACTGATGTAGCTTAATAACAATAGAAGCATATCCTAATTTTTGAGTAACTCTGTTAGCTGCATTTGCATTAGGGAGCAGTTATTGTTTTGTATGAAGTATAAAAATACTAAAATCTTCCCTGGTTTTTGTGCAGCAGTATAATCCGTTACAGCTCCAGATGATGCTGAGGTCCCTTTAAGGCAGGGGTGTCAAACTCCAGTCCTGGGGGGCCGGAGCCCTGCACAGTTTTTGGTTTCCCTTCATTTAACACACCTGATTCAACTCCTTGTGCTAATTACCACACAGCTCTTGAGCTGAATCATTTATGGTGGAACAGGGAAAGAGCTAAGCTACACAGGGCTCCAGCCCCCCAGGACTGGAGTTTGACACCCCTGCCTTAAAGGCCAGCGCCTCGTCCTACACAAGCCAACCTCTATGTTCTCAATGCGAGGTTACAACTAAAGAACTTCTTAACAGACTAACTAGTCTGAGTCGGTGCCTGACAGCAATACATTTCCTGGCAGAGACTTTTAGTCTGAGCTGAGAAGCTTAGCTGTCACCTCTGTCTCCAGGAAATATTGCATTATGGGATTCTGGATGTTGTGATATCCAGACAGTGCTCTGGTACGGCAGGCCTGATGTGTGGGTTAGTGTGCCTCTAAGGATCAGCGCTCTGGTACGGCAGTCCTGATGTGTGGGTTAGTGTGCCTCTAAGGATCAGCGCTCTGGTACGGCAGGCCTGATGTGTGGGTTAGTGTGCCTCTAAGGATCAGCGCTCTGGTACGGCAGGCCTGATGTGTGGGTTAGTGTGCCTCTAGGGACCAGCGCTCTGGTACGGCAGGCCTGATGTGTGGGTTAGTGTGCCTCTAGGGACCAGTGCTCTGGAACGGCAGGTCTGATGTGTGGGTTAGTGTGCCTCTAAGGACCAGCGCTCTGGTACGGCAGACACCTGTACTACATACTCTCGACAGTAGAGGACTCATTGTTACAGGGACCACCACTCAAAAAATCACTTTGCCCCCCCAGTGCAGTGACTCTTTGTGGCCAACAGAGGACTCCAAATCCTTGGGGGACCCATGCAAATGAGTGGTTTGAGTGGTGATTAACAACGGCACTGACTGCAAGTGCTTTAATGTTCCAGTCAGTATGTAGTGCTGTGCCGTGCCGATAAGTATGTAGTGCTGTATATTGTCAGTACCATGACGTGCTAGTCAGTGTGTAGTGTCATTCGAGCTGCTTACTGTCCCTGTTCTCTGGATGACGTGGGCCTCTGCCCCTCACAGTCGCATCAGCAGTAACGTGGAGGGGCAGTACCTGATGGACAGCGTCCCGTTTAGCTGCTGCAACCCCGGCTCCCCGCGGCCCTGCATCCAGCAGCAGCTGACCAATGACTCCGCCCACTACAGCTACGAGCACCGCAGTGAGGAGCTCAACATCTGGAGGCGTGGCTGCAGGGAGGCGCTGCTCTCCTACTACGGCGGCATGATGAGCAGCATCGGCGCACTGGTGCTGCTGCTCGACGTCCTGGAGGTGATCTGCTTTTAGCCACAGATCTGGCTGCTCTGCCAGTCATTAAGTCCTTAAGAACATAAGCTCAAGAGCAAATTTGTAACCCAGCTTCAGAGTATTCCCTTTCTTGTCAAGGCACAGAGTCACTCTTGAAAGTTGAGAACCCCTGAAAGTACATATGCTGGGCTTTGAACCCACCACCTTTTGCTTAGGGGTTTAGCTTCTAAACCACTGTACTACTGTTTCTGATCCAGTCCCATATGGCACATAGCCAACTAGACTTTGGGCGTTTCTCAGTATGCATACTTGACTGTACTTGTGTTCTCATGTACTCGTTTTATGACATCTTCCATTGCCAAAGACCAGTTCCAATAGAATGGAAGTATGGAGAACTGTAAAAATCCCCAGATGTCGTTCTTGCCGTCCCAAATATCAAGGATACATCAGTTGCATCCTTGGAAAACGAGACCAGTCCCATGATTCATTGCAGCCCAAGTTAGCAGGACCGGTCCTGAGAGCACAAGCACGACCTCAGCGCTCTTGGCATTGAGAAACAGCCTTTCTCTTACCATCGCTCTTTCATGCTATCGCATCACATTTGCTTTGTAGTCATTTGATGGGTATTTTCATTAGTTCTGAGAAGCAGCTAAGTTTCAGACACATTGGTTGGTGAAATTGCTGTGTGGGATTATCACTATTTAACTTAGTTTAGCCCAGTGGGGAACAGAAATGAAACAACCAGCTGGTTTAAATACCCGTGTGTGATTGACAGACAGTGTGTGACTCAGCGGGTTCAGATGCCAGGTCAGACGTCGGGTTTGCAGAAAGATGCCAAAGTTTGGCCCCTGGAAAAGGCCGCTAACCCCCAGCTGCTCCAGGGCCCGGTGACGCTGCTTACTTAAATATGCATGACCCTCTGGATAAAAGTGTCTGCTGAATGCATAAAGTGTAAATAATCCCACAAATCTTGAGCTCTACAGACCCATTTCTCTCTTCATTAGCATTTATCCAATGATGCTTCAGTTAGCATTAGCCAAGATGAAAGAGCAGATAGCTGAAGCAGACAGAGAGCGGGCATCTTAATGGCAGTGCCAGTTTCCCCCTATCATTCTCCTAGGCTGCGTCTGGACCATCGCTGCTCAGTGCTAACGGCGACCACTGAGGTGCCGCTCACCCTTTTCATTTTTCAGAACCTTGGGCTCCATTTTAGGCCCAGGGGTCAGACTGGCCCCAGCCCCATGGCTCATGTCCACTCCCACGTTACGACGTTACCCTAACCCGACCCCCAGATGACCCCCCTCCACTGGCACCTGCAGCAGAATCTAGATCAGGGTGCAGACTTGCTCGGGCTGTACTCTCCGCTCCTCTCCTTGCTCGGCCTGTACTCCCCGCTCCTCTCCTTGCTCGGGCTGTACTCCCCGCTCCTCTCCTTGCTCGGCCTGTACTCCCCGCTCCTCTCCTTGCTCGGCCTGTACTCCCCGCTCTTCTCCTTCCTCGGGCTGTACTCCCCGCTCCTCTCCTTGCTCGGGCTGTACTCCCCGCTCCTCTCCTTGCTCGGGCTGTACTCCCTGCTCCTCTCCTTCTTCCTATCCTTTTTAGGATCCTACTACTTTCTATGTTTCCATGGGAGGAATGTGCATGTAGCAGAGTGGCTAAAGACTGGTGGCTAACAGTCCTGGGGCTTGAAATAAACACCTGACAGGCCTGGAGCCCCGAGTATAAATGACTGCAGGCTGCTCCCCCTTGTGGGCCTCTCCCACGTTGACAAATGAGGTACTTAAATATGTGCTGTACTACAAGCTGCACACTATTTTGTGTCTCATTTACAGCATTACGGTATCTCCATGTAAAGTGGCTTCTTGAGGCATTTAGTGTTTCTCTTGTCACGAATGTTGTATAAATATCTTTAGGGTCAAATGCAGCAGCTGAGCACTGATTTATTACTTTAGGAGGCTACCTGAGCCGCCCTGCTAAGCTCAATCTGTGGGATTACCACAGACTGGAGGCAACGAGGGGAATTGTGACCCTAAAATAGCAACAGTTACACAAAAGAGACACATTTAGGTGGGATCAAGATATTAGTGTTTGATGTTCTGCCTCCTTGATTGTGGATAAGTAATTAAATACTAACTTTAGGTTGTTAGGCAGAAATAACCCCTAACTTGTTAGTCAGTCTACTCGGGAAAATGAAAGATATGAGTTTGTTGTCTTTATCTTTTTGGCTAATTAAATGTGTTTCACTCCACCGGCCTCTAGGTGGCAGTAACAGCAGGACTGCAGTACCTGAACACATCTCTGGCAACACTCGTGAATCCAGAGGAACCAGAAAGTGAGAGTGAGGGCTGGCTGCTAGAGAAGACCCTAAATGAGACCTTCTCTGACCTAATGGAGAAAATCAAGGCCTTGGGCAAGGCCAACCAGGTGCAGGAGGGGGTGGAGGAGGAGCCCGTTGTCACAGTGAGCTGAGTGAGCCACACCCACCAGGACTGAGGTCACTTCCTCCCATGGGAGAGAAAGAGAGGAAAATCCACTGAGATGGACACAAGCACACATCCATACTGACTACTGAAAGTGAAGGAGAGTGAAGTGGGTGATAAAATAAGATGCTAAATTTGTACATAATTGTTTGCATGTATATAATGAAAAATGCATGATAATACAAAAAAACATGAAGAAAGACTTTAATTTTGTACATATGAAAGAAAATCTATTTGAGTATAATGATCATCCCTCTCAACACACATACACACCCACGCGGTTTCGCCTCCTGTTTTGTTTTGTAATATAGCACCACTAATTTAAACCCCAGAGGAGTACAAAATAAAATTAGTCTCATCTATTTTTGAATAATCTTTTTTTTTGCTCTGCAGATTTGTAGAATTTAATTGGTGTAATGTTTTACTCAGTGGACATTTAACTTAATAGTCACAAAGTCTGATAGTCAGAAGATGGAGACATTGCAACACAAACTACTGATGAAACTTGGACTTGTACAAAGACATCAAAGCAGATCATTTTGCATGAAAACAAGAAAAGGGAAGATCTCAGACTGTAAGGCCATGAACTGACCTCCTGCTCTGCCTGTGACACTGAGAGGTCACCCTCTTGTGTTGTCCTCAGTCCGATTTCCACTGCTGTATCCTGGTCCTTGATTCTGCTCGATTGATTGATTGTCCTGATCCACACCTATGCCAATACCTCAGAGTATGCAGTTTGACTGATGATAAAGAGGGGGGGCTCTGGGACCCCTCAGACTCCAGAGGGGGGGTTCTGGGACCCCACAGCCTCCAGAGAAATTGAGGGCTGAGGGGGGAACTGAGATCGGTAGGTAAATTCTCCGGTTGTTTCTCCCCCTTGGCCTCTAGCTGTGTGTCTCAGGCAGGTCCCATATTCTCCTGTATGCTTCCTCTTATCAAGTCAGTCTGATAGACAAACCCAAAGCAGGCCACATGCACTGGAAAGGCTACTTCTTTGTAAAGACTAGCATTCATTTATAATTTGGGTTTTGCAAAAATCTGACATGAATAAATCGCTTCTGATTGTGTCTGCTATAGGTGTTGTCAGTATCAATAAAGGTTTGATGGCTGTCCGTGTGGTGGTCTTTTAGCCAGTGTGGTGGTCTTTTAGCCAGTGTGGTGGTATGTCTGATGACTATGACGGACAAAATGAGCAAGAGTAAGGGTCAGGACCTCAGAAAACATCAACATTTAGCAGCACAGCAGCCTGGTGGTCACCTGGAGAGCAATGATCATATCTTCAGATTATGGTAGGAGGTCTGAGCATGTCTGAGAAGGTTCTCTGTCATCTAGGCCATGGTATGTCTGTTAGCACTAAGTCAGAAGACTTGCTGTTCGACCTTGAAAACGTTCTAGTGGTCATCCAAGAGGCCTCATCAGTTCCCCAGAATTTAAACTTCTGTAGGGCATCCAGTGCCTTGATGTCACTGGACCCGATTACATCACATGAGTGTCCCCTGGAGTCCAGAGATGGTTCTGGCAACGGGAAAGGTAAAGATTGTCTCTTCTGTGCACATCGTTGTCATCAAAAGAGTGCCATCAAACAAGTATCCTTTGACTGTAGATATCACATTTTGTCTACCCAGTGGAGTTACTGTTTATATGTTATTGATGTATAGATTTGTGCTTTTCTCATTGTCCTGGACAGATCACAGCACATTGTCGCGCCTGTTTAGATCTTAGGGTCCTTTTGGGTTTGGAAAACACCAGAATGTGGTGCTTGTTGGAAATCCCTTCTTTGAGACTCCAGCCACGTCCAGCAACAACTGGACTTGGTGGTCAGTTTGACAGGTGCATCTACTCGTCAACGCAAACAGCCTCATCTTCCAAGCATGGAGATCCGCACAGCAGCAGCATGCAGACGGGATCAGGAGCTTCAGGTGCTGTTTGACTAAGCATCACAACAGCTAAGGCACAAGACCTAAGCCTTTTTGAATGTGGTGCAAGCATTGGTGTCGTACATTGTGTTCAATGTCACTGTGGTGTGCAGGAAAGCTTCTCTGAACTTGCAGCTCATTTAGCCTGGAAGTAGCTCTGGAGGCAAAGGTGGCTCTGGCCAGGTAATTAATAAGTTGACCTAATGAAGGGACCACAGTGTGTATGTTACTCTACCTGCCGTGTTTCTCCCATCCGTACAGTATGTTACTCTACCTGCCGTGTTTCTCCCATCCGCTTGTAAATCTGGATTACAGAGAGGAAGCACGAGCAAACACAAGCAGAGGATACAAGCTGCACACAGGAATCAAACACTCAGCCAGACTCAGCCAGGCATCAGGTCTGGGAGGATTTCGTGTTTGTTTAGAGTGTTTTAGTGTTTGTGAATTTTTTGGCAGGAAGTGGAACATGATTTTTAAAAGTAGAAGCTGTGCTTGGATTGTGAGATGGCGGGGGGTGAGATTTCTCTGTCACTTAGGCGGCATTTCATACGCAGCGGCCGTCAAGCAGGAACAGGAAATGCTAAGCAGTGAGCTCCAGTGACATAACTGACCGATGAGGACAGTTTTCTCGGTATTCTGCGTGGCCCACAGGTGTTCCGCTCGGACACAAGCTGTCGTTAATGTGATAAGAACAGTAAGCAGCTTTGACCGATGAGGCCCCTTGTCCCCTGGATGGTAGGACTCGCCGTGAGGGCAGAGGACACATTCCGCCACTGCAGTGCAGGTCCAGGTCCAGAAGCTACAAATCCAGACCAAGATTTTCTACCAACCAATTGAGCATAAAGAGTCTCAGTCACAGAGACTCAGCTGGTTGGTAGAAACAAAATCTTGGTCTGGATTTGTAGCTTCTGGACCTGAAATGCCCAACACTTCGCTACAGATCTGAAGGATTGCAGCCCTGTTGGCTGATTGCTGGGAGAAAGAGTAAGACAGACACACATCAGAAATCCGTGCTGCGGCTTTGGGGTCATTTCTGGTTGGGATGTAGAGCCGCATTGCCCCACTCCTTAAACTCCAGTACAGGAAGGGGCCCTCTTCACTGTGCTCCCAAGATCTATTGGGTTGGTGTCAGTGTGCAGTAAGATTCCAGCTCCCTGGCCCCCACAGCAGCAGGCCGTTGTCCCATCCTGACCCAAATCCCCTAAAAACACTCCATACCTACTCTGCCACACGCACTCCATGCTCCGGGGCAGCGAATGCGGCACAACCTTTTCTGGAACAGCAGCGTTACAAAAATTCGCCAGCACGGAGACGGGCAGACGCCCAGGAAGCCTGGCACGCCGACTAGCGCCTCCCACTGGCAGGATCAAGGAATTGGCCTGTGAACTGTGTTACCCTCAGCCAATGAGCTGGCTTGCTGGGATGGCACCACATCTGAGCACTGAATATTAAACACATCCATGCTGAGGGTGCAGCCATGTTGGATTTCTCTAAGCAAATACTCAATACCGATTATGGGGGCTGCGCTGGATATAACTAACCATCAAATGCTCATATTCAGCCTGCTTACGTTGAGGCTGCAACTACCAAATACTGAATACTGAGCAACTGAAACCAGTGGTAAATACATCAAGTGGCGAAATCGTGTTTCAGTACTGAGTACTGAAGCATGATCCACATACTTGCGATTATCAAGCTCTGTATACTGTGGCAATGAGTATCGTTTAAATTACAGAGCCTTCATTCGATCCTTAACAGTCAAAAGCCCTGCTGGGGTCATACTGATGATTAACACTAGAGGGCACCACCAAGCAAGAAGAAAACGAGAGCCCAGAAAATGAAGTGCTGGTTCTCGCGTGCAGGCGTGAAGATTAAACTTGACTGAATGTAATACCGAAAGCAGGCAAGACTACAAAATTAAATTATTACTGTTACGTATAATCACTTTAATGTTTTAATATATTTTTCACGTTAAAATGCAATCACTAGTCACAGTGTCCACTGGACATTCACATCGTTTTAAAATATAATAAACTCTCTTTCTCTCCTTTGGATAAACTGGTTAGAAGCTGAAGCTGGGTCAGAATGATGTAAGGCTACACCGCCCCCTTGGTAGCAGCGCTGCTCCGGAGTAGAGCAGCGTATCCTGCATGGATATGAGCCCGACCGCCGCTGTCCGCTCCGGAAGTTAACGTCCTTCCTCTGCTGTCAGGGGTAAATACCCCGTTCAGACAGCAGGTGGCACTGTCCCCCCAGCTTCTGCAGGCGTCACAAGCTTCGCTTCAAAGGAGTGAAAGAGGTTCTTATTTGAGTTCGCCGCTTCTGAGATTAGTAAGATTGTTATTTTTAGTTTTCTGCATCTTTGAGGAGTGCAGCTGAAATTTCCTGTGTTTGAAACCCGCTGCTTGAGGAGCCCAGAAGTGTTTTGGAGGTTAGTTTACATCCCAGGCTAACATCAGCCACAAATTAGAATGCGCTGGGACTTTATGAATATTTCAGTCTGCTGTGTTGTGTCTTCTGGATTGAAAGCTGACGTCACAGTGGTGTCAAAGCTGTGGTTACTGACTTAGAATCTGAGCTAAGAGTGGTGAGTTCACAGCTATCAGACATTACACCCTCTGACTTAGGTCCGGTTTTTGTCCTCCACTCACTTCCCTAAAAAGGTGTCCTGCTGAAGTGAGGGGAGGAAGAATGCAGTCCTGACCCAAAACGATGGTGTTTTCACCAGCATGTGCCCACGGGGCTCTGTCCTTCTCCTCAGGCATGTCCCAAGGGCTGTCAACACGTCTGGTGTGAATCTTACGGCAAATCGATATTATTCCGTTACAATCCTAAAATTAGCTACATCAAATGCGTTGGGGCAGTTTGCAAACCCTACAGACTATTTACCAGGTAATAAAACTATTGCATGCATGTAAATGTGTGTGCAGACTTGTTTTGAATTGGCAGCCCGGCTTTGCACATGTGCAGATGATCCCCCTGAATTGCTGCCGGATCACTGTTCATGCAGGTTTACAGGTGCAGCATCAGGCGGCAAAAAGCCAGCCTCTGTGATTACGGTGAAGGCGGCAAGTGGGCACCGGCGCCCCCTTACGCCCCCTCATGCCCCCTTACACCCCCCACACATCCCTCTGTCTGATTCAGGGCTGTTTGGGTCTTCAGTGCCTGAGAACACATACCCACCCGGTACACATTCCCTGCAGATTAAACACTTCTTTGACCTGGAGGCAGCTGAGGGGGCTGGGTTTGGTGCAGAATGGGTATAAGGGGTGGGGGCGTGACAAGGGGGTCCTGGGATCTTTTTAAGAGCCTGCTTTTTACCTCTCATGTCGCCATGGTAACCCCCTGGGACCTAGCCATGGTGATGCATGAGTCCAAAACGGTCTCTGCCAGTCTCGCCCTGCCAAACGTGGCCCAGTAACGCGCTTCATGCTTTATATAAATACAAACTCCGCTCACTCTCTCCTGAAATGGGAGCTGAGTTGTTTTCACGCATCAGATAAAAAAGAACGGGCCAAAAGCCATGTTGTGATACTCAGGCCGTGAAGCAGATTTACTTCCTCGTTTCTTGCTGGTCTGATGCGATCAGACAGAGAGGCCTCAGTGCATGAGGCCCCTTTTGTCATTTTTAAGGTCCGAATGAGTTACTGTCGCTGGATGTTGCTTCAAAAGCAGAGCGGCCTGCCTCGCTTTGGAGGAAAACGTAAATAAATAAGTCTAACTGGGCCATTCTTCCCCGTGTCTGAGGTCTCCTGTGTGGAAGGAGGTGCTGGGGGGGGGTGAGAGGGCGCCACCAGGTGGTGAGAAACAGGTCTCACCTCAAATAAAATGGGAGAAATGGACAGCAGTGAGAAGGAGACCAGCTGATGTGCCGAGTCGGTGTGAGCGGCAGCCCTGGTGGTACGAGCCCCCGGTCTCCCCCCACGGTGCCTCTAAGTGCAACATCCCGAGGTCGGGGGTCACAGTGACAGCAAGGCCTTCTGGGCAATCTGTCCCGCGCCTCTGTTCCAAGGAGAACGCTTGTCTGCCAGGATAAGCAATGTGTCATTTGTCAAGCGTGGGGATTATAATTGCTTGAGTGGTACTTCTGGGGGTTGGGGGGGGGGGGGGTGGCGGCCCTGGTACCTTTCAGTTTAAACAGGAAGGGGAAATCCGGCGACGGGGCTCATTTGTCAAAAGTTCGGCGTGAGCCAGAGTTGCCGTGGCTGGTCACGGGAACGAGGGGAGGCTCCTGTAATGTGAGATTCACGGCCGTCTGCATTCTCTGTGTTCCGCTCGCAAGCACCGGCATCTCACAGCTACACACAGAGAGCTATATGCCATTTGAAAAGGGCCACGAACACATCCTCCGTGCCTGGTGCTGGTGGACGGCGCAGCTGGGAATACTGGAGAAGCTAAGGGAGGGATCGCAGTTACGTCGCAGTGACTCTGGAGCGTGTTGCAGACAAGCAGCCTTCTCCAGCACTGCCGTCCCGCTGTGGGTGTGGTCTACACACAGAATCGGCTTGTTTCTGGGCTGTAATCTGGGTCTTTAAAGGATGGACAGTACGGTCTCGGTTTCTGCGGGGGATGGACACACCCCCAGGGCCGCGCGTCTTCACCGCGAGCGCGTGGGGCCGGATCACGCCTCCGGAGGAAAGGGGCTCTTGCTCTTTGTCGTAATGCATCCTCGACCCAGAAATGCTCTGTGAATCGGACACTGTATTCAGGCTAAAATTAGAACATATGTAGATGTGTACTCCTTTACCGTATGCTATTAAAGTTATTCTGGATTTAAAAATGTTTGTTTACTAAATGCAGGTTAAATAACTGCAGCTTCACACTCTATCCTCTGTGGAGGTGAGCAGGATTTTAAATGTTCCATTTGAACCTTCCGGAATCTCACAGGTTATGGGGAACGACGAGGCTGACAAAGACCCGGGCCCGTGGGGGGCTGCATCCTTCCTGTGCCGCTCAAAGCCAGCGTGACACCCCAGACAGGCTTCACTGGCAGTGCCCCCACATCGGCTGGCTGAGCCACCGCCCCCTCAGAAGATGGCACTCAAGGCGGCCACCTGTGCCCTAATGGGTTCGTCGGCCTTGCATTCCGCTGAAGGACATGGGCGTGAGCATCACGGAGGCCTCAGGCACACAGACACGCAGGCGTGAAGACACAGATACACAGGCACTGCAGACGGGGACAGTGAAACAGCACAGGAATACAGACACAGATACACAGGCACTGCAGAGGGACACAGGTAGACGGGGACAGTGAAACAGCACAGGAATACAGACACAGATACACAGGCACTGCAGAGGGACACAGGCAGATGGGGACAGTGAAACAGCACAGGAATACAGACACAGATACACAGGCACTGCAGAGGGACACAGGCAGACGGGGACAGTGAAACAGCACAGGAATACAGACACAGATACACAGGCACTGCAGAGGGACACATGCAGGCGGGGACAGTGAAACAGCACAGGAATACAGACACAGATACACAGGCACTGCAGAGGGACACAGGTAGACGGGGACAG
>JABJVO010000042.1:1857180-1875636 GCA_026770805.1 Boulengeromyrus knoepffleri
AGGGGGGGGGGGGGGGGGGGGGGGACACTCTGGAAGCGTTAGCAGAGCGACGAGAAAGAGCGCATCGCCCAAGAGGAATTCTCAGAGAACCAGACGAAGATTTCTGCATATTTACCCTAACCCCCCCCCACTCTGCCCACCCCTCCCCAGGCCATCCTCACTCTCAGCCAGCAGACAGGATTACTCAAACATACACATCAGCCCCCCCCCTCCATTCTCAACCCCCGTGTCAGCGAAACATTCATCTCTTTGTGACATGGCAGACTCTGGCGCTGTCGCTGCCTTCGCTTGGGAATTTGCGTGGTGCGGAGGGCACACAGACCCCCGATTGTCTGCGCGTCAGGCGTGTGCGTGTGTCTTGGTGAATAATTGCGCGTGTGCCGAGATCTTGGGTGATGAAGAAATAAAGAAATGTTAATCTCCATGGAATACACACCTGTGCACTCAGGACTCTGTGTGGGCCGTAAGTGACCCAAGGTGACGTAGAGGTCACTGCACGTCACCCATATGTCACTGTGAGTGTGCTGTAGATGGACAATGTGTGTCCCAGAATGAGGCCTTTCTAACATAGACAGACACCCTGTTTGTGGTTTTAGATAAGTTTAGAAGTCTTAGTAGATGAACTGAGTATTTTGGAATTACTCAGTAGTTAATTATTCAGTATGGGGAGGTGTGTGGCTGTAATCAGAAGGTTGCTGGTTCAGATCCCAGGCTTGGAAGATGATGTCAGCTTTGGGCCCCCTGACCGAGGCCCTTACCCCCCCCCCCATTGTTCCAGACACTGTCAAGCTCTGCTTTCTCAATCACACCCTGTTTGGGATAAAAACATTGTCTATAGAAATAACATATTTAAATGTTACCATCTCTCACACTAATACGTACTGAAGCTGAAATAGCAGGATGAAACCAGCACCCATGTGGCGCTCCCTCCCCGAGTGCTGCTGGGCCTCCCCTTCCGGCCTACCGACCCCCCCCCTCACCGGCCCATGGCCACCTGTTTCCCATTTGGGTTCGCGGGAAGGGCAGGGAGACCTTGACAGCCCAGTGGAACACACAGCAGGGGGGTGTTTACAGACCCCTAAACTTAGACACCAAAACCCCCCACTGATGCCAACACTCCCCACCCCGACATACAGCCAGCCTGCAGACCACAACAGCAGTAAATAATATGCTGCTAAACACGCCTGAATAACAAACTTAGACATGCCCCCCCCCCTCCCTCATTCCTTGCCCCCACATATCTCAGGACGCACCACACCAAATGATATTCAGATGACCTCACTGCTCTGATGCCTTTACAAGGAGATGACCTCACTGCTCTGATGCCTGTACAGTGAGATGACCTCACTGCTCTGATCCCTTTAGAGTGAAATAACCCTACTGCACTGATGCCTTTACAGTGAGATGACCTCTTTTCACTGTTGCTTTTACAGTTAGATGACCTCACTGCACTGATGCATTTACAGTGAGATAAGGTTCTTTTCCTATTCGACATGATAGGTTTCAGTATTGCTCCTCAGAGTAACAATGGTCAATCGCAAAGCATTTGAACCTGCAGCCCTCTGGCGTTACACCCAATTCTCCTGCCGCATCGACTTTGCTCACTGCCCCCCAGGGACACAGTGGTGGTAAATAGCAGCTTTAGACTCCAGATTACTGTCACAGTTTTCCCATCTGGGGTTCAAGTCCACACACCTAGAATCTCGGCCCTCATACAGACCCGCTTGTAAAAACAAGCGATAAGCTCAAGTCCCACCTCTCAGGCCCTGTCTAGCCAATCACTGACCTCAGATTGAGGGACCCCACAGTTAGTCAAGCTAGTACACACCATTCCCAGTTATGGAGGATTAGTGTGGAATCTGTTTCAGCTAGCTCCATTCAGTTAACACGGCCTCTGCTGGAGATTAGACGCCTGTCGTGGCACACTGTACCACTTTAAATAAGTAACAAACAGGCAGACATACAGCGGTGGCACCATGGAGCAAAGAAAAGCATCTGTCATGTTTATCTCACATTACTTTCACTGTTCTTGCTTTGTACCTGAAAAGAGATCTTCCACAATTTGACTGTTTAACGCCCAGTTGAATGGTCATTCCTGGGGCGGAGACTTTGAGGTCTTTATGAAGATCATACACGTGGTCTTTGATGTGCTGTTCTTTAGACGTTAAACCCAGACACCTGTAAGAGCGATGTGATTCTGATGGAGACAGGGGGAGGTCTGGATGAGGACTACGTAGGCCAACCTTGATGGAACGTTTCAAAATGTTTCTATCTGGGACCGTCTTGGGTCCTTGCGTGTGATGCAGAGGCCCCTGTTCGCCTCATTTCTGAAAGGAGCCCTAATTTTCCACCACCCCCTTGCTGTACAACGGCGAGCAGGACAAGCATATTTTATGAGTACTTCAAGCTAAGTCTTGACCTTTAAGGTTCAGATATTACTACTAAATACAGAGAAGCTGTGTTTTCGTGATTAATGACTGTGTACAGGGTCTAGGAACTATTTCAGTAGCAGGAAAAACATACAGTACAATCCAAGTGCAAGTGGGACTCTCAAATTCTTTTTAAAAGGGAAGGGGGTCAGAATTTGGTTTGGGATGCACCCCCCCCCCCCCCAAGGAGCCTGAGTTTCTGCGTGCATATGGCTTAGAGAGCAGGAGTGTTTCAGACTAACGCGGCGGTTGTGACTGCTGAGCGCGGAGATGGCGGCCGGGCTGCGTGTTGGTCACGCGCTGGGGGGGTGAACTCGGTGATCCTCTACCTCAGGACATCCTGGGAATGGAGGTGGCTGTCAGGTACGCTCTCCGCTTGTGCGAGATCCGACAGCTCCGTGGGCTCTTTGAGCTTTCCGGTTTGAACCGGTTGGGTGGGGACGTCTGGCTGGAGACAAGATGGTGTGAAACCGTGAGAGTGGAGAGCAAAATGCATGTCCTCCGCCTGTCTATTTTTAAAACATGGCATCAGAGATGGCTTGTGGAGGGGGAGGGGGGGATGGAGCCCACACCCCGTCCACGACATCCTGTCGACTCGCATCTCCGTCCGTCTGCTTTCGTGGGACATGCGAGTGGATGGGATGTGACAGGACCCCCCCCCGGCGCCTTCCTGGGCTGTGAAATAAGCTAAAAAAGGACTCAAACCAACATGCCATGGTTATTCATGCTACTTGGACCTTGCTTTTCACTTTTTTTTTAACATTTATTCAGCAGACGCTTTAATCCAAAGCAACGTACATTTTTGAGAAAGCAGGGTCACAAGACCCTGGAGCAGTTGGGGGTTAGGGGCCTTTTCCAGGGGCCCAACAGTGACATCACTCTGCTGACCCTGGGATTCGAACCCAACCTCCCCATCACACACACAGCGCCCGAACCCGCTGCGTCACACAGCCCCCCTACTTTAATGGCATGGAGTATTTAAAAGGAGTAGCCCAGTTAATTAGGCACTGCATTTTTAATGTTTACATGACACAGTGACACTAAACCATCAGAGCATGCTGCGGAAGACTCGCATCCCGCATGCAGATGCGATGCAGGTGCATTAAACACTGCTGCAGCGTCATGTTGGCGTTGCGCGCGGAGGGGGTGGGGGGTGGGTGGCTCTCACAGGCTTCTGTAGGGATGTTTTCCCAGAAGAGTTAGCAGAGACGACGCTAAATGCTTCTGACAGGCACAGATATAACAGCATGCGCTAATACAGTCGGTTCGATGCCGTTTTTAGTGTGTATAATTTTCACAGCGGCCCCGTTTGCACGAGAGCGTTCAGTGCCTCGCCAGTGATGGCAGTCAGGATTCTCAAAGCGTGTGCTTTTCATGTTTAGTGTCACATGCATAGCGAACACACTGCCCCGCATGACAGACACGCCACCATATGCACTCACGTCCCCCCCCCGCCAGCTTCACATCCAGCCAACAGGTGGCGCTCCACAGGCAACAGGTTTCGGGGCCGTAGGGGCCACAGTCAGAGCAGCCAGAGAGCAGGGGGGGGATTTTAATATGCACACGATGACCATGATCCCTGCTCCCTTCTCTCTCCCAGTCCCACGGAGACCCAGCGCTGGCTTATTACTGGAATAAATGGCCTGCTATTTTGAGCCGGGAGCAGAAATGCAGTCACTCTATTCCTGTCCTCCTTGTTGTTGTTGTTGGTTCCTTTCAGCGCCTGGGTAGGACCTCCAGGAGCTCCTCACACGTGAGCATGTCCGTGCGAGTAAGGAGGAGCAAGGAGGAGGTGATGGAGGGATGGAGGCGGCGAGGAGGAGAGACCCTGGCGTGACTGACGGTGTGTAACTATGAGATCGATCACGTGACTCCGGCCCATTGTTCAGCAAAGGGACCCGGCGACATCGCCCCCCTGTGTTTAGCATCATGTGATTAGCAATTTTTTTTTTTTTTTTGGGGGGGGGTGGGGCAGTCGAGATGAAGGTCAGCTTTGTCCTCAGACGAGAGCCAGAGACGGAGGCCCCAGAATAAGCCTTCAGCTGTTTGCTGCCTTACCCATAATTCCCTGCTGCGCTGCCATGCCACCCAAGCACACGGTGGCATAGAGGCTAAGCTGGCTGCGCACGCAAGGTCGGAGGTCGCTCCTGACAGGTGAGCATGTCGCCAGTGCGAGACAGCGGCGCCCAGTTTCAGCCAAGGACCCTGAAGACACGTTAGCACTTGTTTTATTTTGACAATTTATCCATGTGTACAGGTACAGAAATGGGACTGTAACATACTATGCCACCTGTATAAATCCATCTGTATAAATGCCAAATTTCAAACTAAGTTACTATATAATAGTGACTCTGGGGAAAGATGCGCTGGGCCTCGCCCTGCGCGGGTGGGGCCCGTTTTCGGGCTCCTCTGCGTCTCTCCGCCTTGGTTGGCAGCATCACCCTGGTGCAGACAGCTCCCTGTACGCCATCTGTGCGCGCGCCCACGCAGGGCTCTGCCGCTACTCAGATAAAACAGCTGCAAGCTGACAAAAATCAAACAAAAATACCGCTAAACAAACAGGTCGATGGAAACGGGGAGTCCGTGAATTAATCAGCCGTTTCATTTCAGTCTCCCTCAGCTGGGATTCACAGGCATCGCATGCATTACCCCAAAGCGCTTTTCGTTTTAAAGGAGCTGATAAAAATCAAGTGGTTTCACTGTCGTATCTTTGAGTGCAAAACTGATCCAGTAAATGACTCAGCTGTATCAAGAGGTGTACTTTTGATACAGATATAGGCTCATCAGTCTTATGACATTTGCTGCTTAATTAACATGATCGTTACCGATCATGTTAAGTTAACGAACGTGTAGCATCTGGCATTTCTGCCCTCCGTAAACCGGCTTTCGGGATGCTGCTGTTTCCGCAGGCTACCGTGTGCTTTCCGTTAATCGGAACATTTCATTTTGACGAGCCATTATTCTGCAATGCTTTAAGGTGACATTTCAGGTGATTTTTTTATGTTACTGTTTAGCGTGATAAGTGAGCTTTGTTCGTTTTGGTTTGGCTGACAGCTGGTATTGTGTGCTGATCTGAATGAGCTGCTTTGAAATGAAAGTGTATCCTGCGCTTTTCATGTACCGCGCCTGTAGCCTTGCCTCTGTCCGCCTCCGTCGCATGTCGAGCTCTCCGGTATCCTAGAGAAGCAGACGGTTGGAAAGATGAATCTGTATGCTTAAGGTTGTAGGTTCACATCCAAAGAAGAAATTCACACTTGTAGAATGAAGCTTACAAGTTGAATTCCGGACTGAATGAATGGAGTGAGAGTAAGCTGAGTTTGTTAGGCATCTGGGGGCAGTATCCCTACGGCAGTGAGTCCCAGCCTGGTCCTCTTGGAGATAAGATAGGATAAGATAAGACCTTTAAGGATTTGAACCCACAGATGTCCCATGTTTTAGCTTCCCTCCCAGCTGATTGGGAAACGCTGCCCTACACCTACAACCCAGCGACGTACCGGCAGAATAGAGTAGCGGCACCAAAGAGAATTTTATGTATGAAGTACTGGCCCGTTACAAATGCCACAGACGTCCCAGCATGCACTGCTCCCCACCCACCTGTCAAATAGCAGTGAAATGACATTTGTTTTCGCTGGGTCGCATGACCAGTAATTGGAGAATGGCATTGTGGGCAGCGAACAGCCCTTCAGGGCAAAACCGAAGCCCTCCCCTGCGTCTTTAACCCCCAGGCACCGAACTGAAGCTCAGCTTCTCCCAGCACCCCGGGGTGTCACCGCCGAGCATGTGACTCACACGTGTGCCCCCCCGGATCGCCGGCACCGCCAGGCACAAGGGCTTTCCTGTTCCTCTCAGGCGCACAAATCTCATTATGGCGCCGGCCCTGGTGGTTGGAGCCTGGTGGAGGGCATGGCACCCAAACACGGGGAGGCCGACTGGCCGACCCACCGGCTGAACCTGCTGTCCTGGTCACCCTGTATCGGCAGGCTAACCACTAAAGCTCTTCTGTTATGGCAGCTACACACACACTCATACACACTCTCCCAACCGCTCTTCCTCAAACTCTGCATTCCTCTATCCCACTTCCCCTCACCCCCTCCCCCCTCAGGACTGGAGACCTGTCGGCCCTCATTGGGTGAGAAATGGGGGTGGAGCATCACTTGGTTTATTGTGTTTTCACCTCCCTCCCTCTCCCTCTCTTCCTCTCCCTCCTTCTCCTTCACAGGCACTATAATGAAATGCACCCTCCTCCCAGAGCTCTGTTAATTACATCTCTATTTATTTAGCAGATCCATCGGGGGGTGGGGGGGGGGGGGGCTCGGATTGTCTGACTGCTGCGTTAAATAGCCTGCATTCCAATCCCCTGATGCTGAGGCAGAAAAGCCCTACTTTCATCCGGATGGCCTGCTCCTCCACAGAACATGGGTCACAGTCAGGGAAATGAGAGCAGGGCGATCGCTGCGTCACAGGGCGGGGGGGAGGGGAGGGGGGGTTACGGGAGGTTCTGTCTGTGTTTTATTTGCTTATTTGTTTAGGATAAAGTTTTGTCCAAAGCTGCTTATAATTCAGAGATTAATACAGCTGGAATTAACGGGGCTTAAAAGGTACAGCAGCCGTGCCCCTGATAGCGCAGGCTTTGCGATCGCGGCCGCAGCCCCTGACTACGCCCCCAGCTGGCTGCATTAAACACAGCCACCTTCTGGGAGCGCGATAAGGCGTCCCTGGCCGCCCCATGTCCAATCAGCTGCCGGGCCACGCGCCGCTTGTTTGGAAACAGTGCCAGGCTTAACGCGGGTTCTCTGTGGATTGTTGCCGTGGTGAGGCCCTCAACCCCCCCCCCCTCCAACACACACACACAGCCCAGGCCCCACACCCCAGATCTAGTTCCGTGCGTTTATAGGCTGCTTTTATTTTGAGCACGGTTGCACAGTGGCCTGCATGCCATCCCAGTACAGAGGTGAATAATATGGGGGGGGGGGGGGGTGGCGGAGCGAGAAAGGGAGGAGATGAACAGAGAGAAAGAACGAGACTGGCAGAGCAGGAAGGAGGCTCTGTGACAAGTGCAAGCCGGCCCGTTTTCTGGGTGCCTGTGTTCAGGAATGCGTTCGGTCTGAGGCCTTTCTAGTAGACAGAGTTAGGGTGTGTGTGTCTGTCTGTCTGTCTGTGTGTCCTGCCAGGGCCCTTTAACTTTACGTGAAAGATGAAAAGACCATTTACAGCGGCTGTCCGTGCTCAAAAACAAAACGCTGATAAGCATTACGAAATCAATGCCAGTCACTTACACTAAGGAGTTACTGTGCAGACACTCAGAGGGGAGAATATAATATCGCGATGTCTGTATCACTCTCTGCAGAGTGGCTGTTTTAAATAAGGCACGCTTCGTTAATGTCACAGGGAGTCGTGTAATTCGTGATCTTTTAACACGGGGATTCCTTGGGAAAAATGGAATAAAAATGGCTTAAGTTGACTTAATGTCAAAAGTGTGCGATTCAGCAAACGGCGAAACAAGTGGAACACAAATTTAGACGAGTACATACAAAATACAAACGCGAGGCAGAGGAGTGGAAACTTTCAACTCAGCGGTTTGATCCTCCGGACCTTTCGGAAGGTCTACCAACAGCAAGCGCTCCGCATTTCGGCATGTAGGTCACCTCCAAGCAGGTAGCCGACCGTAATGCGTAGATAGGCTGCACGCCCCCCCCCTCCAGTCCACGCGCGTGCACGCAGATCCCTCCACTCCCCGCGGAGGCGCGCCGCGCAGCCCGGTCACGTGACCGGCCCGGTGGCCGGAGACCCAGGCGGCGCGTTCATCTAGGGGCCGCTATAGAGAAGCGGGGATACGGGAGGCGGTCTGCGCGCACACACACGGCGAAGTGTGGGAGTCTGCGAGCCGGGGAGAGGCTGCACACACGCCGAGGGAAGGGGAGAGCGTTACTTCGGGGAATTAAAACAACGAAAACGCTTTGAAAGCATGCGGGAGTTTATTACTCTTTTTATGTGACTTGGGGAATCATTACGGAACAGCGCGACCGAGCCGCCTCGGTACCGTAGAACTGCTTTTCACCCGGGATCAACTGGCAAGAAAAAGAAAGAGACTCCTGGTATAAAGAGAGACTTTGCTGTTTATTAAGAAGAGACCGGACGGGTTTTGTATTGTTTTATACGTTTTTGTTTCGCCCCTTTATACATTTTTTTCTCCTTTTTTGTCGCCGTTGTATTTTGATCGGAAAGCTGAAATATGGTTGGGGAAATGGAAGCGAAGGAGAAGCCGAAACCGACCCCAGATTATTTAATGCAGCTCATGAACGACAAGAAACTGATGAGCAGCCTGCCCAACTTCTGCGGGATCTTCAACCACCTGGAGAGGCTTCTGGACGAGGGTGAGACGGGGTGCGAGCGGCTCCCGTGCGGGCGGGACGCGGGGCTGTCCGGCGGGGGCGGCGGCTCTGCTGCTGTTTTTGTAGATTCCTTCTATTTGTTTCTCACAAGACCCTTAGTGAGGCTTGCTTACTTTTCTGCGTGTGGTCCGCCATGGGCGGGGGGGTCACACTGCCCGTTCTGCGGGGGTGTCACCGCGTCGGGAGCCCGATACAGCTGACGGACTGTTTACGAAGGGAACCACGCTACACTTGTTATCGCTAATATTCAACAGGTTTTGCGGTTTTCCGAGTCGGCGGGGGGGGGGTGGATGATGATGATCGGGAGTTTTCGCCAACTTCCCGGCTAGAAAAGTCGGGCCAGGCAGCATCTCGGCCACCGCTATTAAACATGCTATTTCTGCGGCACCCCGGCCGTTAATTTGCGCTGAGGTTTTACCCGCACAAGCCCCCCAGTTACAAAGAGGACGTGCTTGTCACTTAAAAAGCCGTTATTTCTGTGAACCCCCCCCCCCCCCCCGCCCCCTACTGTAATCTGGCCGGGGTCCGGCGATAAGAGCGGTCGGTCCTCCGTCATTCGGGCCGGATGAAGCGCCGAGGGGGTCCCTGTTAGGCGGGGCGGGGGCGGGGGGGGGACTGTCCGGGTCAGTGTATCGGCGCTGGGACAGTCTGTTAAGCAATTTACATACATTTGACATGAAGCGGGGAGAGACTGGCCGACTCGGCTGGTTATGAGAGGCGCCCTGACCGCCTGTGTGTCGGCCTGTGTGTGACCCGCTGTGTTCAGGGCAAACACTGCCTGAGTAACAGAAATAAGGCGAGGAATAAGGAGAGATGCCACGACAGCTGGCGGCAAACGCCACATGCCCAGGACCTGCCTTTTAGCAACAAACGGCACTTTTATCTGTTTGCTGTTATTGTTTATTGGGTATTTTTTTATTTCTTGTGTCTGTAACTGATTTGACATGTCTTTGGTGGTGGAGTACTGATGAGGCTATTAAGAGTGAGCCAAAGTTTTTCGCTGCAATGACAATAAGGAATTGTGACTAAATGGTTAATTCAGCACTGAGAATGTAACCCCCCCCTCCCTGCTGGGGGGGGTAAGGGCTGACAGTTGGGGAGGAATTTGCTCTGTGGCTCGCCTGCTCTGGTTTGGACGGACCCTGACCGCATTTGCATTGGCTTTTGTTAGGTTTTTATCCACAGGATCAGCCCTTTTCCTTTGAGATGCCCCCCCCCCCCCAAAAAAAAGCACTCTTGCTTGCTCTTTTCCCAGAAAGACACATTGGGACATGACTGATATTCCAGCCCCCCCACACAGATCAATATAAAGTGTGTTCGGGTGCACCTATCTGCCATGCCTGAAATCACCACTGCAGGGCGCTGTCTGTGATTCAGACCCACTGCTTTCCAAATCTGCAAGCCACTCTGCCAGACTCTTACAGGGACTGAGTGGAATTAAAGAGCTCATCTCTACATGTGCTGGGTAAACACCTGCTCTGTGATTGGCTGGGTGTGGGCGGCCAGCGCATGTGATTGGCTGGGTGTGGGTGGCCAGCGCATGTGATTGGCTGGGTGTGGGCGGCCAGCGCGTGTGATTGGCTGGGTGTGAGCGGCCAGCGCGTGTGATTGGTCAGGATCACTGAGGCCAAGGTGTGGTGCTCTCTTGCCACGAGCAACCCATTCTCCTCAGGAGAGAATAACCCATCTGTGCTTACATTCCTGACCGGCGAGACAAACGCACAGCTGGGTCTGTGAGGCTCCCCCGCCCTCCCATTCCTATACACACCCGCTAGTGAATGTGAATGAGCAAATGTATGCCGTCGTTCATTCGTGTGTGTGTGTGTGTGTGTGTGTGTGTGAGTGAGTACATACTCGCGTTCTGCTTACACAAGTGCAGATTGTGAACACAGAGGAGAGTGTCTGGCAAGGGACAGAGAACCACACACACACACACACAAACAGAGAGTCACACACACAAACAGTCACACACAGTAACACAGATGCACTCCTGTGAGCACTGACTTGGTCCTGTCCAACACTTCACACTTCGACATCCTAAGAATGAGCCTTGTGCTGGAGACCCTTATATGTATATATATCCTAAGATAAGTGTTACAGGATAAAGGATAAGACTGACCAAACTGACACTCTCTCATCTCCACATTTTGTTGCTTACTCTCTAGCAATGTGGTGGGGGGGGGGGCGTTCCCCAGGGAGAGGTAAGCTGACCCAGGGTGAGCTCTGGAAGCAGGGTGAGCTGTGCACACCCACAGGCCAGTCTTGTGCGCCTCCCCCCTTCTTCAGCGGGATTTACACCTTTCCATTTTACACGCTGCTCACACACAGCTCTGAATAATTAGCGAGGCCCAGTCGTTCTTGGCTGAATCTAATTTTTCTCTGATATAAGCCCAGGAACACAGTGTAATAATGCTTTATTCCCGGAAGGTTCTGTGGACGTTACGGTTCAGTTAGCAGGGCTGGGAACCTCAGCATTCTTGCGGCCTCCTGAACATTAAGGCAGTGAGAAGATAAGGTTATGGCCCTTTTTTTTTTGTCAGAATGCTGCTTAAACCATGTTTTTTTTCCCCCCTTCCCTGTGGAAAAGAAAATTGCAGAAAGCGAAGGTTAAACAGAGAAATCTGAAGGTAGGAAGCAGACTTCCTAAGTCATAAAAATCGAGGAGGAGGCAGTCATTCGTGCGTGGCGTTTTAAGAAGACCTTATGGGAAAGGCATTATGGGAGTCGACGTCCTCCAAGCAGGAATCGCAGAACAAGTGCAGCTCTCTCTTTGTTTAGCTTTTTTTAATGATGCGTCCTCCGTGGTCCGGCACTCGCTCTGCTCTGCCTTCGCCGCTTTCTCGTCTTTATGCCGACCGGCCTCCCAGAATCCCATGGGGCGCGCTGTGTTTGCATGCCGTGACGGTCTGGCTCGCCTCTCCGGCCGCGCTGCAGATGTGCAGCTCCAGCCCTGACCTCTTGCCGGGGTGCGGCCGAGATTTTGTACGTTTGGAAGGAGGGCGTGCTGGAGAGAGACTCCAGGGAGGAATTCGAAATTAGTTGTGATCGCTGTGCAACTTCTTTAATTCCTCATTTCTCCTGTGAGTATTTCTGTAGCCACCTGAAGATACAATGAGATGAACTTTATCATTCCCGGGGGGATCTTCCCAAGACCATTTTTAAAGTTTATAATAATACGAATAAGAGGAAGAACCCAGTAGTAAGTGGGACTGCAGTGCTGTGGTTTTTTTGGCAGTGTGTAGTGCCAAGTCATAGCCGGCCGTATCCCCCTTGTGGCGCAGAGAGGTGAGGCGATGAACCGCATCAGGCCTGTAACAGGAAGTCCTGCCACGGAGGGTGTAAATCGGCCAGGGTACCTACCTCAGCAGTCCTCCTTCAGCGTGTGAGCTGGACGGCAGCTCCGGGCTCTGGGCTCTGTCCCCTATCCCACCCGCACCCCCCCCCCTGCCCCCCCCCCCCGCCATGAATCAGACGAGTGGTCATCAGCTGCCCCGCTCCGCCTGCCAGCCGCGGATGTGTTTCACCAAGCTGGTTCTACTGCAGAATTGAAAATAACCATTAAATTATTTTGGTTTTTTTTTCACACTTGATTGCACCTTTCGGCCGGGGGGGTGGGCTGCTCCACAGCCTATCAGTGGCTTCCACTGGACCGTGAAATTGATCACATGATTACAGCTCTGGACGGTATCTTCTCCCCACCTTTGTTGTGACCGTGTTTCCTTGATCCCTGACGCTCCGCACTTCCTGCGGTTGATCATCTTGTATAACGGAACAGATAAATGAGTCGCTGGCAGGCAGCGGCGTCTCCGGGGCGCTTGCAGGAGCACCTGCATCCTGCGGTCACTGTGCGACGGCCCCTGGGACCGAGGGGTCAAGCGTGGCCTATCAGTGAGAGGCAGCAGACTGGGGAGGGGCTTAGCCTTTGCTGATTGGCTGCTGTGCTGGGTGTAGCTCCTCCCCTTGGCCCTGTTGCCTGTAATCCGTGGATCATTCTGGAGCTGGTCAGTGCTGGACCGTGGGTGTGTCTGCGTGACGGCGTTCCATACTACTCCCTTCCAGTACCATCCGGCATGTTCCCTAGGAGGCTGCCTCCTGTGTATCTGTGCTGAATGGAGGCTGTGTGATATCACCGTTGTATGACGCACAATAATCGATTCACCTCGAGGTTGCCTGTTGTAGGAGACAGGAAGCTCAATCTGAGCAGCCGCTCCCATCACTCTCTGGCGTCTCCCTGCTTTGGTCACCGTGCCGGCTATCTGCCGGAGGTCTGCTTGGGGGGTGACTACACCACCCCTTAGGGTCCCTCCTCGGTGCTGTCCTCCTGTGCAGTCCATACACGAGGTGTCTTATAGAGTTCATCTCGGCACGATCTTGAAAGCTCCCTCTCTTTGGTACAGAGCTGCAGGTCCCTGTCTTATCAGACTTTGATGCCTGTTGAATAAATCGTCATTTTTCACATTTTACCCACATCTTTGAAGGTCTGCCGCAGCTGGGGATGCTGTGGCAGGTTCCCCTGAGTCAGACCTGTGTTGCTCTGCTGCTCTTCCCTTGGTACGCTACTACATCGGGTCCCCTGTGCGTTCCGTGTTCACGCAGGTCAGACTCGGCCCCTGCAGTTCCGCGTCCATCTGCTGGTGGGTTAGGTTGATTAGCTCTATGATTCTCTGTTTCCTGTCGTCCTTCAGACCCCATACAACATTTTTATTTGACCTCTTGGTGTCTTTAATGCGATCAGCATTCAGGGACGGTCCACGGAATGATCCAGAACCAGCCAGGTTAACTGTGCCAACCTCCCAAACCTTCTTCCCTGCCCGTCCACCTGTGTGTACTCTCCGAGGACCTGGAGCAGACAGAAAGGGGCAGAGTGAGACAGGCCTGCCTCAGATGCCAATTCGGACCCCGGCATGAGTGAATAGAAACATGCATGTTCATGCACCNNNCCATCCCCCCCCCCCACGCTTCATGAATGACATGAATTAACTCTGCCCCTGTGAAACCAGAGATCCCAAAGGAGCAGACAGAATGCACATCTGGGACCCGTTTTCTGATACGCAGTGCTTAATTAATTGCGTAGTTCGGTTTAGTAGCACTGGGGGTGTGGTTAGGGGGCGGAGCTTCTCAATAACCAGTGATGAGCTCATTAAAGCCTTAAAAGATGAGAACACCCCCCCCAATTTATGCATGCGGCATGCGTGTGTGTCTCCCCCTGCACAGACTAGCCTAGTGTGCCGGCCAGCTAGCTGCCCCCCCCCAGGTGCCCCCCCCCGAGCGCCTACATGGGGGTGGGCCTTTCCAGTGGCCGCAGCCGCTCTTCACCACAGTCAGCCGCCATTGATATGCGGGGCGTCACCTTACGCGCCTGTCACCCGGGGCCCCGGTCCCACCCAGGCGTGTATCTCATGAATTATTCACGCGTGGCGGTCCTGGGGCAGGTGCGAGCCGACAGCCCGTCTGCGTGGGCGCGGAGGTCGGGGGTCGCCCTGCTGATTGACAGTCCCTCCCCTGCCCAGGTACGGTCAGGTGGGGACACTAAGCCATCCGTCCGGATGCCTTTAGCCCGTGAACGTAGCCAGCCTGCCTTCTGTAACCCCTGACGTCTGCGACCTGCGGCCACACTTATAATGACGCTGTGCGTAGCTCCTGTTTGCGCTGGTTCGGTTGCTGCTGCTGTTGTTGTTGTTGTTAATATAATAGTAATATTATTATTATTATTTTTTGGTTTTTATAGTTTTTGTCATTGTTATAATAATTATTATGGCTGACTAATGCTGTCTCACATTTAAAGCTGCTCCGTGTCGAAATGTGGATGGCGGACCTCCTTAGCGGACCCTGCGGTCCCGTTCACGGCCTGATGGGGGCGCCATGCTCACAGAGAGAGGGTCTGCGAGGCGATGAACGGGCTGAGTAAAAAGTGAGGGGCAATGGTGGTCCAGATGGTGTCCCTGTTTGAAGCCTGGCCTTTCTCCCTCTGGCTGAACCCTCGCTCTCACTGCCCACCCCCACCCCCCCATTCCCCTCCGGATTCAACTTCAGACCCAAACGGTGACTTATTGGGATCAGCGGCCCGTGGGAGGAATGGGAGGGGCTGTATGAGACTGACGAATGTACCGGCTGGGAAATTAGCTCTGATCTTACTACAAAGGCCACTTAACCTCTGATGTAAAAGCAGGGAGGGATCAGGCTAAAATGCGGGTGGTAATGAGGCGATGATTGTAATAAAAACAGGGCTCCAGAGGGCTCGATAAAATCACCTGGGGGGGTGGGGTGGAAGAGATTGGCCCGCCCCGCTAATGTGTGCGTCACCCCAGCGGGCTTCGACTTTGAGAGGGAGGTGTCCTGGGGGCGAATGTTTGCTTCAGAACGCCGGCGTGGTTTGGGGACCATCTGATGTCACAAACTGCTGGACTTACAGATCTTACATTCTCGGACGGCAGGAACACACTTGCCCTGTGTGTGTGCGCGTGCGTGCGTATGTGTGGCCGTGCGTGTGTGTGATACCACCTGTGTGCAGATTACAAATGAGGCTGTTTTTAATATAATGAAGGCAGTTCAGAATTATTAATGAGCAGAGTGTTTCTCTTGGAATTCCTGTCTGTATTCCTAGGGTGGCGAGTGTGGGCATGGGGCTGTACCCCAGCCGGGAAGGCTGCCCCCCCTCATCTCGCCTGGACGCTGAGCTTTGGGTCTTTCTCCACCCCAGAGCTGGATTTCGTCTGCAGTTTGTTCATTTGCTGTCTGTCATTCTGAAGCGCTGTTCCTGCGCTCCTCTTCCGGGTCCCTTCCCTGGTTCCGGTCCAGCTGGCCCTCAGGATCGCATGTCAGAGTCAATGTGCTTCCGGATTCACAGTCCTAAAGCGGGCACCAGGGCCGACGCACCGGTCTGGGATGGGTGCGAGACCCGCTGTGGGTTTTATTTTGTTACGGGCTTATTTCCTGGGCCTTATGATGCCACGATATTAGCCCATATGTTTGGGTTTTAAAGAGGAGCAGCCGTGTTTGAGCAGAGGAGAGTTTTTATCGCTTTGTTGCTGGGAAATTGACTGGAGCTGTTAAATTTTCTGTTGTTATATCTCTGTGTTCCCAGGGCCTCCGTTGGGTGTAATAACCTTGTTTTTGTCACATCTGCCCTCGGCATCCTCTGCAAAGCATTTGGAGGTTCAGTTTTTGATTGTCCGTTGTAATAATGTTAGGGGGCTTGGAGGCAGCTGACCCGCAGCCCAGTCGCTTTTCTTTTCTTCTTTTTTTGATACATGTTGAAGCGATAATAAGGAGCTTCCTGCCTTTGGGGGCAGCGTGTGGCTCAGTGCCCTTCACTGCCAACCTTGCCTTACCTGCATGTGCATCCCGGAGACTAAGACGGGGTTGGCAAAAAGAGAATTTCCCCGCAGGGTTCAAGTAGTAGTTTATTATTATTAAATGGATGTTTGTGTAGGAGATGCTGCCTCATTTTCCCCCGGGGAGGTCCAGTGTCGATCCAGTTCAAGGTCCGTTTCGTTGCAATCCCCCTGGAATGAGATCGGACCCCACGCCTCAGCACACGGGCTGCACGGTGCAGTCACACGTGTTCAGGCGATTTGTCCAGACCTTCAGAGATCTTCCATGGTGGACACCGCAGAGATTGTGGGCAAACCGAAGCAGGGGTTAGAGATTTGGCTGGTCTGTTTGCTCTATCGCTGTGCATATAGGCACTGTCGTGGCACAGGGGGGGGGGTTTATTTGGCTGTCCCTGCCCCTGTGTCTCGCTTAGACACCCAGAGACCCTCCCAGCCCCGCTGAGATTGTGTGAAGGTCACACAGACCCTCTTTGGCGCCAGACGCCCTTCTGGGGTTTCAGTGCCCCCACCACTGACACGGACTGACTGGGGATCAGCGTGTGCCTCATTCCGGGGGTGTTTACTGGAGGTGTGCCGAGGAGACGCTCTCGTGGGGGGGCGGGGGGATCAGCGTATGGCCCTTCTGTGACCAGGAGGCTGGAGAAATCGACGTGAATAAACACCAAGCATTGCTGCTGGGTGACACAGGAGCGGGGCGGTGGGACGCGGAGCCGAGGTGGAGAGGCCTTTCTTCCCGTCGGGGGCGGTCCGACCCAGAGAATCTGCATAAAACCGAAAGCCCCCCTGAACAGCACTGGCAGTGAGGAGGGGCGCCCTGCTCGTGTGACCTCATCATTTTGTCATTCCTCTGGAGTGAAGTCACTCACTGAATCTGTGACCCTTACTGAGATTTACTAAGATTTGTTGGTATATTTCCTGGTGTTTACTGGTATCCCGTAATGCTGTTTTGCAGAGATCGGCAGAGTGCGGAAGGACATGTACAATGATACACTGAATGGCAGCACGGAACGGCGGGCATCGGAACTGCCCGAGGCCGTGGGCCCCATCGCACAGCTGCAGGAGAAGCTCTACGTTCCGGTAAAAGAGTACCCTGATGTGAGTACCCAAACCCTAACCCCGACGTGAGTACCCTAACCACGATGTGAGTACCCTAACCACGATGTGAGTACTGAGTACTGTGGGATGCCCATGTGTCCTGTGGCCCAGTACAGGACGTAGGTGTGAGTCCAGCGTGACCCTGTGACCCCTCAGTGATCTGCTGGGCCCCAGCTGAGTGGCAGCTGCCCCCCCCCCATGGTGGGGGTCAGTGTAGTGTGGGGGGTCTCTCTCTCTGCATGCGTGTGTTTGTTTGTGCACGTCTTATTATGTGCGTCTCTCTCTCTGCACGTCTTTGCACATCTGTGCTTGCACACGTCCCCCTGCACGTGTCTGCACGTCTCCCTGTGCGCCTGTCTCTCTATCAGTGTGTCTCCCTGTGCGTGAGTCTCCCTGTGCACATCTACGCGTCTCCCTGTGCACATCTGCGCGTCTCCCAGTGCACATCTGCGCGTCTCCCTGTGTGCGCATCTCCCTGTTCACATCTGCGTGTCTCCCTGTTCACATCTGTGCGTCTCCCTGTTCACATCTGCGCATCTCCCTGTACGCGCGTCTCCCTGTGCACATCTGCACGTCTCCCTGTTCACATCTGCGCGTCTCCCTGTACGCGCGTCTCCCTGTTCACATCTGCGCGTCTCCCTGTTCACATCTGCGCGTCTCCCTGTACGCGCGTCTCCCTGTACGCGCGTCTCCCTGTACGCGCGTCTCCCTGTGCACATCTGCGCGTCTCCCTGTTCACATCTGCGCGTCTCCCCGTGTGCTCATAGGCACAGATTGAGCGCCTGACGACCTTCAGGCTGCAGCTGACGTCCTGATGATAGGAAGCCCTCCCTGAATATTTACTTGCGCTGATTAAAAATAAAATCGGCTTTATCCTGCTTAATCTCACTCCCTGGCTAGTCAGACACCTCTGAGGTGTAATTGGAGTGGGGGGGTCGAGGGTGAGATCCTCAGTTGCCTCACACTGTCCTCCGTTAAGCCCCCCTTTCCTTATCCACCATGGGACAGACACACAATGCCCCCCCACCCACATGCAGCCCCCCTCTTCGTAGCTACAGGAATATATGAGCTCAGTGCTAAATATACAGCGAGTGCCCCCCCCAGCTGCTGGCACCTGCGCTCTTGGGGGGGCTTTAAAAGGAAGGGAATGCATTGTGGGCCGGCGCGGAGTCAGCTGCCCCCCCTGTCAGTCAGCTCCCTGACAGC
>JABJVO010000042.1:1896375-1912703 GCA_026770805.1 Boulengeromyrus knoepffleri
CCCCTCCCCCCCCCGCCCCACCCATACACACACACACACGCACACACACCCACCCCTCTCATCCTACCCAGTACGCTTTAAAAGAGGACAGAAGCCTTGCAGCACAGCTCTTTACATCTCCACGGAAACAGGCCCTTGCTGGGGTGCATTTTTTTGGATGGGGGGGCATATATGAGAAGTCCTTAATAACGATGGGTTTAAATGAAACAGGAGAGAGAAGAGCGGAAAAAAGGCAGAAAATGACATCATTGCTGCCTCCCACTGTAGTTGTTTTCTAAGGAAGCCCTCAGGCTCCATTCATTGGCTCACAGTTGGTTGTCAGAGGCCCTGGGGAGGCCGTCCACCCTCCTGCCTGAATGGAGTGGTTTTTTTTTTTCTGCGGAGGAACAGTGGGTTAGTTCTGCTAGCCCTGAAAGCCTGGCTAATTTAGCGTGCATGCCAGGAAGTCTGAACTTTATCGCTTCACTTCATGGCCCAAACATCAGCCTCCCTCGCAGCCAACCCTCCTACCCCGAAGTGACAAAGGCTGAATTCAAATGAGGGCCTCTTTTCTTCACACAGACACAGTGGATTCCTTCAGTGGTGCCGCTCCCCAGAGCCCCAACAAGCCTGAAACTTACCAGGCAGCCCGAGGTGGCAGGTGGCCGAGGAATCGAGGACCTGCTGTAGGCTGCGGAATCTAGATCTGGCTCGGGTCCTGCTGTTGTACCCGTAAATGACACACTTCTCTCCAGTGAGGCTGTTTGAATGAGTCACATTTCGGCATGTATGTGGCTATGAAGTGCGCTCCATATACGAAAAGTGTCAGATAGGTAGTGATAACCATGTAATGTTTTTTTTCCTGTGAAGCTGTGACAGAACTGCCTTACTCTCAGGATTGTACTAGGGGAGGAAAGAATAGAGCTCGTTCTGATGGCTTTGCTTTTTAATGCTGCAAGATGCTGAAATATCTGTATTTGCATGATGATGTGTGCGTGTTTTCGGGTTTGGGGGAAAAAACAGAATCTGACAAGGTCGATGCAAAGAACGTCACTGAAATCTGTGAGAAAAAATCTGAAAGGTCCTGAGTCGGAAAAGACACCTACCGTGAGGAGACATTCTCATAGGTGAACCTCTTATGGAGATCTGCCTATTTAATGGGGAAAAGAGGGACAATATATAACCTATTTATTATTTGCAAGTGTGTAGTTACATAGAAATTAATCAATAAAAATCCCTCTATTTTTCCATCCTCACGGGAGCAAAATCTTAATATTTAGTAAATATTATCCTCGCATACATCCATTTCTAGATCGGATTGTTCAGTGCAGTCCACCGACTCGCTTTGTTTTGCTGCCACCATGTGGATGTACTCATTTTCGCAGCAACTGGTGGATTTTTTTACTCCAGGAAATTTTGTTTGGGGAAAACTGGTTTAGTTCTTTGACCTTCTGTCATAGGAAATCTAAGTTTGGGCACAACTCCAAAATGACTGACACGTTAAACTATGCGCTGTATCTCAGTTATTTGCCCCGTCGGACACAACCCACGTCCCGCGTTCTAGTGACAGTAAAAAAGGCTCAAGGGGCGCCCCCTAGATCCGCGCACCGGCCAGATGTTTCTGTCTCTCTGGAGCCGTGTGGCGGGCGATGCTGTCGTAAAGGCAGTGCGGCAGGAAGTGTCGATGTTTTACGACCACGAATTATGGAATACGACAGGAATGCTGAGGTGAGGCGAGTAAACTGCAAGCAGGTTTAAATATGTTAACGGGAAAACATCGTGGCAGGCATGAGTATAACTGCTTTTAATGCACCGACTTGTCCTCTTTAGACATATATTTGTTTTAGTTACCCGAATGTGACAGATGGAGTCAAAGCTGTGGAACGAGTTTGGCGTTAAGAGGCGCATTCGGCATCCTGAGCCGAAACCGTTTGTTTGGGATTGTCAAACTGTGGGCAGTACTAAGTAATGCTGCTGGACACCAACCCCCCCGCCCCCCCAATATAATATAATAATAATAATATATTGTGCCTCTAAGTTTAAACGGTTAAAAGCACCCTACAGCTATTCTGATGCCGTAACCACAGATTTTCATAGTAGAAACAGGTTGTAAGCGGATATATATTTTTATTTTCATATTCTAATATGAAATACTTGCAGATGAAATGAAATCTGTATTCCTAGTTAATATGGTATACAGGTATTCCTAGTTAATACAGTTTGTAGATAATTTAAGATTTTCTGAAATTCCTAAAACCGGTCACCAAGTAATTACATCACAAAAACCGTGCACTTTGTTCATACATTCATTTATTTTTCTGTGGTAACGTGTGGTGACGTAGATCATACAGCTGCTGTGCCCAGAACACTGGACCGCTAACATGAGTGATAGATTTCCTGAGCTGCTGATTGGCTGGTGAAATGATGGGGGTGTCTGTACCATAAGCCCCGCAGCACTATGAGACGGATGCTGCAGGGACCTTGGCCCAGTAACCTTGTAACCAGAAACGTTCCCTGGATGTGAGCTGGAGGCTGGCCTTCGACCACGCTGTGGGACCGGTCCTTCATGGGATTGATTACAGAACAGCTAAAGGCGGTATTGAGGGGGTTGCTGGAAGGTGACGTCTGCTCCTCCGATGTTGACCGACGGGGTCCCCCGCCTGTCCAGACCGAGTGGCTAATCCGGAAGGCGCCGGAAGGCCGTGGTCAGTGCAGGAAGAAGTCTCTGAAGCGGGTGGCTTCCAGCCAGGGCAGGTAGGCGGCAGTGCGGGTGAAAACGCTGGGCTTGTTCTCCGCCGCGCAGCCAACTGGGCCAAAGCTGACGACACCGTGAACTTCCCAGCGACCGTGACCACGCCTGCAGAGCAGGGGGCCACCTGAGTCTCCCTGGGGGGGAGGGGGGTTTGCAACCAAGTCAAGCACAGCACAGCCATTGAGTATGATGCATTTAATTATGGGAGATCAGGTCCTTCCTGGGGTTAAAACCAAACATCTGCTTTGCATTAAATACAGTGAACCACCCTCCATACCCCAAATGTGTCTGAATTACAAATGACACACATATTCTTCCTGTCCATATTTTTATTGTCTACTCATATTCTCTCAGTAAAGTCAAAATCAATTACTCATCAGCAAACCTTTTAATGGAAATCAAAAACTGAAAAAGGCTTTTCAATACTTTTGCAGGGCACCGTATGGAACTAGGTCAGTGATTCAGAGATGGGTAAATACGATGGTGTTGGGGTAAATATGCATCAGTTACTGCCCCAAAGTACTGAATGGAAAGGCAGGTTAACTAGCGAAAGTTAAGTGCACTGTAATATGCCGGCTGATTCCCTGACGTGGTAAGGTCTGTTGACCTCCCACCAGAAGGGGGCGGTGTCATAACAGTTAAACTCACCTGACAGGCAGCCGGAGGGCCCTCCGTGTGGCGGAAGCCAGCGCAGATCATGGAGTCGCGCACACGGTCTCCCCAGAACTTCTTCTGCTTGCAGGTGTTGAAGTCAATGATGGGCAGGCGGGCCTGATTGAGGGCCTCGGCCAGGGTGACGTTCTCCTTTCCGCCTGCATGGTCAAGTTTTATTCATGACAAACAGTTATACTCCATACATTGTGCAGCGAAATGCATGGTTACCTGGACACATGAGTATAAAGAGACATTCAACATTAGACAACAATCTTAAATATCCATTGTAAGTAATGAGAGTCAGAGAGCTTTATGCATGGGGGGCTGCTATCTTTTAGCTTCCATGTGGTCATGTGATCACCGGGCGCTGTCCCCCCAAGTGTCTCACCTCGTGTGTCCCCCCAGCCTGTCACCCAGCAGTAGTGCCCTGCCGGCGGGGTGCTCTCTTTCCGCGGGAGACACGCGTAACCCACGTATTCGCTGGGCCGCATCTCTGCGCCGGCCCTGACGAGCGCGATGTCGTAGTCGAGCTCACCCAGCGCCGGGTAAAGGAAGCGCTCGTGGCGGTAGATGTGGCGCACGGGGACCGTGCGCTCGCTGGTCTCCACCCGCCGTAGCCGGTGTTTGCCCAGAGCGATACGCCAGCTGCCCGGATCCTCCGCCTGTCCCCTGCCGGGGAGACGCTTGTTTAAGGCGGCCGCCTGGGCTCTGTGCCAAATGCCCACCGCGTATGAATGCCCAGAGGAATCGCTCTTACTTCTGAAAGCAGTGCGCCGCTGTCAGAACCCAGTCCTTGTGGATGAGAGTGCCGCCACACACGTGGGTGTAGGTCTTACTCCCCCTGGGGCGGACCTGTGCACCAGCCACACTGGAGATTAGCGCTTTCGACAGGAAGAAGGTCACTTACCCAACTTTAGAGTAGATAACATCTCTGTACATTTACATTTCATTTATTTAGCAGACAACAGTTGCTGTGACATCACTTTGGCAACGCTGGGATTTAAACTGGCAACCTTCTGATCAGAGGCACAGGGGGGTGTTCAGGATCGTCACCTGCAATGACACCTGCCACGGCCAGGAGTGGGGGCGGGCCTCCCTGCCGGACACGATGCGCTCGGCCACGGTTGGGCTGAAGTGCGCGAGCCCGCAGTTCTCAGGCCAGTCTACAGGGGGTGTCAGAGTGATTTTCAGTTTCAGTGGAAGCATTCTGAAACATTGTATCTCTGTACTGTTAGTTTTGCTTCTAAATTAATTCATGTTCTTCAGGTGGTATTTGTGTTTAGACCTCAATTATCTTTGTGTCAACATTCAAATATTAGCACATCAGTCACTGGCACACAGGCGCAGTTAAGGTGGCACAGTTCGGATGGGTCTGCATGGTCCTGCTTCGGCCTTTGGCCGGACCGCCTGTGTACTGAGGAATTGACGTCTGCATTGCTGATGGGGTCCGTTACTCTGCTATGCTGTTTATATTTTCAGTCCATCCAAAGTGCATGAAGCCAGCAGGTGGCTGTGCCCAAATCCCACTGTGACCGTTACCACAGCGAGTAAAACAAAATAAGGCAGTCAGGTGCTGCAGTGGAAGCAGCTATAAATAAAAGCATATAAAACATCACGGCAAATCAACAAATAATCAGTGTGTGAAAATATAGTCATGCTTTTTGCTTCTCACAAAAAAAGATTTATCACGGGCATGTGAGAAGAAGAGATTAATTCAAATGGGGAGACAATGGAGGGAATGCAAAGAGAGAGAAAGGGAGGAAGAGGAAGGATTAGGGTTAGAGAGAGAGAGGGAGGGAGGTTTGGGGATAGAGAGAAAGAGAGGGAGGAAAACGAAGGGCTAGGGTTAGAGAGAGGGAGGGAGAGGAAGGTTTGGGGTTAGAGAGAGGGAGGAAGAGGAAGGTTTGGGGTTAAAGAGAAAGAGGGAGGGAGAGGAAGGTTTGGGGTTAGAGAGGGAGGAAGAGGAAGGTTTGCATTACACAAGCAGTGAGAATAGAGTTTAGATGGGTGGTTAGAAAAGAAAAGGGAGCTATTTCAGAAAGAATGGGAATGAGGTTTGTTGCAGGACTAGAAGGGAGGGGGGTCCGGAGAGCTTTGCACACGCTCAGTCACTCACCGAGGTGGAGGACTCCGCCCTGCTGGTACTCGGGGCCGGAGCACCGTGATACAGGCAGCAGCAGAGCGAGGCTCAGCAGGGTCCAGGCAGCCATGGTCCCGAGTGCCTGGCCGGGTGCTGGGGGCGTCGCTTTATCCGCTCACACGCTGGCAAACAAAGGGGCCCCACAAAGGCCTGCCGCACTGCCGGCTTCCGGCCTCCTGCCTCCCCATCAGCACTTTTAAGCCTTGCCAGGCCTGGAAAGTGCTGGGCCCTCCCCTCCCGACCAGCCCATGCCCCCCCCCCGTAATCACACCACCCTCCTCATTCATGCTGTGTGGGGGCAGATTACCTTACTGAAGCAACAGAAAAAATCCCCAGTGTCAAGTGCTATATGTCCATCTTACCTGATCATTAATCGGTGCAGTAGTTTAATAATTATCTTACTATTGCTATAAAATCTCAACTACAAGTCTCCTACAGATGTGTCCAGCAGGGGGCAGAACAACGTGTCAGGTTGTAGATGTTTCGCTGGGGAAGCTCACAGAATTGCAGCGGAGATGCTGATGTTTTTAAAACATCTGCCATTTCGCTGAGCCGGCGTTTGGTATTTACTCTCCGGACTCTCGTCACGCGTGTTTCCGTCCCCAGCACGTGTGTGCAGTCAGTGTGGCTGTCCTGACATCAGCATTCCAGTCGCGGGGCGGTCAGTGCT
The DNA here is from genome assembly GCA_026770805.1 of Boulengeromyrus knoepffleri. Taxonomy (NCBI): domain Eukaryota; kingdom Metazoa; phylum Chordata; class Actinopteri; order Osteoglossiformes; family Mormyridae; genus Boulengeromyrus; species Boulengeromyrus knoepffleri. The sequence goes on from JABJVO010000042.1 coordinate 1,902,571, forward strand.
CCTCACGCGCAGTGGCCTGCTGGGATGCCTGCGCTCGCCTCAAAGCGGCCAAAAGCGTTTCCTGCCTGTATCTGCCGGTCAGAGCGTCACACAGAACCCTGCCAGACGGTTTTTATGAGTGCAGTTTACCTTCTGAAGAATGCGGACCCGCTCTTGTACCTTTTAGTGTTTAATGTTTTGGTGTTTATTATAATTATTATTGCTATCATTCTTATGCCATGTCTCCTCCCTGAACCTAAAACCATGGCCCATGTTTACACAGTCTGACACTCCTCGCTTCATACAGCACAGTCCCAGGCCTTAGACCATGGCTGCCTTAAGTGCATAGAGTCCATTCTATTTATTTATATATTTCTGTCCTTCCATACTGTGCTCATGTTGTTCGTATTGTCTGATCCTGTCTATAACTGCTGCTGTAACACTGAACTTTCCCTTCGCAGGATTAACAAAGTTCAGCTTATCTTATCTTAACCTGGCCCAGTTCAGTGCAACACCAGGCTGCGGTAATCGGGTAAGCTGATTGATTAATGATGTAATAATGTGATTTCTCTATGGGCAAAGGGTATTTTTGCTCCTGGGCCATTTTTTTTTTATCCAGATCTAGTTACACTTTTTGATTTTGTGTGTTAACAGTTCCCTGACTGCCTTGGTGGGATAGCCAATCAGAGCAGTGCATCACCATCAAACAGCCCATCACCTGGGGTTACTCCAGGGCACTGCCATGACATGGTCCACCTTCTGGTGACACTCTTGGTCATCTGCTTGTATCTGGCGTCTTCTGAGCAGATGGCTGGGTTCCTCTCTCAGTCTGCCATCGTACTGGGTCGGATGCAGCAAGTAAATAGCTTCAGTGGCCCCCCCATCCGCCGAGACCCGGCCTGTGTGGGCGCTGGTGTTTCCTGTCTGTCAGGATCACCCTCACAGCTGCCGGTGTCCTCAGCGACTTGCAGCTCCAGATGGTTCCGGATGGACCGGTTCAGCTCTGTGAGGTCCAGCGAGCCCCCATGCTCGTCCCATACCACATCCTTCACCGGGAACCCCCAGCCTGCGACCCTCCCCTCAGGGGTCACAGTCTGCACCCCCATGTCCCTCAGCTCTGCACGGGTAGTCATGGTTTCGGCCTCCTTGCATGTGCGGTCCGGTCGTAGGTCAGGGAGGTCGGCATGGTGACGGTGGCACTCCTTCAGCTTGGTGTCAAATGCGGGGTCGCTGATGGAAGACACACGGAGGGTAGAGGGTATGGATCCACTGCAGGGCCATGTCCTCGCGGCCTGCTGCTGAACAAAGCCTGGGCCTCACCTGGTAGCACAGCTCATCTTGGAGCACCTGGAGATAGCCTCTGGTCCTTCAGAACAGCCACCTTCATTGGACGTTCCTGGTTCTCCACAGAGGGGGGCAGTGGTCCCCCCATCAGGACCAGGTGAGACACACCCCTCGTAGGTGTGGGGGTTGCAGGCCCTGCCCCCTGAGGGAGGACAAGTGTCGGCCCCCTCGCCCCCATGGGAGCAGACAGCGGTGCTAATACTCTTGGGCAGCTCCGGCCCAGATGGGATCAGCTCTGCCCGACGGTATCGGCTGGCTGCCACCTCCATGGAGCTTTTGGACAGGGGCAGAATGGGGAGCCAGCGCTCGTCCTCAGAGCTGTCGGACCCCATGCGCCGCCCACTGTCAGCCATGCGGCGCTCATCGGACCCCAGGTGCTGCCCACTGTCAGCCATGCGGTGCTCGTCGGACCCCATGCAGCATTCGTCGGACCCCATGTGGCACTCGTTGGACACCATGTGGCCTGCTGGGAAATGGCAGACATGCTGATTGGAGGACTGGACTGGGATAATTTAATTAAATTTAATAATTGAACTTTATGCAGGATTTCCCAAACTTGTACGCTTATTCTCCTGGGAGGATGATGTCAGGTACCACTATACCAAGTTTCATTGCTTCCAGCGCTGATCGGATCAGGCTGGATTTAGACCAGTGTACACTAGCCCCTCGGGATTATGGGATTGCTCTCCCCTTGCCTGTTGGACTGGGCAGTTATGGATTGCTGCAGTGATTACTGCAGTGTTTTCCTAAACAAACAACTAACCTTTCAAGTCATAGTGGAGGGGGGTTCAGCTGTTATACCTTTGGACAGGACACCGTGAAGCGTTCTGCTGACCTAATGGGTGAAGCTGTGTGTGGTTTTTCTCTGAATTGTTTTTTTGTCCTGACAGGTAAGCAAGAGAACTAAAGCTGTTATCAGGTACTCAAAGTCACAAAACAACAATGTGGGATAAATTAATCAGAAGTTAATTTTTAAATATTAGAGAAAATGTAAGATATAACATTATGAACAGTATCATTTCTATATAGCATTGTTGAAAGATATACATCAACAAATCAAATATTTTAATTCTTTGAATAAAGGTCCCTGATTTCGTAGCAGTAATGCTGGCAGTAACAGGGCTGCTGTACGGCTTTATTTAAAATATGTTTTTCGGAAGGTTAAAGCCCCCCCTCACTGTGCCATGCTCACCCGTCTCACCTTACCCTCACTGTGCCATGCTCACCCGTCTCACCTTCCCTCACTGTGCCATGCTCACCCGTCTCACCTTACCCTCACTGTGCCATGCTCACCCGTCTCACCTTACCCTCACTGTGCCATGCTCACCCGTCTCACCTTCCCTCACTGTGCCATGCTCACCCGTCTCACCTTACCCGTGTGCCAGCACTACCTGCCAAGTCCGGTGCTGGATCTGTGTCTCCTTCGCTTGTCCTTGTCTTTCGTCTCGCTCGGAGTTCCGTCTTTGCCTCAGGGTTGAAGTTGTCTCTTTCCTCTCATAGGAAGCTGCCTACACCCCCCCCCCCATTGACCACACCCCCTCCTTCATGCTGTACCTGCTGCTTGACCTTCTGCTGCCCACACTGAAGATCCCTTGGAGTCAGTTTAAGTCGCTGTCATCCGATTATCAGCTTTGAGGTGTATTCAGGTGTGTGGGGGCCTCCCATAGGCTGGCGGGGAGGCATGTGAGCATAGGGTGGGTGCCTGAGGAAGAAGGGGACTGGAAGAGGGAGAGACAGAGGGACAGGAAGAGAGAGAGACAGAGGGACAGGAAGAGGAAAAGCAGGAAGAGGGAGAGACAGAGGGACAGGAACAGGAAGAGACAGAGGGACAGGAAGAGGAAGAGAGTGAGAGAGGGAGAGACAGAGGGACAGGAAGAGAGAGAGACAGTGAGAGAGGGAGAGAAAGAGGAACTGGAAGAGGGAGAGATAGTGAGAGGAGGAGGGAGAGACAATGAGAGGAGGACTGGAAGAGGGAGAGACAGAGGGAGAGAAGGACCGGAAGAGGGAGAGACAGTGAGAGAGGAAGAGGGAGAGACAGAGGGACAGAAGGAGGGAGAGACAATGAGAGAGGAACAGGGAGAGGGAGAGACAGAGGGAGAGAAGGACAGGAAGAGAGAGGGAGAGAAGAGCAGCTTTCTTATTTGCTTTCCTGGTTTCCATCATTGCTTCCTCTTAGGAAACACTGTGGGAGTGATGAACCTGACCAACCATGTGTTGTAGAACGTAATGTTTCTGCTCTTTGACTTAAGTACCAGCAGATGATCTCAGAACTAAACTGTCCAGTCATGTAAACAGAGGATGACATCTGCAGGGTGGAAATGAAATGCATTCGTTACAGACAGAGCACACAGAGTGACACATCTGCTTCTTTTCTTTAATAAACCACTAGCCTTTGGTTAGCCCTGTTTTAATAAACCACATAGTCCTGAAAGGGTTAGACACATTTTGGGAAGCAAAAGATTGTTTAAAGGATAATCTGTGTAATAGTGACCCTCTCAGGGAGATTTGGGCATTTCAGCTATTAACCTTTATTTCAGTGTAAAGTTGCATTGCTGTGGTTTGTCTTCAGTGGCAACAATTTTCATACAGCTGCTTGGCTTAGCCTCACATGTACCTGAAATTAAATGAAATGGTGACTTAGCCACACATGTACCTGAAATGAAGCCTCACATGTACCTGAAATGAAACGGTGAGAGACCAACAGGTCCTGACAGGAGAGCGCAGTATTTTCACCACACTTGTCACACATTATTTCTCTCCCAGAAAGCATCAAGCTTAATCCATCACTTCAGACAAAAAGAGAGAGGTGGGCGGTGCCGAAAGCCTCACTGCCCATGTGACCAGAGCGGCTTTTATGAAGGCCTCTACAGTCGAGCTTGTCTTTCAGCTCTTACCTCTCTGCTCACTGACTAACCCTCCTGTCCTGAGAGAGATCTCCTCAGTGTAGGTCCACACACATTTGAAATCCACACAGCAACAGCAAACATCTTTCTATTCCTTCTCAGGCAAAATGAAGAGGACACAGGAAGAGCATCTGTTAATGAGGGTTCATCAATCACCATTCATGCCTTCCTGGTGCTATGGGATCTCGCCCCGATTGGCTCTGCTTAGAGGGAGAGCGCAGGTTCCCGTCCCAGCATGGAGCTGCTGTTGTGTCTTTGAGCTGACATCCTTAACCTCAATGTCTTTTGTCGGTGGCCAGCATTACATAGAGCATAGACTCATGAGCTTCATAAATTGCTGTATAATAAAACGCTTCTCTTTACATACCGCCCCCCAGTGGTGGCTGGTGGATGCACAGTTAAACACATATATCACAGGTCTGAAAAACTTGGGTAAGAAAGCTCAGCCTTGACCGGGATCCATGGGAATCCTACAGCTGGTGGTGATGCGAGGGGCAGTCAGAGCGCCGTCAGCCAGCAAACAAACACGCTGGCTTAACTTCTCTGGGGATTTCCAGAAGGGTTACACCTACTACTGGCAGGAGACGTTACAGAAGCTTCTGCAAGGGTAGCGAGAGCTAACAGTGAGATTCCAGCATGTTAAAGGTCCAGATGGACCACAACAGCTTCGAGCCTCAGACCAAATTAAGCAGCAGGCGAACTTGAACTTTCAAGGTGAAATTGCATCTGTGGACAACCTGGTCCAGAAGATTCCAGCTGCAGGTCACAGGAAAACGCACTTTCTGGAAGCTGTACTCACCATCCACTCTAAGTGCTGGGGGCAGGAGACACAGGCTTTGATGGCTGGTAAGGATAGATCTGCCTAATGATGTCTGACGTGCTTTGTGGGAAACTGTTTGTGCTGATCGCCCCCTTGTGGTCAGTCCCAGTGGCGCTGCTGGCTGGAGGCCTGGTAGCAGGAGTGCTCCTCCTGCTCCTCCTGGGAGTCGCAGCTTACATCCTGTGGAGGAGACGGCGAGTGCAGAGGTGCTACCGACAGCTCCTCGCTCCTCGCTCCGGGGCCGGACATCCCAGGACACACCACTCCTGTTATGCTGGGCATGCGGTGAGTATCGGGCTGCGTTTGTGTGTCCTGTCATTTAATGATGCACCACAGATTCCTTCACTTTACTAACATCCCTCCCTGCTTGGCACGTTCATGACACTTTTTGACCTGGGAATCAATGGTTACAAATCTCAAGGTTAAAAGCCATGAAGGCAGAAGGAGCCACTGTGTGACTAAACAAACACGGCTTGAGACTGAGAGGGAGACAGAGAGGTCTGTGACGTTTCATCGACGCTGACACCCGCTGCTTTTGATTCTGATCGGTCTCCCCAGCCAGCTGGGGGTCGTCCCCTTCCAGGTGCTGCGCAGCGTTAAAGGATGCATGGAGGGGCAGGAGGGGGGTGAGGAGGCGGAGAGAGGCTGGTCAGGTACCCTCAGTCAGCACGGATTCTTTGCCATGGGGGGTAGGTGCCAGGGGGCCGTGTGGGGATCAGTGGGCTAAGCCTGTGTGCCTGTAATCAGAAGGTCGCCGGTTCAAACCCAGCCTCAGCACATCTGCGGGTCCTTGAGCAAGGCCCTTAACCCCCAGCTCCCTGGACACCCCAACAGGTGGCTGCCCTTCACAGGCAGCTTACTCTACAAGGAGCAAGTTGAGGGAGGCATAAAAAGACAATTTCCCCTGGGGATCAATAAAAGTATCAATTATTCAGTTTATGGGTGGGAGAGGCACATTTGTGGGCTGGAATTTGCACATTCATGATTGTCTGGATTCATCTGGCTGCTCCAGGATCCTCCCGCCGTCTAAGAACATGCAGACTGTGCTGGGTCTGTGCTTATGGGAGATGAGGGTCGTCTTTATTGTTTGCTGTGATGTTGATGTTTGTGAATTTCCTGCTTTATCCTCCCCTGCTCCCCATTCTCACTCACCTCCTTCCTGTTGCTCCACAGCCTCCTTCCCTCTGGGGAGACTGCAGCCGCACCTGTACCAGGTGCCAGCGGAGCCCAGCGAAGGGCCGCCCCCTGCTGGTGGGTCGGTGCAGCTGTGTTTCGGCGTTGCGTACCGGCCCGACGCGGAGCAGCTGCTGGTGTCCGTGCTCCGCGCTGCCAATCTGCCGCCCCGCTGCCAGTCCGGCGGCGCGCTGCTCAAGCTGCAGCTGTTGCCTGAAGGTCGACGCCGGCACCAGGCCAAGGCCCGGCAGAGGGGCTGCGACCCCACCTTCAGAGACAGCTTTGTCTTCCAGGCGAGTCCTCATTCTGTGGAAGCTGGGCCCAACTGGGACTTAAACCAGCAACCCTGGTGGTTTACAGCCATGACACCTCAGCAAGTGGGTGGGGGGGGTGGCATTCAATCCTGAGAGCAGCATCTGCTGGGCAGACAGTCCCCTGGAGCAACACCTGTACCGTCTGGGTGTCCCCAAGGACCTGGTTGACAAACACTGTCCTATAGCATGAAATTGCCACCTGCAGCAGTTCTCACTGTGGCAGAAAAGTAACCAGTTAACTGTGATAAACTGCTAGTTTCATCAACATACAGCCAATGAAATTGTCTGGCCCGGGACCACTGGAGACCTTTGTTTGTCTCCGTCTAGTGGTAAGAACAGACAGTGACCATATAGTTACCCACGTAACATTTTGGCAACATTCACTAGTATTTTATAAAGAGTGAATGAAAGTGCATGTCATTCAAATTGTCATAATATTAAATATGATGCTTCTCAGTGGTCCAGAATGGTTTGGTCAAAAGGCTCACATAGCTAGAATGTGGTAGGTAGATAGGGTTAGAATACGGTAGGTATGTAGGGTTAGAGTATGGTAGGTAAATAGCTTACCATAGCCTAAATAGCCTACCTAAGCTAGGTAACCACCTAGGTAAGTAGCCTACCATGGCTATAGTAAATAGCCATTTGCACCTTGTCTCTCCGCAGGTGTCAAGCGAGCGCCTGGACCAGTGCACGCTGTGCCTGTCCCTCTTCAGTGTGGACGGCCTGAAGAAGCACCATCTGGAGGGCAGGGTCCTGTACCCCCTGAAAGAGTGGGCTCTGCGAGACCACACAGGCCGGGCGCTGTGGAGGGATGTGGAGACTGACAACCATCAGGTACAGCCAGCGGACAGCAGAGGGCGACATCGGCCCTGGAGTGGTACATGATGGGCTGATAGACAGGCTGTGATGCCCTCCCCCCTCACTGCCCTCGCACAGCCCTGCTCCGAACACGGTGACATTCAGGTGTCCCTGAACTACAGCCCGCCCCTGCAGCGGCTGACGGTGATGGTGTTGAGAGCGCGGGGGCTGCGCGGGTCACATGGCGATCCAGGTGGGTAACCAGGCTCCAAGGGAACCGGAGACGGATCAGGGAGTTTCTGGGGTTTATGTTACTGAATGTTTGGAGTTTTTCTGAATATTCACAGACCCACCTCTGCTCGACAACCAGAAGCTCAGTAAGTGCTGGGCCCAGGGTACCCTACAGTTCCGGTACTGATCCGGGCCCGTGTGCTCTGGTACTGATCCGGGCCCCGTGTGCTCTGGTACTGATCCGGGCCCGTGTGCTCTGGACAGGCATGTGCATTCAGGTGACGCTGCAGATCCACACTCAGGTAGTAACCCGCAAGAGGACAGCAGTCGTGAGGGGGGGTGCAGACCCCACCTTCTGCGAGAGGCTTTCCTTCAAGCTACCCCCCAAGCACCTGGATGAGGCCTGCCTGAGTCTGGAGGTGCTACAGGCCTCCATAGGAGGGCTCTGTAAGTATCACATGACACAGTGACATCACACACGGAGCCCTCTGTGTAACAATGTGACATCACACACTGACATCAAATCACAAACACTATCATTTCTAAAATACTATAACACATTTCAGACCTGAACCAGCTTATTAATCGTACACCTCCTGTACCCCTGATAGGCTCTGTGGGCCTGGTAGTGATTGGCCCCTTCATGTACGCCCGCGGCAGAGAGCTGGAGCACTGGAGTGAAATGACCAGCAAGCCCCAGGAGCTGGTCAGGAAATGGCATGGTCTTGGCCCCGCCCCCTGGCAGAGACCACACCCCCTGACTGCAGATACCACTCCCAGCCCCGCATCAGGCAGCACGGAGAAAGAGATCCAAATGTCAGAGTAATGCCATCCCTCACAGACCAGACATATGGCCCAATATGGCCGCTTGGTCACTGAGAGAAGCTTACAGTTACAAATGACATCGTCAGGTCCTGAGCTCCAGTGTACTCACTTTATTAGATTGTAAAATGCTGTGTGTGGCAGGCGTATGACAGAAATCACAAACTGTAAAAAATGTCTTTCTGTACCATCAGGTGCATGTATCAACCTAACGGCAAGATTAAAATCACTTTCACAAAGAAAAACACACAAAACCAGTATGTTTGCCCTGGCTGTCTTCCAGTCATGTCCTGCAGGAGTAAACTGTATTCAGCAATAAAGTAATTAAAAAATTGTGAATTGAAGTACAGTTGACAATGTAATCGTATATTTTATAGAATTAACAATTAGTATACAAAATTATAAGCTGTTAAAACTTTTAAAATAAAATGCAAGCAAAAACTTCCCAGTCAGCTTCTTCCTACTGAGCCTGTCTGGTCATTTTGGTCTTTTTTGAGACGTTGTGGTGTCAGCCCCCCACCACGTGTGAACTCCAGTGGAAATGGTCTGCACCCGGTGACCTGCTATCAGACAGCAACCTGGACGTAATGTCCCCTTTCAGTCTGATGTTTGGGGGCCTGTTTTTCTGGTTTTCGGCTGAACGGACACCTCTGATGACGTTATTTCTCCACTTCCTGTTGCCGGTAGCTGATTCCAGCCTGAAACTGCAGCATCTCTGAGTGGTGACCTCTGGCCTCTACCAGGCCTCTAGGTCACAACAAGGTGTGGAACATTCTGGACCGCAGACTGCTGAACCTGGGAGCGTTCCAGACGCCGCGCTCAATCTCCCTGCCGGACCTGGAGCAGACACCTCTGGGTATGATGGAAGAGCGTGGGGGGGGGCCCCGACTGGGCCCCGACGAGCATCGCTGGAGCCTTTCCACGGCGACTGAGTGGTGACCCCGCAGACACTGGTTTAGCCTCACAACCATCACCATGGACAGCAGGGCATGTGGGCTGCATTGCATACCCCAGTACACACACTCATCATCCCCAAGGCTACCCACCCTGTTCCAGTCCGTCACCAAGCCCCCATCCTCGCCCATACCTGCCAGGCTGCACAGTGCTTGCAGGCAGGCCTGCACCAGCAGGGGGTTCTCTGGGAGTGTCTGCATGGTCTCCAGCAGCGAGGGGAGCGCTCCGCCGCGCACCAGCAGCTCCTGCTGGACGTCTGCGGGATCCGGGCAAAATGACTTCAGCTGGATGGATTTATGCTGAGCTTCAGAAATATAATCATCTTTCTAACCTTAGCAAAGGAACTCAGCACCGTCCTCGGGGAGCCCCAGACGGCCCCGTTTTTGCAAAAACCAATTTCAACAAAAATGTTGACTGACTGGCAGGGAGCAAAAACAAAGACTGTCTGGGGGGGTCCCTGAGTATTTAATGCAGATGCCATTTAGCGTAATACCAATTAGCCACACACAATTCCTGTTTTTTATAGTGACTGATGCATGAAAAACCCTTTTCCTGTAAGACTGAAGGGAAGCATATCACTGTTATGAGAGCTGAAATGCAGAAATAGATTTGTGATGTGAGACTGAAGCCTAATCATTCATATTACAGTGTGGTTTTCCACTTGCAGGCATCCTTGGTTGTTGACTGTGAGGGTTTATACTTATAGTTTCTATCTATCGAAAAGACCAGGGGTACCAGCCGTGCAGTGGCCCTAAGGAAAAGACCAGGGGTACCAGCCGTGCAGTGGCCCTAAGG
>JABJVO010000042.1:1912803-1922952 GCA_026770805.1 Boulengeromyrus knoepffleri
TACCAGCCGTGCAGTGGCCCTAAGGAAAAGACCAGGGGTACCAGCCGTGCAGTGGCCCTAAGGAAAAGACCAGGGGTACCAGCCGTGCAGTGGCACTAAGGAAAAGACCAGGGGTACCAGCCGTGCAGTGGCCCTATGGAAAAGACCAGGGGTACCAGCAGTGCAGTGGCCCTAAGGAACTCACAGTCAGCCAGGCAGATCCTGCCCAGACCCCGGATGACGTGCAGCAGCAGTTCCTGGTCTCCGCATGGCAGCAGTCCCAGCAGAGTAGATACCAGTCCCGCCTTGATGCAGTGCTCTCTCACAAAGGCTGCAGGGACGTGTAACGCTGCTTTTCAATCGGTGTCCACCAGGGGGAGCTCACCGACCTGCGCTGACAGCCACAGCTTTCTGCAGTTCAATGTCCCTGCTAGTTATTTAGCACTTGTGGGACTTGAACCTATGTCCTTTTATATTAAAGTCGATGCTTTTAACCAGCTATCTGAATAGTTTGCAGCTTACATTTTACTTAGTAAATGTACTTTAGGGAAGAAGTTCAAATCCAGTCCAGGTACTGAACCCATATGTATCTGGTCGTGGTTTCTTCATTGGTTACCCCTCCTAGCCCCTCCCCTTACCATGCCCGCTCAGGTCAGCAACTAGCTGGGCTGCCTGTAGCGTGAGGGGGCCCCTTGTCCTCAGCATCTGTGCCAGCGTGCACAGAATCCCACTTGCTGCGATCCTCTCAGCCGCTCCCTCTGCTGGAAACAAATATAAATGCACAAGCACAAACTTCTTAGCGCTCCAACAGTGACAGACACAGCTTGGGGGTCAGTTATGCGCCCCAGTGAAATGGTATCTGTGTGAAGGTATGCATTATATAAATATGAAAGCCAGAATTATTTAAGAATATAATATTCATAGCTTGGAAAAGACAGCCTGTCTGTGAAAGACCTTCAGCTGACCGTGGGCCGTAATATGGCTAAAGCTAATCTGACCTGTGGCTAAAATACGGATTAGCGTCTCTCTGTCTTTTCAGGCTGCTGAGCTTCAGGATTCTCCCAGGCCACCTCAGTCAAGACCCGAACAGACGCAGTGTTTTCCGAGACGGCTGCAGTGATACATAGGACTTTACCGGACCCTGTGTGTATGGACCTAGCGGTGAGATAGTCCCCTTCCTGTCCTGCAGCTGACGGCCAGGAAATGCCACCTCCACCCTAAAGGGTGCCCCGACCTGCCATGAGCTCCGTGATTCTCTCAGCAGCTGGGGTCTTATGCAGGTAGTTTCCTCACAGTGCTCTGTGTGCGGGCGTGACATGTGCTAGGCTAACTGTTCATATGTGGATCCATGCAATTCCACGACAGACCACGGGGTGGCGCTCCACTCACTGCCATCCTGCAGGGCTGTCAGCAGAATATCCAGGTGGGGCGTCAGCTCCTCCACCACCAGCTCGGTGCTGACGCTGATGGCCTCCACCGCCTCAGTGAAAGACCCTGGCAAACATCTCCCATCAAAAGTATTCTCACAGATGGCTAATAACCTGTGTAGCTCACACAACTGGCCAGGCAGCGTGATCGAAGGCTTTTGCTCAGCTACCCAGTCGGTGGCAGTATAATCAGTGGGCGCTGATGCATTACGGGAAATGCAGGTGTGACGCCGCCTTGAAGCTTAGCTTAGAGATAAACTCCCACCTGTGCCCATACAAGAACATACCATCTGATCTTCCCATGGGATCCCCCCACAGAAGCAAACTCACCCATGGCCTCGGTCCCCGTGACCTCCAAAGCCTGAATCCCCTCCTGAGCTCTCTCTGCGCTCCCTGTTCTCCTGCTCTCAGGGTCTGGCTAACAGTGTGGGCAGCATGGTCGATGCTCAGCTCCTTTGGAGAAGAACACCCTCCTCAGCCACCTGTCCTCCCTCTGCACACTCCTCCCACTCCCTCTGTCTCACTCTCCGCCCTACTCTCTCTCTCTCTTTCCCTCTCCCTCCCACTCTTTCTCTCCCCCTAACCCTACACTGATGCCGTCTTAACTCCAAATCTCGGTAGAGCTCCAGACGTTCCTGTCACCCAATCTGAGACCCAGGCTACAGCTGTCCAAATAACCAACGTCGCTGGCATTTCTGTTTCCTCCGTAGATCCAGTTTAATCACAAAGAGTTTTCGTTTCATGACAGTAAATTCAGACAATAGGCTGGTACTGAAGAGTTCATGGTCCTGTGTCCAGAACGAACCCTTGGAGAGGTACAGATTGTGACAGGAGTAAAGAGCATGTACGTCTTAAAACAGCTTTATTCAGCACAGTTTCTCATAGAACTATCCTCCCAGATTACAGCATTGAGGAAAAACAACATTTCAGTGCATTATTCTCTAACCCCACCTCGCATCACTGGTTAATTTACGAATAAGCATTCTGCTGGCCTCTCAAGTCTGTGATAAGACAGCTGAGTCAACAAATGTTTTTAATGTTCTGAAATATCCCTGCTTAAAAATCACATGGTCCTTAACCTAACTAACTGGCCCTGCACTCATGTGAGTTAAACACTAGATTAAGAGGTTACCCAGAACCACGCAGGACCGGGCAGGTTTTTTCACAAACAGAAATATGATTTACAATCAGCATTTGATTTTTTTAAGAAACATTACATCCATGGTCAGAAACATATTTAGCTGTAACCCAGTTAGAGCCAGTTTAATCATCATCAGTCTCGTGGGTGTTTCCTGCTGACTATAACATTAGATACCTGAAGATATTTTGCGAGATGAAGGGTTTAAACTAGAGACATTGAGTGTGAGGATTCAGAATAAGCCGGCATCACAGATGCATGTTTTAATGCATGAGGATGGCACCCACAAAGACAACACTGCCACCTGAGTGTTGCTAATAGGACACGGACCTGGTCACATCACTGACAGAAACCACAGCGCGTCATTTTGGGGAGTAAAAAAATAACACAGCAGTCTCCAAGCTCCAGCAAAACCAGCCATTAAAAGAACAAACATGACATTACAAAAAGGCAAGTATCTGAATCCAAACAGCTTGTCATTTATCTTCTGAAAAACGGCTGAAAAATAAAACGAAAAACATTTTTTAAAAAAAGCGTCCATGCCACCAGGAAGGACAAGGAGTTCGTGGTCCAGGGCGCACTGGTTAGGGCACACTGGTTAGGGCACACTCACTAGGCCACACCAGCCGTTCCAGGCTCCAGACCACTGGAGATGGTCTCGTAACCTACAGAGACCAGAGTTAAAACACTGCTCTCGATCTCCGGCTGAGTCTCAGGAACCGCCTCTGGCTCTTTGCACCGCTTCCGGTTCCCTGTCTTGGCTTTCGTCTTTTTGTCCCCCTGACTCTCCTCCTTCTTGACCTTGGCACATCTGGTCTTGGCCTTGACGTCGCTCTTGGTCCTGGCTCTTCGCTTCCTCACCCTGGTGTCCCCACCCTGGGTCTCATTGGGATCCACCTCCCCCGAGAGGATCCGGATCTGCTTGTCGATGACACGGTCAATCATCTCAAAGGCCACGTCAATCATGCCGGCCCCAAAGCCGTGAGTCGCGTTGTTAAACGTCCTGCTGTTCACCGGGTCATGGAATGACTTCCTCATTTCCTCAAGATAGTTCCTAAATGAAAAAGAGAGAGAGAACAGTTGATGAACTCCATTCTGTTTAACTACAGCACGCAAGATCTTCAAGAGGCATGAAAAGCTACTCGATTGGTACCTTGACTGTTTTTACGTCTCGTAAATCTCATACAGAACAAAGAAAATGGCAACACACCTGGTCTCGATGATTTTGGACCAGTGTTGCACCTGATTGGTCTCGGGAAGTAGCTGCTTTGCCACATTGTCATAATCCATGTACTGGGAAGCAAACTCCTTCACATCCTTGCAAAGGGCAGCCGTGTCACCTGGAAATGCAAGGTCACACTCCATCATTACATGAGTAATGCAGAAGACAAGATAGGAGAAAATACAATTCTGGCGACATTTCCCATCATATGAAGCTCTCGCTTCTCCGGGCCGAGCTGAAGGGACCCTACCTTCCGTCAGTTTGGAGAAGGAGCTGGACACGGCGGTTGTGGTGCTGGGCGACAGCCCGAACGAGCCGAGTGCCTCCAGCAGCGCCTTCCTGCTGGCCGGGCCGCGGCTGACGCGGGTGTAGGCCGCCAGCGAGCGCAGCGACATCTTCTCGGGCGCCTCCAGCCGCCTCTTCACCTCCTCGTAGTGGATCTGGTACTTTAGCGCCTTGGAGCTCTTCATGTTGGGGTCCAGAAGCGATGCCACCTGAGCAAAGGGCATCTTCAGGAGGGGGCCAGTCCCGTCGGCGCTCACCACCGTCTGCTCCACAGCCTGCCCGTTGGACACCGCCTCCACCTGTGCCTGGCTCACCCCAGCGACGAGCGCTTGGCCCAGCCCTTCCACTGTCGCCTGGCCCAGGGCCACCACTGTCGCCTGGCCCAGTCCCTCACTCTGGGCTTTATGCAGAACTTCCACGATCTCGACCAGCGGCGCCTCCAGGGCCACCTCCACCATCTGCACCTCGTGCAGGCCATCGCTCTCCTTGCCGGGGTCACCCTCCATCCCTCCGTCTTCCTGGTCAGTGATGCTGCTGGTCCAGCTTTTATTCTCTATTCCTCTGAAGACATCTTGACATTTTCTGCCCTTAAGAGTTAGGACTTCGACTTAAAAGCCTCTCTCCGTTTTTAACTGTTGTCGTTCTACATTGTTCAAGAAAAAAAAAAAAGCAAAAACAAAACATAAGCAAGTATCTTAACAGCAAAAATAACTGGCTAGCCAATGAGGTTAAGCATTCTTTTGGCCCATCTTGGAGAGGGTAGGGCGAGGTGACAGGAAATGGCTGGCCCTCACTATTTGCACCATATTTTTATTGCACAGTTACTATTTCACTTCCTGCATTGCACTCTCTGCTTTTTATTGCAATGCGCTTTGTCCTGCATTGTTGTTTGCCCCCCCCGCAACCGTTTTAATTTCATTGTGTTCCTCCCAACGAACGACAATAACAACTTAAGCCTTGTTCCTCAGTACCAAATGTGCACCACCTCCCTCATCTTGTTTACCAGCTCTGAATAATCGTCCTAACAGAACTGAAGAAAGTGCCTATTGTTGTTGACTAGGCGGAGTTTCTTTGTGGTTATTATTGGGGTGTCTCTTTGACCAACCTGAATGACAGCTTGCCTGTAACCCTGCATATAAATCTTTTTATTTATTGCACATTTCACTTCATTGCCAAACTTCTGTTCCAATTTACACAATCGTCCTCAAAAATCAGGTGGATAACTGTATATTTATGTCTGTCTTGCCATGTGACATGTATATATTATATTTATATGGCTTAGCATTTATATTCTGTTTATGTATGGATATCCATAACATACAACTGCTTGTGTAAAGCAAGCATATTACTGGTCTTACAGTCATTAACAATTCTGTACTATTATTGTCCTTTGCGCAGTATCTTGCAGCCCGGTTAGGTTTAGCTCCG
The DNA here is from genome assembly GCA_026770805.1 of Boulengeromyrus knoepffleri. Taxonomy (NCBI): domain Eukaryota; kingdom Metazoa; phylum Chordata; class Actinopteri; order Osteoglossiformes; family Mormyridae; genus Boulengeromyrus; species Boulengeromyrus knoepffleri. Next base: position 1,918,283 of record JABJVO010000042.1, read on the forward strand.
GGTGCAGTAGTAGGCCAGACATCATTAAACCACGGCGGACGTCCCGCAGCTGGCCGTGGACCCCATCGGACCACGTGGTTGTTAGTTGGCCGCCATCTCGGCAGCCGATCTCTCCAACGCATTCCATCCACACGGTAGCCGGTGGGCAGACCTGCGCCTGGGACCCTCCTGGTGATGTACCCTGGGTCCATTATGCCAGTTGCAATTCAGAGAAGGAGTCATGTATCAGCCAAGTGGGCTGGAGAACATAAAGGCGCTATATCCGCCCTGTAAGGCAGTCCCTGCTACCGGTGTACTGCATGACTAAGCAGTCTGGTGTATAAAACAATTTACACAGAGAAATATAAATAATACATGTATATAACTGTCAACAAAAAGTTCCGTTAATTGAATCTCGCTCTCCCCCCTCCCAACCCGAGTAACTGATCCTAGACCAGTGCGTGGGTGAACAAAGTGCAATTTCCATCTTTCGCCGTGTTTTTGTCAGGAAGCTCGGCGCTGCGCTACTGCCGCTCGACGTGGCAAATGTGTTTAAAACGCAGCTAATGGCACAGCCGCCGCAGCCCTGCGGAGCACTTCCATGGACTCTGATCCGACGGGAAGTTTGCTACAAGCTGACGGTTTTCGTACTTACCCCGGCTACTGCTCGCTTTTTAGCTGTGTCGCACTGATCCTGGAACAGTATATTCGGAAACGAGGAACAATTCTCTTCTTCAGTGGTGCTTTAATGTCTGAAATTTCATTTCATGTGCGCAGCCGCCGCAGACCCGGAATCTGCTGCTTATTGGTGCCTTCGCGTGTCAATTATTACAGCTCGCCCTTTCCATTGAACGCTTCAGATATCACTCGCACTTTGGTAGCGAATGATGAGCAGAGGCCTGCCCGGTTAGCCACAAAATACCCCATAGGACGGTTTCCTATTACGCTAAAGCGGAAATTGAGGTTTTGTAAATGTCCTAGGTTTTTAACCTGTTCGGGGGGTTCTTGGGTTTCGATGTAGGTTTACTGTTGTTGAGCCCAAGCCAGTCCCTGATTGTTAAATGAATAATATAACCTAGATTAATTTTGCAGAAATCGGGAGACGTACTTACCATGTTCAGTAAATGTGATCACTTTCTCCATCTGTGTTTAACAGTGCAGTTAGACTTAAGCAGCATAAATCCTTCAGAGCACTGAAACGTGACGTCGGCCACAATAAAGCCATTGGTTGAGAGGTCTGTCTGGCTGACTACATGTAGTATATTAAAAACTAGACTGCAGTGGGATCATAGTGGTTGGCCAGCCAGCACTGTTGGTTTGCGACCAAAATGTGGATCAGGGGACCATTTATAGTGGATCATTCAGTGTATGGTTAAAAATGTTTCATCATCGTGTGTTATTTTTTTTTAATGAATTTAATTGGGTTGTGACTTAATTACCAAAAAGAAAATGTAGGTCATGGGGCCAACCCAGCTCAAAATTACTGATTTAGACATTGAGCCTTTAAAGGGATAAATTCTTATCTGTGTTGTCTCATAACACATGTAATAAAATTTACACAGATTTGAAGCCTGAACTGGCCATCTGGGATAGCAAACATTTTCCCAGTGGGCAGGTGGTTTTGTGGCCGGCAAAACTTCTCTGTTGTGGGGGTCCCCCCTCCCCAGTCTGCAAAATTAATCTCAGGTATGTAAATACATGTGATGGCCCTTTCTGGGCCAATGTCCAGGATCTATTTTTAATCCCAGTACAGCCCTGGGTAGTATTTAAGTAAGTAAGTAAATTAATAAATAATCAGACAAACAAATAAATTTCCTCCGGGATTAATAAAGTGTTTATGTATGGATGGATGTATTTATCTATCTATTGTTGGTAATTGACAAACAAAACGACTCTTTGTGTATCTTTTAATTGAAGTTTCTGAAAATAAATACACACTTGGATTAAGCTTGATATGATGCTGTGATGCTTTACTTGTTTGGTAATGATTCCGAGCCCAACTTTCACATAAATAATAAGATGTTTTCTCCTGTTTATGCAGACACTAGGTAACACTGTGTGTTAAAATGTCATAATCCATCCAGTCTCTAAAATACAGGGTTAACTGTGTTCACTGTGTTATATGGACCCTCTGATCACAGGCACAGGCATTTTTGAGATTTTGCGATAATTATTTTTCAGGTTATTTTAATTAATTTAATTTGGGGTTTGAATCATGGACACCAGCCCCTAACCTTCTGAGCTACCAGTAAACACAACCCTAACATGTGTACTGCACAGGCAGGCCTCTTAGGAGTGTCCTGGAGCATCTAGCACGTCCCAAATCATGCATTTATTTGTTGGAAGCCAAGTAGCCTGCGTTCACATTGAAGCAAAATCCAAGACGTATTATACTTTTAAAATATATTGTTATGCTTTAATCATAATTATTACCCTAAGTTATATCGTCTTGGACTTGTGTAGCATACAATAAAAATCAGTAATTTGCAAAAGTTCATATTATAAAATATTAAAGTATATGTAGAGAATGTGTTTTCAGGCGTGCACGTTGCTGTTATAGCTCAAAGGGGGCGGGGCAGAACACGTCGGTGTATAAAAAAATAAAGTTTTTTTTACAAAATCGAAGAAAGTGTTTTGATCACGAGACGTTGGCAAAGGCAGCTTCAGCGCCGGTACTGGGAAGTGATACGGTGGCACACAGGGATCGAGTACTATTTGGCATGCAGTTCCGGTTTCGAGCCGCTCTCCGCACGTTAACTTAGGAATGCAGATCCACGCCCACAACAAACGGTGTTTGTCGGAGAAGCGGACGTAAAGTCCGTGAGTTAATAAGAACTATTACCGGGATTTGCAGACTCCAGACCTTAACCAACCTCCACCTTTGATCCAAGAGAAACTCGGAAACATGCTGAGCTCAATTAAAAGTATCACAGTGAATTACGATGCAGTAAATGAAGGGAAGACCTTCTCCTCCGGGGACATGGTGTCCGGCCGCGTCCTGCTGGTGCTGTCGAAGGAGACCAAGATAGAGGGTCTTCGGGTGAAAATGAAAGGAAAGGCCGAGGTGCAGTGGAGCGAGAGACACGGAGATAAAACCCGATACTACAGCTCCAAGGAGAAGTACTTTAAGTTGGAGCAACTGGTCACTGGTCAGGAGAAGGGTAATGGTGAGGACGTTGGTTGTTGTTGTCCTTCTTTTAAAGTGTTATTATTACCAATATATATTATCATAATTATGTACAGCACTTATAAATAGTGTAGTTTCGACATCAAAGGTCCTGCACCATTCAGTTTTTCTGCAGTGGGAGCCACTGTTGTCTGAGACTGACGGCATTGTAGGTTCGAGTCTCACTGAGTCTCTGTGTGTGCCCGGAGTTTGCATGTTATGCACCCTGTACATGTTGCATGTTATTTATTTCATTTAGTTATCTATTTCATTAGTCCTGTTACTGTGTAGTTGGACGCAAGCTTATGGTGTTCATTTCTTTACCAAAAGTGTATCGCTGTTTGACAACAAAAAACGGCTATTCAAAGCCCCCAACAGTCCATTTAAAATGGAAAGATTTCCCCGTATTTCTTAATCACATTGTGCATAGTAACGCCAGTGGAGAAATACAATATTTCCTCTACACTATTTGTGTAAGCGACCTATCGACCTAAGTTTACATGATATTTTCGCGTGTAATTCAGTCCTTGTAAATTATTTCTTCATGCTATTTAGTTTTTAAACTATGAGGGAATGTGTGAATATAATAATATCTGCTGTTATTCTCTCCAGTACATTAGCATTTATTTTATTTAGTTGACGCTTTTGTCCAGAAGCGACTTTCAAATGACGTACAAGCTGGTTATCTAGTGGAAATCGTTGTGCATGGTGGGGTTATCGAAATGTCTGTCTGATGATAATGACATTTCTGGCAGAGGCGTGGGTGTTGCTGTCTTCCTAAAGAGGCAAAAAGAAAACCCAACCGTGCAAGAAGGCACTTTCAATGTATTGTATGAAAACGAGTGCGTGTACTTCTGTACGTGAAAGGAGGCCTGGTTTTTACACAGCAGATGAAACTGGTTCTGACCCGGACTAAAAGGATATTTGCATCGATGTGGAAAAGTAAAACTGAGGAAAAGTACACATTTAATTCAGCCATAACTGCTACTGAACCATTGGCCAGGGCGTGGCTGTACAATTAACGTTATTCATATTGTGGCCCCGGGCAGACCGAGGCATCGTGGTGGCGGCAGCACAGAAACACAAGGAGGGGCGGAATTGCACGGAGTTGCTCTTTCAACACGAACAACAATTACGAGCACGCTGGGATATTCGTTCGCGGGAATTGTTTTGACGGAAAAATGATTGGTTCAGAGAGATAACCAATCAGATTATAGAGGAGGTGGGCCCAAGCAACTAGAGGAAGCAGGACCAACCACTCAGATGTCTATGAGTGTGTCCGAAATCGCGCACTTGCGCACTTTTAGTGCGCGATTTTATGGCGTAGTGCGTTCACACTGACAACTAAGCAAAAATTCAGTGCACTGAAAGGACCCGGATGGTGCACTGAAAACGGCCAGAAAACGCAGTGCATAATGATGAACACTACTCGCACTAAACGGACGCCATTTGGAGCAATTTCTTCTGGTGTTTGCATGTTGTTTAGAGCTCAACCAAGATTGGACACACAACAACTAACCTTGTT
>JABJVO010000042.1:1957791-1970469 GCA_026770805.1 Boulengeromyrus knoepffleri
GGTGTTTGTGGTGGGGTGGGTGTGGGGGGGGTGGTGGGGGGGGGGGGGGGGGGGGTGGGTGGCGGTGGGGGCCCGGAAAATTTCCCTTATTTTCAAATCCAAAACTTGACAGGTATGGGCTGAGGGGGTCAGCGGAGAACAGTGCTGTGGAACAAGCACAGGGAATCAAAGCAAGGGCTTTATGTCAGGAGAGCTGCACGTTTCTCTGATTAACCCGGGGAGACACGGCGGATTGCACAGCGTAAGAATGGCAACGCGGTTTCCTCTCTGTTCTCTAGCTGGTGAAAAAGCCCCGAGTGACATCCTGGCTTCTGAGTCCAAAGCTCTCTCGCCGTGCTCGCTCACTGCTTCGAGCCCCTCCTCAGTCTGCCCCCCCCAAATCCCCGTCTGAGTTCTAACATCCTGTGCTGAACATCTTTTATTCTGACCCCCTCCGGCTTAGCTGATGCGATGACTCAGCTTTACGGCTAAACGTTTGTACCGTGCGAATCTTTGGGAAGGAAAAGACAGCCATATTAAATATTTGGAAATGTAATTAGCAGTTAACAGGAAAGCATGGCAGGGAAGGATAATGAATTTAGCCGAGCAGGATGAGCAGAGCACCGCCTGCCGCGCTCATCCCCGCCGTCGCTCTCGGGGCCTGAGAGACCAGGGTTACAGGGTTACCACTTACAGACTGATTCACCGAACTGCAGGTCTTCTGACTGTGGGAGGAAACCCACACTCAGGTTTGATTGGCCTCAGATGATATTTGTGAATGAGATCCAGTAGTATTTATGAAAAATATCATTAATCAATATTACTAACCCTAAGGCAGAGCACTGGCCCGAGTTTAACTGCCCTGGGTTTGGGGTATTATGCCGTATAGATGTGCAGTTCTTTAACCATTAACTCATTTTAAAATGCCTCATTGTATCATCCCGTGACATGGGAGGATTCCCAGTAGGACATGAAGGCAGTACAACACAGTAGTCATCCAGGGGGTCTTGTGGGCAGCTCCAGTGGCGCAATCGGTTAGCGCGCAGTACTTATACAGCAGTACGAGCAGAGCCATGCTGAGGTTGTGAGTTCGAGCCTCACCTGGAGCAACATCTTTGCCTTCAGTGGTCTCACCCCACTCTGGTCTTTTGATGCTGCTGAATCTCTGCTGATGTCACTGCTTGTCTTGTTTTGTCCCAGCCAAGGGGAATGCTGTGTGGCTCAGTGGGTTGAAGCTTTGCTCCTACGCTCAGCCAGTCTGTGGTTCAAATCCCCTAACTGGCCAAGCTTTTTCACTGTTGAGCCCTTGAGCAAGACCCACGACCCCCAATTGTTCCAGGGACACTGTATGTTACTTTGCATACAAGCTTCTGCTAAACACACATATCTCAGGGAGAGTTTCTGGATATGTTCACATGACAATGTTCAGATCGGATTTGCCTATCTTGAGGATTCACATTCATAAATTCAACTGTAATGTGAAAGCATCTGTCCTCCCCAACGGTTCACATTTGCACATTGATACGATTTTGCACAAGTCACTAACGAGTGACATGTCACTAACAAAGAAATGCTCAGTGTGTATGCATATAGGCAACGGAACCACATGAATTCCAGTCTGGCTGCTCACATTCATGTCACACGGACACAAATCGGATATGTATCTGATCCAGGCCCACATGTGGAGGTGACTCAAATCCAGTTTGAAAATATCTGTGTCCATACAGCCATGAAAAAATCTGATCTGAGTCACATTCAGGCAAAAAAATTCAATTTGAGTCACTTCAGCCTGGTAGTGTGATCATAGTCAAGGTCATTGTGTTTTTATATTCTTAAATGTCGACTGTAACTGTGACTTCAGGCAATGAGAGCCATGCAGGGAGGCTGGTCGCCTGAATGAAGGGGCTGCTCCGTTGGACAGGACACCGACACTGAGGGCAGTTTACCATCCAGCCGAGAAACATTATCTCCCCAGCGCGTCCTGGGTCTGCCCCGGGGTCTCCTCCCAGCTGGACCTCCCCAGGGACGTAACCAGGACAGACGCCCAAACCACCTCGACTGGCTCCTTTCATTGCAGCGGCTCTACTATTTACTAACTACTTTACTAGCTACAGCTAGATGCTAATGCAAACATCCCAGTCCTCCCAGCACAGGCAGCGTGGAGGTCCAGTAGCTGTTTGGCTAAGCTAACGTGTGTGACTTTCATTGCTGGTGCCGTGTGTGGCGGTTCCAGCGTCTCAGGAACAGCCGCCCCCCTGGGATACTCACACGCTACAGCGCTTGGAGTTTACAGAGTATAGTGTGAGGAACAAGGATCATGCAGTCAGGGGCAGACCTACCATAAGGCCAGGGTAGGTGGGCCGCCTGGGGCAGGCCTACCATAAGGCCAGGGTAGGTGGGCCGCCTGGGGCAGACCTACCATAAGGCCAGGGTAGGTGGGCCGCCTGGGGCAGACCTACCATAAGGCCAGGGTAGGGGGCCGCCTGTGGTCCCTGAAAACTAGGGGTTAGTGATAATTTATATGATAGCAGCATGTATGATATTTGCATTTTTTGTGACAGTTTTCAGGACAGACAGTGTTGTCCGTGTCCCAGCTGTAATGGGCTATTCTACACAGCTCTCACTGCACCACTGCAGTCTGTCAGCTGTTCACTGGCAGGAAAAGTGGCAGAAAGTAACAAGAAGAAAGTGGCACAGAGATACCAGACTGAGAGTAATTAAGCCTCATAGTCTGACTGCCTCACTGGAGTCACTGTTACATTGTAAACGGAAGCAGAGACACAATTAAATGAACATATGAAAAAGTTCAAGACTAACCTTGACTAAAGGCGGAATAATTAAACTTCTTAAATTTGACCTATTGATCCTCCAGAAAGGACACCCCCCTCCCCATCAGCTAATTTTACTGATGTCGTTTCCACTATATTGATTGGAATATTATTGAGTGTTCCATTGTTTTGGGTGCAAAAATATCTCCAGTGGCCCATTTAGGAGGCCGTCCTGCCCATGTCAGCCTGGGGGCCCCAGAGAAGTTAGTCCAACCCTACATGCGAAGAGTGAGAAGAGTAAGGGATGGAGAGACCCCTTAAAGATAACTGGGAGGCGACAGGGGCCGAAATAACTCCCCTCCCCCCCACAGCTAGCAGTACCTAAAGGAGTTACCTCACTGGGTATGTTTGCGTTTCTATTTTTAGTCATACGTCGATTTTAATATTAAGTATCACGATGCACACATTTTCCGTTTAGATTTTCAATTATTTGCAATGCAAATCCTTATATATTAGCTGTACACATAGCGCGTATCTCCTGATATTGTTGTTTGCTCGTATTTTGTAACGAATCCGGACCCTTTTCATTGAGAGCCATCAGATCAGATGCTCTGACCAGCAGAGACCGGAGTCTGGTGCCTCGCCGCGGCTCCGGTGGCCCTCATCCCCGCCACCTGCAAGTGGAGCAGGGCGCGTGTGGTGTAATCGCTCACCTATAACGGGCGCGCACTCCGCCAAGCCATTCTAAGGACGCTTTGTGATAAATGTCAGGGGTATATGGCGCAGTGGGGATGGTGCTCCGTGTGATAAAGACTTGTAACGATGATGTTTGCATGGTTTTCAGAGAAATGAAACTCCACCCACACCGGCCGTAAGCGCTTCGGTGGCTTGGGGTCCCGCAATCAGCGCGCAAACCGAGAAGAGACGGACGCGCACCTCCGTTCGTCCGTGCGGCTGGGAAAGGACACTTCGCCGAGCGGCCGCACCGCGGCGACGCCCATGCCGTGGGGCTGCTGCAGCGGGCTATAAACGCAGGGTGCAGGAGCGTGTGAAGGGGCGGCACATGACGGCGCACATTTAAAGGTTTATAAAGGATTATAGAGGATGTGAGTGAGGGGCGACGCCTACGCTTCCACTTCATCACGGACTTTCCTTCATTTACCCTTTTCATTCTTCGCTCTTTTAAACCGGTGGAGAAAAACGAATAACGGGAGACAGACAGATACGCCAGTGCTGCCGCCGCTGTAGGTGTTTCTCGGCCGTCTGCGATGGCAGAAGGTTTCTTGCCCCTAAGCTGCCGGTGACATGTGCAGCCGGACGGACGCGATGGTTCCGGGCAGCTTCTTCGCGCTGATGCTGGCGTACAGCTGCGGGCTGCGGGTTCGAGCGGAGGTGGGTGCCGGCCGCCGGGTCTCTGCACACCGCGCTTATATGCATTTGCAGCATTTTAGTGACACATTTTGCCGTTAAATGGGTGTCTGCCCCCCGGTCCCTCACTAATGATGGGAGTGATTAACCGAAACGCCGATATCCGCGCCCGCAAAACGCGTCCCGTAACGCCTCGGCTGTAAATCGAGCAGGAGCAATCAGCTGCTTTTGTGCGGCATTGTAACGTGAAGCTTGGTTTGCATGAGTAAAACGACTTAAAAGCTCAGATTGCAGGTAGAAATCTGAGAAAAACACCGGTGAGCCAATAAATGGAAAATAATAAATTAAATAGCGGTTTAAATGCTATGTAAAGGGAAGCTTTATTATCAGGTGTAAAGTGTGATATGTCACGAATTTAAGATTGCATTTAGCTAAATGCAAGCTATTCTGTCATCTCTGTCTAAAGTACTTGTGATAGCGGCTTTGTTAAAAATGCACAAGTAGAGCCGAACGGTGTGGTGAGGATACATTGATCTCAAGGGTCTCCAGTGAGGAGATGACAGGCTGTAGCGGAGACCTTTCTCATTAGCGGGGTTTGGGATGATATATAAAACCTGAACAGTTCGTGTATTCAGGATGGAAACGCGTAAATGTTACGGAAAAATTGCACATTTAACTAACATTAATTCAAAACACGATAGTTATAAGCGTTTTCACATATTTACTGATATTTCATTATTATGTATAATAAGGTAATTGCTTCTAAAAAATTCTCTTTAGAATATCCAGATCAAAATCAATCGCGTCTCCGTATTACATATTTAATGATGTACATCTGGATGATTAATAAGAACATGTCTCTGTAAGCTGTGGGTATTTTAAATAGGGCTACACGGATTTCACACACAAACACGCACGGAGCGCGTCGTAAGGCGCCATCCCGAAGGCGGGGAAAGTGAAGGGAGACGCTTTCGCTGTCGGTAACGGTAACGCTGCGCGGGCTGAAGGCGGTGGCCTTTCTTACTGACGGATGCTAATCCGTTACAGCCTGTTTTTTCGACGCAAATATATTTTTCAAATATAATATTCTACGAGAAATAGCTATACAGGGAAAGAATATAAGAATATAATTTCTAAACGGGAAGAAATTAATTTGCCAACAATATAACATCATCCATCCATACAATCATCCATACAACCATCCATCCTATAATAACCAGAACTAATCAGAGTAAATGGATATAACCCCCATAGAAATTGTGAAAACCAGTTACATACATATTTCAATTATATATCAGTACATGCAATACTAACTGCTATGTGAAGTTGAAACGTGTTAAACACCTTACTCGGTTGTGCTCATGGCAATAATGAAGGGTCATTTCTAGCAATTGAAAAAAATCAGTGGCTAAGTCACATTTACCTGGGACCTGACCTAAAATCCTCAGGGCTGTAGTCCCGAGTGATCGGACCTAGCGACTCCCCTGGGTACAGGCATGGTTAAAAACACAAACACGACAATAACATCACCACGCCGCTTTCATTTCTTAAAGCGGACTGGTAGAGAGCTCTGTGCAGCTGACTCAGATCTCGCCCCGGGGGCGGGACCGATGGCTGTAATTAAGTGTCACGCTTTGAGTGTCATGGGCTGCAGTTTTGTCCCAGCCAGACGAGGTGCCACTTGCCTTTACTATCGACGCGAAGCGAAACTCAATTAGCCTCATGATGAAGCGCTGATCCGGGTGCAGTTCAGTGCCGATTAATGAGCTCCATGACATTTCTCCGACATCTTGGCTAATATGTAGCTATATTTTTACCACCTGCCCACTCCAGAGGGAACTTACACCAGTAAGGCATTCCCTGTCAGACTGGAGACACAACAAGAGGTTACCTCCACCCTTAATTACCCAGATTATAGCATAAAACCTTGATTAGTTCCATCAAGCAAATGGCCGAGATCCCAGATGTTCACGGAATAAAATGGCCTGATCTTTTTGTGGAGCGTTCCCTCTGCTGGGGACCCCTGTCACCGTAGAAACCCGGATTTGGTGTCCGAATGTTTGTAACCTTCAATTTTGTTACTGTGGTACTTTTGGCATGACGATCTTAAAATATTATACTTTTCTAAGTGTCTTTCATTGCTTCACTTGTCTAGACCGCGTTGTTTTTGTCTCCTTTCATTGGTGCAGCAGGTGATGTTTAGACACTGTTGTGCACAGCCTGTTTTCTCTGATGTGTGATGCTCTGATATCTTGCGAAAACTTTCTGGGACATTCTCGTCTCTTTCTCCATTGCTAATGATCTGGGCTGAGTTTCCCGAAGCCTTAACGCTACGTCGTTCGTAAGTTCTATGTTAAAAGACTGAAGTTATGAAAGTTACTGTTAAGAAGGCTTCGGGAAACTGGCCCCTGGGCCGGCAGTCTGAAGGATGCCTGACGCCCGCATCTGGCTCCCTGACCCCCGGCGCCTCTCCGGGGCTGTGAGGATAATCGTCTGCGTTCACACCTGTCTCAAACCGTTTTTTGTTTCTCCGCAGGTGATCACTGAAGACAGCTACTTAAACACACTGCGGAGCACAGGTGGGTGGGTCACGGTGTGTGGCCTCCATCACCGGAGCCAAGGGGTGGGGGGTGCGGGTGGCCCCCGTGGCTCATCAACAAAGGGGTGTAAAGCGTTGCTTAGCGACGATGTGGCTCGGCACGGCGCAGTGGTACGGCTCCCTGAAGTGTGACCTCATTTCCTCTTGGTTCCGGGCCTCAGAACGCTTCAGTGTAGATGAGAGGACATTATGGGAGATGTGGTATCTTCCCCCGACCCTGAACACTGGCTGTGTGCAGCGATGCGGGGACTTGGCGTTCACATGGGCTGCCCAGTGATGCGTCATGTAGGCCTCACCTCTTTCTGGGGGGAGTCCACAGCTCGGTCTGTGATACATCGTTTTTTATTGTCCCAGTCAGTCGGGCCCAGAATGGAAGCTCACTGCTGAGGTAAATGGATGTGGGGGGGGGATGGTTTGGCTTATAAGGCTATAAATCTGTTCAGCGCTTTGGCTGGTCAGCAAATGTGAGTTTCTGCTCTACTTTCTTCTTTGTAACTCAGGCACAGACACACACACACACACACACACACACACACACTCACACACACACACTCACACATACACACACACACACTCACACACACACACTATAGAAAAATAAATGTTAAATTAAATCAAGTGTACTGTAAAAAATATTGGTTGCAGTGCATACCCTGGTGTGTAGAAACTGTGTAAATATGCCCGTCCCTCTTTAGTTAAACACTCCACCACAAACACGCTGGTCCTGCCTTCACTGAGCCTTGCTTATGGCCTCAGAAACAGCAACACCAGCACCATTTGGCCACAAAGGCAGTGATCCTGACCAGCTTCACCGAGAAGCAGGCCGACGCATCCTCTGCCGTTCTCGGCTAGATGGGAGTGTTAACCGAACAGGAACCATCTGAGATGGGGGGGCACATCCTCCATGCCCCTTCCCCTGTTACTGTGTTTAATTATGTTAAGTGGAAGTTGTGTCATTTGCACTGACTGAATTTGCACACCATTATGGCTCACGCCGGGGGAAGGCTCATTACCATCAGCATGTCAGTCATCGGGGCTTTAGAGCCTTATTTAGGGGGGCTTCAGCCCCCATAAAAAATAATCAAGGGGCTGAAATCCTAGGATTGCCCCGGGTATCAGTTACTCTTTCAATCCACATATACAGTGATGGAATCTGAACTGGAGCTGCAATTCCTCCTTTACACAGACAGCATTCAAAGTGGAGTGGCAGCTCCTCATGTGCACCAATGGGATTCGAACTGGAACTCCTTGTTCACACCAGTGAGACTCAAACCAGAGCAGTGTCTCCACATTTACACCAACGAGAACTGAACTGGATTGACAGCTCCTCTTTTACACCGATGGGTTTCAAACTGGAGTGCTGGCTCCTCTTTACGCTGATGGTATTTGAACCAGAGAAGCGTCTCTGCATTTCCACCGACAGGTTTTGAACTGGAGTGACAGCTCCTTGTTTACACTGATGAGTTTCAAACTGGAGCTGCAGCTCCTCGTTTAGACTGACAGGGGACAAACCGGAGTGGTAGCTTCTGGTTTATACCAACGGGATTCAAACCACCGACGGGGCCTTAACTGCATTTACAGAGCAGCTGCCTCTTTGTTAAGCTAAATAAGCCACACTCTGGAATTCTAACTGTGCTCCATTTTGTCCTTGTACAATGAGGCCTGGAAGCCACCATCTCTTTAGGGGCTTCAGATTCTCATGGGGCCCAGAATTTCTAAAGTCAGCTGGGTGATTAAGCCACTTTCTATAGGCGCAATTAGCCAGGCAGGCAGTGGAGAGTTTGGATCTCTGCTTATTCCGAACAGAAGAGACGCCTGTCAGCCCAGCTGTAAATATGGTCCTGAGCTGCCTCTCTCACCAGCAGCTCCACACGCTGCTCCCTTATCCTGGCCACCAGCGAACCCCCCAGCAGATATATCCACTCTCATGCCTTCCGTGCATCCACACTAGAGTAAATGTCCACGCCGCTTTCGGTAAGAATATCAAACTGGGATCAGAGCCAAAGAGGCAAATGTGGCTGTGAATTTAAAAGCCCTTTTTATGATTTATGTTTAACACCAGAGGCTGATGTTCAGAACAAATGAACGAGAGAAGCAGAAATAGTAAAGAGACAATGGAGTGAGATGATGGCGTGCGACGATGGAATGAGATGCGGGAGTGAGATGGTGGGTTGAGACTGGTGTGTGTCGCTGGAGTGAGATGATGGAGTGACATACGGGAGTGAGACGATGGGTTGAGTGGCTGGAGTGAAATGATGGAGTGAGACAAAGGAGATCTTACCACTACGCAGAGAATAAGAGACAAATAAAATATCTGACTGAGGTGCGGCCTGTGTCAGACAGTGAAGGAGACTCGCTGCACCAGCCTGTGTCAGACAGTGAAGGAGACTCACTGCACCAGCCTGTGTCAGACAGTGAAGGAGACTCGCTGCACCAGCCTGTGTCAGACAGTGAAGGAGACTCGCTGCACCAGCTTGTGTCAGACAGTGAAGGAGACTCGCTGCACCAGCCTGTTTCAGACAGTGAAGGAGACTCGCTGCACCAGCCTTTTACATGTACATATTGGTACTTTCTTTTCTTTATATTTAAAATATAAAAAATATTGCAGCAATGCACATGTATGATAGATCATTGTCTTGACACATGCCTTTAAATACCTTTATTTAACACATTTTTAGCATTGATGTGAACACTTGACACTTACTTAATGTTTGTGTTATGGTGACTAATATACAAACATGGACAAATTTGTTGGTACCCTTACAGCTCATTGAAACAATGCTTCATTTCTCCTGAAAAGTGATTCAATTAAAAGCAGTTGTCTAATGTAGACCTGCATGCCTTTAGTATGTGACAGAGTAAACCAATACAACTGTGAAAAGAAATTATTTGTTGTTTATTTTATAAGACATGGACAGATTTGTTGGTGCCCCTAAACATACTATTTATCCGTGCATTATAGTCATATTTCAAACTAAGTGTTTAACCTTAATTAGTATCACAGGTGCCTTCATGCTTTTCATCAGCCCTATTTAACCCTATTTAAAGGGAAAGAACATGTTGCTGTGTTGTTTGGTATCACTGTGTTTATCTCACTGAACATGGACCTGAGAAAAGGAAGGAGAGAGCTGTCTGAGGAGCTCAGGAAGGAGATTATAGATAACAGTGTTAAAGGGAAAGGCTATAGGAGCAACTCCAAGCAGCTTCATGTTCCTGTGACCACAGTTGGCGATGTCATTTAAAAGTATAAGGATCATGTGACTGTAGCCAACCTCCCAGGACCTGGATGCAAGAGGAAATGTAACCCCAGGTTGGTGAGAAGGAGAGTGCAGATGGTAGATAAAGAGCCAAGGAGACCATCCAAAACCATCCAAGCTGTGTCTGTCGCAGGTCATGGGTCCTCCAACAGGATGATGACCCAAAACTTACAGCTAAAAGCTCTCAAGAATGGCTGAGAAAAATATTGGCCTATCCTTAAATAGTCCTCCATGAGCTCAGATCTTAATTCTATTGAACATCAATGGAAAGATCTGAAAATTGCAGTGTGGAGACGCCATCCTCCAAACCTGAGGCAGCTTGAGCAGTTTGCTCAGGAAGAGTGGGCCAGACTACCTGCTGGCAAATGCAGACGTCTCACTGTGAAGCATAGAGATCGCTTGTTGGCAGTGATTGCGGCAAAAGGTGGTCCCACAAAATATTAAATTAAGGGTACCATCTTTTTTTGTCTGCCATTTTAATTTGTTTAATTATATATAATATTCAACTGAATCAATCAAAAGCAAAGTCAGATTTGTGTTAAATTTGGACTACACAATAAGGGATGCCATTAAACTTTTGTCAGTTTCAAGTTAATTCAGAGATTTTTGTTTTTTGTGGAAGGGAATCTACAAATTTGTCCACGTCTGTATGTCCTTATATAACTATAGATATCATTTCTGCTATATGAAGAGTATCTTTGTGCATAGCAAAAATTCTGATGCAATCTTGGCTCCACATTTAGCAAGTGAATAAAGCCTGACTCTAGCAGTGAGGCGGCCAGTCTTATCCACAAAGGGCTGCTGTGTGTGCGGGTTTTTGGGGTAACGGTGATGTCATCTGTTCAAACCCAGGCGTGAGGACTCTTTAGCCAATCATTCTCTAATTCTCTCATTAGTCCCTAGTTAGGCCCTTCCTGGATAAGATTGGCCACCCTTGCTGCAGAGGTTCACTGTAAGATCCACAATAAAATATTGCACAGAAATGTTGCATGTGTCAAATGGCTCCCCCTTCTGGTCCAACCTGGTCGCTGCAGAAGTGGGTCAGCTCAGTGAAGCTGGGCTCCAGTTCAGTCCATGTGTGGATGTTTTTCCTGCAGGTCTTTAGATGAGAGGACAATGGGGTCTGATCTCCTCAAATCCAATGTGGAAGCACATCATCCTATCTGTGTGTGCGCATGCACGTACACACAGAGAGAGAGAGAGAGGATAGGGTGTGTGGAAATCACTCCCATCTCACTCCTGTGGGCTGCACTCTCGGCGTGTGTGTCTGGATGTGTGTCGAGCTCCTGGGGGGTCTCGCTCATTAAAGCCATACCCACTGTGTCCTGACAGTGCCATCCAGTGTTCTTGTTTCAGTCTAATCCTCAATTTTACGGATTCTTTTCCAATTACGGATTATTTCCCACAACTGAGAGGACTTCATTTCTCAGATTTCCCGCAGTACCTCCCCCCGGGGGAGGGGGGAGCTTTAGGGAGACGAGCCCGGCCTGTGCGGGAGCCTGTGTGAACCGCGTGTCTGTCTGTCTGTCTGTCTGTCCGTGTGCGTCTGTGTTCCACCCTCAGCACCGCTGTCCTGCTCCGAGGGCTTCACTGAGCTCGGCTACTACAACGGCTCGGTGTCGCAGACGGACTCCGGGCTGCCCTGCCTGCGCTGGACCGAGTTCCCTGACTACGTGCAGCAGTACCCGGGCCGGGGGCTGGGTGACCACAGCTACTGCCGGAACCCGGACCGCGAGTCCAACCCCTGGTGCTTTTTCCGGCAGAGCTCGGGCGCCGTCGGCTGGGCTTACTGTGACTGCCACCAGGGTCAGGGCCCGACGGCTAATTGCTCACCTCCCACCCCCACCGCATGGCCCCCCCGTTCGCCTGCCTGCTGCCATCCGCCCCATGTGTGACTGAGCGCCATCTTGTGTTCATTCCTGTACTGCATTTCACAGAAAGTCAGTCTCTCTGGGTGCTGCTCTCTGCTGCTGTGATCCCAGACTCTGCTGGCTTCTGCCAGAAGGTGCACGTTGTTTCATTGCTACGCGGCTAAAACCCCCCAGGCTGCAGTTCATTATGGGAATGGCTGTTCGACTGGGTTTCCACCTACCGACGGCTTTCCCGCTGTGACCTTTGAACCAGGCCGTCTCTCCTTATTTCAGGTGCAGCCCGGCTGGTAGGCAGCTCCTCCCCCAGGAGTGGGCGTCTGGAGGTGTACCTGAATGGCCAGTGGGGGGCCGTGTGCGACACCCACCTGACGGACCGTGACGCCAGCGTCATCTGCAGCCAGCTGGGCTTGGGGTGAGAAAAACTGTGTTTCACATTATATTTTTAAGGGGGAGGGACCTGATTCATACAGTGTGAGTGTCACCCAGTGTCCCCACAATGTAGTAAAACCTGAATTTTATAAAAATCTGTCCCTGCAGTCAAAAAATGAAAAATGCCAAAAGTCTTATATTTTGTTTGGTTACTTATGGTTAAGGTGAGGGCTGGGTAGGGGTTAAAGCTGTCTTGTGTGTGTGTGTCAGGCTGGTGTGTGTCTGTGTGTGTGTGTGTGTGTGTGTGTGTCAGCCTGGTGTGTGTGTGTGTGTGTGTGTGTGTCAGCCTGGTGTCTGTGTGTGTGTGTGTGTGTGTGTCAGCCTGGTGTCTGTGTGTGTGTGTGTGTGTGTCAGCCTGGTGTCTGTGTGTGTGTGTGTGTGTGTCAGCCTGGTGTCTGTGTGTGTGT
>JABJVO010000042.1:2000116-2016657 GCA_026770805.1 Boulengeromyrus knoepffleri
CCAATCCACCAGGGTGGGGGCTTGAACCAGCAACCTCCTGCTCACAAGCACAGGGACTTAGTCCACTGAGCCACCCACCAGCCACCCAGGTCAGGGATCCTGGAGCGGAACTAGTCAACAGTCAGTCTGGGGAAAACCCAAAAGGGTCTGAGCCACATTTAAGCAACAAACATGTTTTATTTGCACAAGTGCATCAGAGTGCTTCCTTCACTGACCCCATCTTTCTCTGTGTGGGAGGAGTCACAGTGCAGGGTCAGCCAATGGGCAGCACCCTCTGCTGAGGCTCGAACCAGCAACCTTCAAATCACAGCCAGAGAGACTTAGCCCACTGAGCCACTCACTGCCCCTGTTTGGACTACATCTGAATTTAACTTTTGACTCTGGTGCAGCTACAGGCCAGATTGGGTAACATTCAATGTAACTCTGGCCATATATGGTCCTCATCTGTTTCAAATCCAGAAAGCGGATCCGGATCAGTATTGGTTCACTGTGCATAAAAACACCAGACCACATCCAGTTTATGGATCTGTGGTGATTTCTAATATAATATATAAATCTCTCTCTCACACACACACAAGCCAGTAAACAACATTCCAG
Source organism: Boulengeromyrus knoepffleri (assembly GCA_026770805.1). Taxonomy (NCBI): domain Eukaryota; kingdom Metazoa; phylum Chordata; class Actinopteri; order Osteoglossiformes; family Mormyridae; genus Boulengeromyrus; species Boulengeromyrus knoepffleri. Next base: position 2,000,714 of record JABJVO010000042.1, read on the forward strand.
TTTGTGAAACTGCAGAGGTTAAGAATGCAGGTAAAGTACTGCAGTAACATTATTCCAGATGCCTGTTATGAGGAAGCATTAATGTCAGCAGTGTTTTCTCCAGTAGTTGCACCTTTTATAAAATGGAAGCGATTTAGCATCCACCTGCCAACTGAGCAATGAGCAGACAGGACTGAGCCGCACTGCGCCCTCTCCAGGCACCACGGCCCTGCACAGCTTCCTGAGCCTCCACCCTGCTGTTGTGAGCAGCTTCCCCAGCCCATTCACCTTCGAGGAGGTCCAGTTCTTCAGTGGGCCCAACTACCTCCGTGGCATCGATTGGTAACAGTGCTTAAGCACAGTGTTAATATGTATCTTTTTGATAAACTGCTAAGATTCCTGATTCAGGATTTATTGGCAACAACTAGGGTTACACTGCAAAGTGGCTCATTCAGCCACACTTGGTCACGAAGAAACTAAAGATGGAGCAAAACATACAAGAAAGTGTGCAAGCGAGACAGTATGATGAAGTATCTGCAGGTGTCATGAATGTAGCACCAGAACTGAAAGATCTCTGCCGGTTCTGCAGGCACTGACTGCGCAGATCGCTTAGGTAGTAACAAGCTGCGAACGGGCTGCCGGCTCGATGTCTGAGGACAGATGGAAGGAGCAGGGTCATGTAATGCAGCTGCTTCTCCATCTTCTCTGAAGCAGGAGCTCTCTTCAATGACTCACATCTTCTTGCAGGTACATGGACTTCTTCCCACTGCCGTCCAATGCCAGCACTGACTTCGTCTTTGAGAAGAGCGCTGGCTATTTTGACTCGAGTGTGGCGCCACGCCGAGCCGCCGCCCTGCTGCCCCAAGCTAAGATCCTGGCCCTTCTCACCAACCCCACTGAGCGAGCGTACTCCTGGTACCAGGTAGGTCCTCCATGCAGGCTAACCCCTTATGCAGGCCGCTGGTCCTGCCTCTGCATGAAGAATATGTAGATTTAAGTCAAACCACTACTGTACTTTTATGGCACTTTTCCACTGGCATACAGGGATCGAGCCGGACTCGAGCCGTACTGAAGAGACAATAGTTACAGCGTGGTTCCAGGTCACTTCGCTTTTCCACTGCAGAAGGGTCGGCTCAGTAAAGGTGCTGCCGGGTTTGGAGAGCGACAGCGACGTTAAACCGAAGAGACGCTTGTTTACTGTTCACACAACGTACATCATGATTTACTGTGTGTTGCTTTCCGCTAGGACATCAGTTACAATCACCGTGTTGTGTTAGCATCAAACGCTAGCAGGATTAGCATTAACTTGTGTAAATTTGCGTCAGCTGTTCTGTAGGGCTTTTTCAAGCAGGAGGTTGGATTTTTTCATGTTCCAAGTTATCAGGAATGCATCAGTACATCGCGATACTAGTAATATTGAATAATATATAAAATATACGCTTTTTCCTTCAGACCGTCCATGAACAGTGGTATCTCTGTGCATTTTGACCAATCAGATCGTGGTGATGCGACCAGCTCAGTTTGGTCACTCACTCGGTCCCGCTTACTAGCAGGGCCATGACTGCATGGGTACGGCTCGCATCCGTTACAATAGAAAACTGTTCAGATCTTGGTGGCAGTGGAAAAGCACCATTAGAAATGGTGAATTAATTAGTAAATGCTTATGGGGAATGAGAACCCAAATATACTAGAACCAGGACTAGGGATCCTATTACATGGCCGTTATTTCAATTTTTATGTTTTTTTTTTTATCTCTTTGACAGTCTTTTTATGCACCATTTTGTGTTTTTCTTCACTTCCGGTCTGCAGCACCAGAGGGCGCACCGCAACCCCACGGCCCTGAACTATACCTTCCACCAGGTTGCAACAGCAGGCCTGTCCTCATCCCCAGACCTCCTGGCCCTTCAGCGAAGCAGCCTGGCCCCAGGTGCTTATGCTTCTCACCTGGAGCGTTGGCTACGCCACTACCAGGCTGGCCAGGTACCCAAACACCCCCACCCGCACCTACCAGTCAGGCAGTGCCTAGTGCTTCGGAGCATGTTACCCTGAACTTTGTCTGCTTCACCTTCAAGGCAAAGATACATCATTCTCCACACATCCGGAACGTCAGATCACACAGTACCATGCTTCGTGTTCCTTCCCCTGCTCCTGCTCAGTCCGTGTTCTGTCTCATATGCAACGGACCCAGTCTGATGAGCTGGATTACCGTCTCTTGTCCAGATCATGGTAGTGGATGGCTCCCTGTTCCGCTCAAACCCGGTTCTAGTGATGGACGGTATCCAGAAGTTCCTGGGGGTCTCACCGTACTACAGTTACACAGAGGTTCTGACGTGAGTTCCTCTCGGCCTCCGTCTGCCAAAGGCCCGTTATTTGCCTTCATTCTCTCCTACAGAACATTCCAGTATCACTCTGTGAAACCAGTCCATCTCCGGTACCTCTTTCAGGTTTGACAAGAATAAAGGGTTCTGGTGCCAGAGATTGGATGGGGGGCGAACCAAGTGCCTGGGCAAGGGCAAAGGCAGGAAGTACCCAGCCATGGAATCAGAGGTGCCCTCTGGGAACTGACCACACGCATGCCTTTGTTTACCCCAATGGACATGGCAAAAACATGCCAACGGCAACACTCGAGAACATTTTATACCAAGAAAGTATCGGGTTCAATTTGTTCCGTTCGGTACAAAGTGTTTATGGTAAAATAATATTAAGCCTTTCTCAATGAAGTTGAATATAAGGAGAAGGTAACTGTCTTTGGGTGTGTGGCTCTTGCTGATTGGACGCTCCGCTGTGTTGCAGACCCGTGTCTTCCTGTCGGAGTACTACCGTGAGGACAACTTCGAGCTGCTGAGGCTGCTGGGCCGCATGGGGCAGATGGCACCTACCTGGTTGAGGGAGGAGCTTCAGAACAGTGGTTGGCGATGATGGTGGGCTGGGGACTGGCTTTCCATGGACGGTGACCAAGGGCCAACATCCCTTGGTTATTCTGCCTCTTCTAACTGGATTCTGCTGGATGATCTCAGTAGGCTTTTGTCCCCACTTGCCTAGGAAGGCCAGCCAATTGGAAGACGCAAGGCCATGACATTCTCGCTTCTGAAGGAGAGGCGTGAGAAGTGCGTGGTGTCATTGTACATTCAGCAGATCCTAAAGTGGAGGTAGTCATCCCTGTTGTCATGGAGTGGGATATTCAGGCACCTAGTCAAGGCACCCTCTGTGACAGAGCATCAAATTACAGAATTCCATTCGAGGGGCGTTTGCGTATTTAGAGCAATTGCCTGGTCTAACACACAGTCCATCTCAGTTACACAGGTTTGGATTTGAGGACTGGGAAAATTATTTGAGCTGCGACGGCCCAAAGCTGTCATCCACCTTGCAGAACGTGTTGTCTGTATTTTTTTTTCTTCCTTTTCTAACTTATATTGCGACGGCAATATTGTCTGCAATAAATGCATAGAAAGGCTGGAGGGGTGTGGCTTTGTTGTTATAAGGGTCATGTGACCTGAAAGCTCTACAAGGGACATAAAATGTTTTGAAAACTCCTCTCCTAGATGAGGCAGTGGTTTCTGTTTATCTGAACTGTTTTTTTGTACAAGAATGCAGCAAAGGATCGAGTTTGTGGCCAGTGAGTTTTCAACCTTTAAATCAGCCTGAACTGACTCATCTGATTTGGGGAACCCAGAATCACAGTAAATGGTTTGGTTTCACTCATTTCTGAAGCTGGATGTACCGACAGAATCTGTGTGGTGGCGGGCTTGTTCTTTGCTTGTTCTCACCATATTTGCCTGATTTTTCATGATGGACAAAATGATGTCTCATGAACCATTTGTGGTGTTTTTGACCCCACCAGATGGCGCTTTTGGTTTGCTTTGGGGCGTCTTTGTGCCCTTTTTTGAACAGAGAGCACCATCTAGTGGGGCCAATAATACAGCAAATGGTTCATGAGGTGTCATTTTGTCAACCACTAGGTAATACTGCCCTAACCACAGGAAACTGACTGATATAAGTTATGGATGATAATGATTTTTGGAGAACAAGGGGAAATTGCCCGTTCTCTGGCGCTGCGTAACAGAAGAGCCTAGACCCTAACACAACAAATAGGCAGCGTTTAGTGGTATAGGTGCAACGATTGAATGTAACAACTAGTCTGTCAGAAGTCTGTTGTAGTCTGGAAATACTGAACCAATAAATGTGTATGTGCACCTGTGAAACGTTTGCTGCTGTTTGAAGATCCGCTTTCAGTTTGCAGGATCACGGCCGACCACGAAGCACTCAAGCAGACAGGAGCATTAAAGGTTATTTTTATTAAATACTTTTCAGATCAAGTCAGTAATAACAAACTTATGATGAAGACTTAACATTCAAACACTTGAGTTTTGTTACTTCATGTTTTTAAATTGTCATCATGCAAAATCCAGCATCCAAATTTAAAACTCAGCATATATTGAAATTGGCCCATAATACACTGTCACAATGCAGCAGATTGGCTAATAAGGATGGAGTATACCAAGCGGAGGCCTCTCATTTTCACCATTTCTCTTAAAAGGTGATTCCCCACTTAAGACGGACCAGTTCATTTACCTCAGATGCAACTAACATAGATTTTAAGTGTTTTAACCAGAAAGTTCACATGCATATATCTTCCTTTTTGTAAAACTGCATATATATTTTTTTTTTCTTAATAATCTGTGTGGCTTCTAATAATCAAGATTGAGTACACTGCAAACAAGCTGAGCACTGGCACTGCACTGCCAGTTGTGTACTTTACTACCCTCGATTAGTGTCTCTTGTTCCCCCAATTGGCTCTGCAGTGAACTGCAACAGCTAATTGTCATCCACACGCAGAATCCTTGGCCTTGCACACCTACATACAAACAATGAACCCTGTGTGGTCGAACAAGGCAACCAGCTCCTACAGCATACATCAAGTCCAGGAGGGGATATACTGACATTTTAGAGTACGTCACGTGGGTCGCGATACGGCAGTGATATGACGAGCTGGACAGCGAGTTACACAGGGACGCGAGAATGCAGAACAAGGCGGGGGGGCGGGGGGGCACAGTGTCACAATTTATATATCTATAGAAAATGATGTTGCAGAAGTTCTTCGTTTTGGGGGATTGTCCCTCACCCCCCACCTCTGTTTGTAAATCCTCTCCCATAGGCCTACATTAAAGACATGCCGCTCAACCAATCAGCAGACCCTGCTGGAAGATGTGGAATAACTGATTGGCTGGCTGTGGCATCTTTATATACAGCCCTGCTTGCAGTCTGTGCAAACTTCTGTGTGTGTGTGTGTGTGTGTGTGTGTACATGTGTATGTGTATGTGTGTGTCTCTCTCTCTCCCCCCCCCTCACTCGGATCACATGCCAGTATACTGTGCCGTTTGATATCTGTAACCATACTACAGATTCATGGGTACCGTGCCCGTGTGTGTGTGTGTGTGTCCGTAACTCTGTCTGTATCTGTGTGTGTGTGTGTTTGTGTGTTTGACTCCCTCCCTACAAAATACCCTGGGCCTGAACTTTCTTATCCAATTCCACAACTATTTTTAGGAAAAAAATATACGAGACGTCACGAGAACACCACTGCCACAACCACCACAAACAGGAACGATAAAAATCAACGGACAAAACCTTTGCTTGAAACATACATTTGAATAATCACCCTGTGAAACCTCAAATCATGTGACAAGTAACCAGGAGCACATTCCCCCCGAGCAGGAACAGTGTACGGTCCTTAACCGGCCTGACAGGGTCCGCGATAGAAGACACTGGGCGAAACAAATGTCACGGGACAACAAAAGCAACACCACCCAAAGGGGCAGACTGACGGACGGAGAGGGGGGGTGAAAATCAATGGTCCGGAGTCCCCCATTGCCCGAGTCCCCCGCAGGGAAAGGCCAACCTGAAATTGCAGAAGGTCCACCTACAGTGAACGTAACAGTATCGAGTCTCAAAGTGAGCGTGCTAAACAGTTCGCGCCATTAAAAAAATAAACAAAAGGAAAATCTCTCCCTTTAAATTGCCCAAAACGGCATCAGTTTGGGGTTCGGAAATGAAGGTCTGCGCGGGACGGCACGAGAGCTGTGCGCAGCTCTGCCTGGACAGAAACAACTCGAGTGATGGTCAGAGTCGCTCTGCAGCCCGAATGAGCCCCGACCTCCCTAAGGGCTGCAAACGCCGTCCTAAGCACGGAGCACAGTGTGCATTCTGCAACTTCAAGTGTGGCCGGGAAGGGAGCTGGTGCAGTGAGACACCCCAACCCAACGGAGGTTTAGAGTTCTGTCTTTGTGCCTTTTTTTTTTTTTTTTTAAATATATATGTATATATACACACACACACACATATTTGTGTACATATATATTTTTTGCCTAGTAAGCAGCAGAAGGGATTTCAGAGAGCATACAGACAGTACAAAGACACAAAACTCCTTTCTCAAACCCTGAAAGTGAACTCAAATTTCACTTTTCGCTCTTATATTTACATAACATCTATACTTGCATGTGTGTATATACACATACATACACATGCCTACATACATAAATACATAATATGTAGTTTAAATTAAAAATATCCCCCTTTTAAAAATTATTTTGCTGGAAACACAAAAACCCCGAAACACAATAACTCAAGAGTTTGAGAAACACACAGCCAGGTACAAAAAAATCTGTCCCACGCTTCCAAAGAAAAAAACTAACATTAAAACGTTTTTAAATGCCTAAAGTCTAGACTTTGGTGCTTTAAATTCTGAGACTCACTTATTTTGTCTAAGAATACACACCCTATCATACGTGAAGAGTTGCGTCCAAAGCCTGAAATGTACATTCAAAAATTTCAGGTTTGTGTGCATTTTTTCCTCTTTCAGTCTGAACTTCACTTTCTGCATCTCCTATGTTTACTTACACAACTCATTATCATTATTATAGTAATTTTATGCATATATAAACGTAATTTAAGATATATTTTAACACACCTTCTGGACATTGTGAACGGGCAAGGAAGCTGGATCCGTGAAAATGGGGCGACTCGGCGCCCCCTTGTGGGCAGCAGGTGCATGCACTGACCCCCAAGGCCGAGCTGCCACGGCAACTGGCCCCCACCGTCTGACTAGCCTAGGATTACACTGGATTAGTGGTGCTGCTCTCAGGTGGTTTCTACATTTGTATATATATTTTTTGTTACTTTGTTACCCTCAATTTTTTTGTTTAACGCTGAGACGTCATCTCCAACCAGTCTTGGGCGCCGATCCAACTTTGGAGACGAAATGCTCCAGCCTCCCTAAGAAATCAGGCAAGCTGCCCAAGACAGAAGGGCGGGAAGCGGGGAAAGGGGAGGGAGGAGTCATTTTAGGAATTAAATCCCAGTGAGATACACCACATGATTCTGACCGAGAGTGCCGGTTACCACACGCTTCCTATGTCACGCCCCGCTCCGTCCGATCCTAATGTGTGCCACGCCCACCTCGTTACCTCCTGTTTCTGCCTGATTGTTCCCACCTGTTGCTCGTTACCCTTAGCTTGTCTTTTGTATTTAGTCCTCGTCTGAGTCAGTCTTCCCCAGACTTGTCATTGATGTAATGTCTGTAGTGTCCGTGGATGTCCCTGCCTGTCTGTCCTTTGGCTCATTAAAACCCCATTTGTCCGTCTTCACGGCTCCATTCGCCTGCTTTTCGGCTCGCCTTCCCCGCGAACGTGACATCCTGTTTCTGGGCCCCCACTTAAAAAAGGTTTGGGGGCCCCATGTCAATATATGGTTTTACTGGAGGTAAATACCACCGCTGGCTTTAGCACCAAGTAATTCCCTGCAGGCAGGCCTCACTTCGGCAGTCTGCATAGTCAACCTCACTTAAACCCGCCTACTTGTGTACATGTACGCAGAATTAGACGTGTGCACACATGCACACTTGACAGCATACACCAAATACACCCGAGTATGCACCTTCAGCGGTATAAACCTTAACTTGTACCCCTGTGTTTCAGTGGATGTCCATGCATGCGTGCGCCTTTGTGCAGGTACTGCCGCATCTACCGACGAATTTCAAACATCTATGCACACACCTCTGCCTGCTGGAGTTCACTGTAGGGGTGCAGCTGGTGCGCCAGAGCAGTGGAAGTGCACGTTGAGCCACTTGGAGTCGCGGCGACGCCAGACGCGCGTCTCCTCTGACTGGCAGCTGCGAGGCCGGCCCTGGCTGTCGATGTACTGCGTCAGGCGGATGTAGGCGATGCAGGCAGCGTCCTCGCCGATCAGGTGCACGTGCGGGTTCAGGATGGTGGTGTGCACCGGCTTGCTGTTCTTACTCAACACTGTGAACACACACATACACACACTCACGTATACATCCAGCTAGAAATTACTCCTATGTCAGAAACGGGAAAAACATCATGAGGAATTAAGCATACGGTCATAATGCCGCACAAAATACCCAGAATAGAAGAGCTTCTTACAATTCTCAAAGTAGAACTTGTGGAAGTCCATTCCCTCCACAAGGTTCCCAAGTGCTTCCGGTTCGAAGGAGGTCAGGCCAGGATCACATATTCTCCTGAAGTCGGAGGGACACACAAGACATCAGCAACGAATCCCCACAGATTCTGGGAATTGGGATGAGGGGTGTGGCTTACGTGTAAGCTTCAAAGTCTCCATTGTTGATGGCCTCGATCAGCTGTTCTGTGATCTTGATGATCTCCTGCTTCCGAGCTGAAAATACAGGGGGAGGAATTGGTGGAGAAAGGAAGAAGAAGGAAATTAGTGGGTGGGAAACCCCGGAAAAAATGCACTGTGACAGTTCACAGTAAAACTGTGAAGTTTACAGTTAAACCTTAATCATTCATAGTTCTACTACAAAGTTTACAGTTTGACCATGAATGATTCATATTAGAAGTGCAAATTCTTGTTTTACTTTGAAGTTCATGATCACCTCTTCTGGCATTTAATAATTCTGGCAATGAAGTTTACAGTTCAACTATGAATATTTCTATGTACTACAAACTTGTATCATTTCCACTATGGAAGAGTTAATGGTAATGTTGTGCAGTAAGTTTTAAGTCATGGTGTAGGAGGCACTAATGAACAGGACAAGCAGTTTCACTATCACAGGGATTGTTGAATTGATAGTGAATCGGACTATATCGTTCACAGAAGAACCATGACTCGTGACACTCTGAAATTAACAGTTTGACTGTAAAGTAGTTCACAGTAGAACCCTGAACTGTCCACAGCTTAACTGTAAACTGGTGAACTTCACAGTCAGAAAGCTTACAGTTGAACTGTAAATTTCACAGTAGAACCATAAAAAGTGTATCAATTCACAAAACCAGCAAACAAATTTACAGTTATACTGTGAATTTTCAACAGTGATTTTTTTCCTGTGAGGGAGGAGAAAGAGATGGATCAAAGAATAGGTATATAGCACCAAACTCAGTCAGTTAATGCAAACCAATCCATACCTCTTAATATCAAAACATACTTCCCTTCACTATCATTTCCTATCATCAATGTCAAACTTGGTGGAATGCTCACATGTTCTACTGTCCCAGTGTCGGTGGAATGTTCACATGTTTTACCGTCCCAATGTCGGTGGAATGCTCACATGTTCTACTGTCCCAGTGTCGGTGGAATGTTCACATGTTTTACCGTCCCAGTGTCGGTGGAATGTTCACATGTTTTACTGTCCCAGTGTCGGTGGAATGCTCACATGTTCTACTGTCCCAGTGTCGGTGGAATGCTCACATGTTCTACTGTCCCAGTGTCGGTGGAATGTTCACATGTTCTACTGTCCCAATGTCGGTGGAATGCTCACATGTTCTACTGTCCCAGTGTCGGTGGAATGTTCACATGTTTTACCGTCCCAGTGTCGGTGGAATGTTCACATGTTTTACTGTCCCAGTGTCGGTGGAATGCTCACATGTTCTACTGTCCCAGTGTCGGTGGAATGCTCACATGTTCTACTGTCCCAGTGTCGGTGGAATGTTCACATGTTCTACTGTCCCAGTGTCGGTGGAATGCTCACATGTTCTACTATCCCAGTGTCGGTGGAATGCTCACATGTTCTACTATCCCAGTGTCAATGGAATGTTCACAAGTTCTAGGTTTCCACCTTCTTAAACGTTCAGTTTTTAAATGTTCAGTTGTTTCCCTTTACTGACTTTTATAGCGTGTTAAGTACCTATGAGAGGCTGAGTACGTGATTATGAGGGTTATGAGTACACGACAAAGTGAAAGGTGCAGAAAGTGCACAGTGCTCACACTGATGCACAGTACTGTCCCCAGCCAGCAGACTGTGGGGACATGCTTCAGCTGTGGATGAACGTCCTGTACGTCATGCAAAGGGTCAGTTGTAAGTAATGAACAAGGACACACAAGACCACAAGCCACAGGACAGACAAGCTAGTCATTCACGGAATCCCACATAAAACAGCCGATTAACAGATAACAGCCTTCAAAACAGCTACACTGGACATGCATCAGGTTGACAAGGGGCAGGCAAACAAGGGGGAAGCCTGACGTGGCAGAACATCTGTGTGTGCAGGGAGACCCACGGGCCCCTCGGCAGGAAGAGTCGGTGAGGAGATCAGAGCCTTTCAACACCCAGAGCCCCCCCCCCAAAGATTTACCTTTTTCTGTCCTGACTGTCCCACAAACACACACGGAAATCCACTGAGGGCAAGAGTGCTTTATGAGAAGCGGAGACCAGAGAAAAACAGGAAGTGGGGGAGCGGCAGGCATGGCAGTAACCATACCCCACTAATGCGGCAGCGTGGAGGTATGATAAGGATGAGGCCAACCGCCATGGTCACACAGAAAGCAGGGAAAGCGACTGCAGGTGAACAGCACCTTAGACTAGGCTGGGGGACAAGGAAGAGGAGAAAAACTGAGGACACGGTGAAGAGAAGAACCTTTTCCCAAGTGACATGTCTATCCATAGGAGAAGGGTCAGATTTCAGTCCAGTGCCGAGTAGCACATGCACTGAGAAGAGACTGTGTAAGGAGGTATCTACAGGAGGGGAAGGTGCAGAGTAGTGCTGTCACTGGCCGGGGTATGCAGGAGGAATGCGCTCCAATTCTCCGGAAAATACGGAGATAATGAAAAGCCACGAGGTAGAGATGAACGGCAGGGCAGCAGGAGAACATCCAGTACATGGGTTAACAGGGAGCACAGCCCAGGATCCAAAGGGACGACAAGAACTGGGAGCCCCAATGTGAAGAAGCAGAAAAGCAGGAAGGGGCAGAACATCATCCAGGAGATGGCCAATCACAGTCGGCTAAGGAGTGACCGGTGGGCGGGGCTTACTGGCCAGCAGACGCTGCATTGGCGGCTCTTCAGTGGCGCTGCACTGGCTCATCACGGCACTGTCGCAGCTGGCCCCGTGCCCCGACACTGCAACCACCCAATCAGGAGAGAGAAAGTGCAGCTGGGAGGCGGGACAGGCACACTGCAGCCGTTCCCCCTTCAACTCCATTTGATCTCAATGGTTATAGTTACAAGTGAAACATTACATCAAAATGTGGATGCAAGAACACATCGGTACGAAACTAACAGAGTCAAAATTAACATTCAAAATATTAAAGTACATACACTTCTTACTATACAAATTATATCTCAAAATGATGGAGTCCTGTGTCGGCACATGCATTTCCTGTTTCCTCTTATCCTGTCATGTGCTGACTGAATGTCTTTTCTTTGTCTCTTTTCGGCTCATGGCCACATAAGCCTGAGTGCCCTTCGCTACAAGACCAGACCCAGACTACAGGAAGAGCAAGACGGCAGCATCAGCATCTCGAGCCGAGGGCGGAGGGGACAGAAGCCACATCAGTGTTCCCAGCCCCACCGGCAGGCCCAGGACCAGGCTAACAGCACAGGGATCAAAACCTCAAGGAGGGCAGGCCCACAGACATGCAGAGCAGGCCCATTGTGGCAAGAAAGTACCTTTACTAGCTTTCATCTCCTCCTCTTCTGTGGTGTTGGAGCTCTCGGTGGAGCCCTGAGAAAGAGGGAACAAAAACGAAAAGCAAGAAAATACAGAGAGAGGGAACATAAAGACACGACAGGCAAACAGAGACACACACAAAGAGAATGAGTCAGCAATACTCACAAAGCGGGGAACCAAGTTTTGCGAGAAGCATCTTTACAAGTGTCAATGAAAGTATCAGCCCTTTCAGCCCTGGGCATCTGGGCCAACCAGAACATCTCATTTGCGATGGGAAAAGGAACAAATACAGCCAAGGGAACAGGAGAGAGTGATGTGAAGGCCTACCTTGACACTATCAGCGGGGTTGTGAACAACAGTGGTTTGAGGCTCCTGGAGGAGGTAGGGGAGAGAGTTTAGTGGTGATGGACGAAATGACGCCTCATTAATGATTTGCTGTATTTTGTGAGCCCACTAAGTGGTGCTCTCTGCTCAAAAAAGGGTACAAAGCACGGCCGAAAACAAACCAACAGCGCCATCTTGTGGGGCCAGAAAAATACAGCAAATGGCACATGAGGCATCATTTTGTCCATCACTAGTGTTTAGCATGTAGATAATACTTCCCCCCCCCCCCCCAATACCCCAGCACAGAGCCCATGAGTGTGCAGTGGAAAGCTGAACACTGTAGGGTCCAAAACAAGATGTCAAGTACAAGTGGAGATGGTAATAAGTCAGTTAACAATGGAGGATTTAGCCAGTGCAAATGGACGGGCACAGAAAGTTATGGGGACTAAACGGCTAAGGAATGTGAGCATGGTGAGACGAAAATCAAAAACGATGGGTGGAAATAAAAGGCAAGGATGGCTGGGGGGGGCAGGGGTCCAGGCCGGCACCTTTGTCCACCCCCCACTCAAAAAGGGATCATATCCACAGCCATACCACACCAACAGGGCTGAGACAGGACCGGACCCAAAGATGCAGACTCAGCAAGCCCATGCAGGCCAGTCTCCCTCCCACACGAAACCTCTTACTCATCATTAATCGTCAAGATCTCGGGCATGTGAACTGCTCTGCCTCGACATTCCAGAGGGTTTCTCAGAAGCTGCATTACTTCTCATTTACACGGAGGCTGCATCTTCTCACAGATGTTTCCTAGTAATTCTGGCTCCGATCTTACATTTCCTCAGACTACCATGTTGTGTCAAGCCAATGAGAAATTTAATCCTACAGGAATTAATGGGTTAATGTTTAATTAACCCGCCTACTGTGAACTTCAGAACCTATATTTTTTTTCATCAGATGACCAAGGAGGTCCAATATGGTCAAACCCTTAACAAAATAGGCCAATAATTCAAGAAAGTCATGAGAAATTACATCTCAGGCGACTCCATAACCCATCAATATTTGGGGGCAAAGCACATTCCTACCCTGACAAGGTCTAACGAGAAGCTTTATTTAAAAAACAAACCACAAAAACGAAAGGGGGACAGACAAACATTTTGGAGGGGGTTGTGCGTAAAACAGGAGCCAGCTGTGGATGCATCCGCTTTACTCGACTGGGTAATATGACTGAAGAGACACGGAAAGCAGGTTGGGCCAAACAGAACAGAGTGGAAAGGCAAAAGGACAATTCAAACCCAAAGCAAAGCCACAACGGCGATGGACAGGTGCAATAAACAAAGGAAGTTCAGAGGAGGTACCATTGGAACAGATGAAGAGCTGCTGTCTTTGTTGCCGCCCACAACATTGTTTTTGTTGTTGTTTGATTGCGGCTGGATGAAACAGAAGAACAGAAAGCAGAGAATGATCTCACTGTTAGAACACAACGCAGGCCAAGGCTGGAACCTGAAGCTTCACACGCCCATGACAGACCGTGACGGCAAGGATCCTCAGAGCCCTCATTCTAAAAATCCGTTTCCCGTTTCTCCAGCTCCTCGGTGACGCTCGCATTCCCTTTGTAATGTTTCTACAGCGTCTGCACGGCAGGTGGAGCCGACCCCCACGCAGAGCATCCCGAGGGCAGCTGCAGCGGGCCTCAGCGCCTCCTCAGCGCCTCCTCAGCTAGCAGGCCAGACTTTAACTTTGGCTCAGGCACAGGAATGTGTGTGTGGGAGGGAGAGACAAATCTGAAGTTCTAATCTAAACCTCCCGTAATATAATGTAAAAGATGTTTGTATAATGTAAGATACTGTAATAAAATGAACACATTTTAAAGCAGTTTCACAAGTACGAATGTTTCTTACAGATGCCGTAATTTCTTATTTCCGTGGACTGTAGGCCTCCGTAACAACAAATTTCACACAGAAAAGAATCCCCATGTACCATAAATTCTACCAAATTATTCCTGAATACTAGTGTGGGACAGAACTCCTAAGTGTAGTACTCTGGGACAGGAGACATATCAAAGCACAGGAAAGAATGAGAGAAGAACGAAACCAGTATCACCTAGTGACACGGCGTGCCAGAAACAGCTCCTGCACCCGGGGGGGTAATAAACCGTATTTTAATTGGCCACAAGGTAGAACTCTTGCAAAAAACACTACTGTTTAATTTGATTTGATTCCTGCTGAATTGTTGACGCTCTGGGACTCTGTACATTAGCCATGCAAGATGACAAGGTGACAAAGTCTTAAAACAGTCAGAAGAAGAAAAAATGACAAGGGGTAGAGTTAGGGGACATCCTGCCCCGCCGAAGGCAGCTAAGCTGAAGGGCCGAGGGCAGCCTGCAGAGCCGCTGGGGAGACGAACAGTGTCGCGCCTGGCGGAGGGGGGAGGGGGGGGGGGTGACCGCTGACGCTCTTCAAGCTGAGCTCTTCATTTGCTCAGATTAGTTGCTAGTTCATTCAATTTGTATTTATAATAAATCAGGCATACTGTCTGAAGACATCATTCTTCAGTAATTTTGAGCTGAAGTTAATGTATTAATTGTTAAGGAGCTAAGAACCATAAACCATATATTACTGAAATCGTTTTTGGTAATAAATAAATGGATGGTCGACCATAAGCGAGATTTCTGCAGTGCTTTGTAACCCTGGCAGCACTGGATGTACTTATCAGCCACAGTGAATGACAGCTCCCCAAAACCCTCTCATGTCACACTGCTTTACATAGATATTTCATCATTCTAGAATTTCAATGACCTGTTAGTTGCTTCCTTGTCTTTGGTTTTATTTCAGCCTCATATGCGAAGCACTTCGAGCTGAATAGTGCTATAAATAAAGATGTAACGAGGCAGCCATGTTTACAGCAGAGGAGCTCTGGGTCTGGTCTTATAGCCACGGGCCACCCACCAGGGGGCAGCGTCACGTCATCTAAGCCAGAGAGACCCGCAGTTAGTCTATCTGCGGCCTTTAAGGAGCACCACTAACTGCGAGACCAGAGAGACGGGGAGGGAATAGTGATGCATGTCTCGCTCCTTTAGGCCCTACTTATTTAGCAAAATCCAGACAGGAAGCGCGGTGAGCGGCGAGGGACCAGCGGCGAGGGACCAGCGGCGAGCGACCAGCGGCGAACGACCAGCGGCAAGGGACCAGCCCCGGTTTGGCCGCACTGCAGCCGCCTGCCACTCTGGGGCCTTTTTAATGGCCGCCGGCAGCAGGAACCCGGAGCCACCGCCCGCCGACCGGCGTGTGAATAGAGGTACATACAGATGCTTTCAGGACTACTGAGAACCTCCTCCTGAGCGCTTTCCTCCGCTCCCCTGTGTCAGAGCCCCCTGTATCTGCCCAGGACAAACTTCAGGCCATGCGTGTCCGTCTCTGGCCACTAGGGGGAGCTCATAACGCTTCACACACCTGTCATCAGAACTCTGCTATTCCTGCATTAATATTTGCTTTGTTATTGCAAGCAGTTCTTGGCTGGATAATTCGTTTACTGGATATGTGAGCAAACATCAAGGGGGACGGGGGACAGGGTCTGATTCTCACAGGCGTCTGTGTGGAGTGAGTGGGGTGTGACCATCAACAGATCAAAGGGAAGAAATCGAGAGAAAGAAAAATGTGCGTGAGGGAACATGAAGTCTGCAAACGTGCCGGTGCATGCGGGAGTGGGTGGGGTGGGGGGGGG
>JABJVO010000042.1:2039773-2052837 GCA_026770805.1 Boulengeromyrus knoepffleri
ACAGCTCGCCAGCTAGAAACATGTAGGGGGCGGGGGCGGGCGGGGGGCGGGGGGGGGGGGGGGGGGGGGGGGGGGGCAGGCCGGCAAGCAGGCACAGGTTCAGTCTGGCTTAGGCACGTTTTCTCATTACAGCACGTTCCCGGGGACCACGAGGACCCCAGACCACAGAGGAGTGTGCAGTGCTTGGTCACAGTTACGGGTTCACTGGGGCTCACCTTCTGTTAAAATACAAGGCAGCCTGGTGTGCTGTGTCAGCCCCCACGGCGAAGACGAGCCCCAGTGCGTAAAAGCGCTCGCCCCGAAGCAGGTCAGAGGGTTCCACGTGCAGCTCTATCATTGCAGAGCGGTAATTCCGCAACTTAGCAAACACACGGTAAATGGTGGCCGATGCAATGATAATTTTTTGCGACCAGTTGCGATCGTATCCACGATAAGCGTTTCAGAGTTATCACTAGAATGCCACTATAGCACTACTTACACTATTGTTAAAATGATGGAACAAACCGGTAAGCGACTGTCACGCACTGCCTGCACACTCGGAGACCGCAAGAGCGCGGGATCGAACACAGACCGATACAAACGAAGCAACTTCAGCATACATAACTAATACCTCAGTGCTGTTTGTATACATTATATTATATATACATATATAATCTCGTATGTATCTGCATGAGTGACGCCAGTTAGAATTCCTATGATCTGATGAGCATAATCTCAAATCCTGCGTACACTGGTGTTGCCGCCTTCTGCTGCCCAGCAGGTTTCAAGAACTAAATAAATAAACAGCTGAAGATCCTTCAGCCCCCCCACATCGCCTAACTTTGGCTGGTGACCAGTGACACCCTGCAGAGCTTGCGGAGGAACCCCCCCCCAGATGCACGTCCGGCCTGCCCTCATACAGAGCCCGGCGGTCACCAGCAGGCAGCCGGAGAGCAGTGTTTACCTAACGCTCCCGGAGCCGGCATGAAGATGTTTACACGTGCCTGTTTACCTTAGGCGGGCTCGGCAGGGCGACTCCACCAGTGCAACAGCTTCTAAGTAAAACATCTTCTCTCGCCTACGCTGCCGAACTGCGACTAGCAATAAACAAGACGAAGGGCAGCTCAATATTTATTTGCACGCCTGAAGCGTTTCTGGAAGATTCCGGCTGATGCAGCAAGTGCTTAGGGGGATAATAAAATCCTTGACTTATTTGCTGTGTTCGACTGGAGACCTCCTCTGCACCCTCCCCTGCTCCTCCAACATGGCCGTCTCTGCTTCCAGTCCACCTCCACGCTGGCACCCCCCTCCGCTGTAACCCTAGCAACCATCCCATCCAGTGAGAGCCCACCCAAGATGCCAAGGAGCGAAACAACCCCCAGTCGGAGTATCTCAGGCCGGACTCACACTGCTAGGACAAAAATATCAAGGTCGCGACGGTATCCCAACACCTAAATAAAATTTGCGTATGAGCCCTGCGTCGGACTGGCATCCTGTCCAGGCTCTCCCTGGCATTTCCTGCCAGCTCACCATGACCTGGTACCAGATAACGTTAGCAGATTAATTGGTAGCAGGTCATTCTTAAGTTAAAGGTATGGGTAAAACCGGGACTCAGTCATGTAGAAGCACGCAGCAACTCACATCTGACGCTCCAGGCGAGATGATCGCCATCACAATGACGACTTCGCCTGCACCCAGAGGGCCCACACTTGGTCCAGATCACCTAGAACATTCTAAGGAGCCACCAGGAAAAGAATGGACCTCCTTCAAGATTGCAGAGACCCAGAATCCAGAGGACAGAAGAGCCCGGAAGACCTCCCGCTACGGAGGCGGCCTGCCTCTGGCGTCTGCTGATCATTGGCTTTGCTGCACCTGCCTGGGCCCTATTAGCAGGCCTCCTGCTACAGCCTCTCTGGAACATGCCCTTTTCACCGCCCCCCCCCAAGTCAATGGGCAGGCCGCTTAACTAGGGAACACATACCCTGGCTGAAAGACATTTAGAATTCTCACAGAGCTTTTTGCATTGCACTTCCAACAAATAAGTTCATCCACTGGACAACAGGCAGGCCAACAGAAAAAGATAAAGCATGAAGCCTCCCGCTTTTGATGAAGGATGCATAAGATTTATTAGGAAAGCGTTGTCCCAGAAACGGTGCATGAATGATAAATCATTTGATGAAATCTGCAGCTAGATGGCGCTTTTTTTTCACTAACCTGGGAGACCTCGCACCTCCCAGAAGCACCAGAGGGGAAAACTGCAACAGCAACCCGGAAACAGCAGCCATGGCTGAGGACCAGACCACAGCGTCCGGCTGATTAGCCAGAGCGACCGTGACTCAGGATTCAGGCATTAAAAGCACATGCACACCCCAGGGGTAAAGCAGGAGAAGCTCAGAGCCAAGACACACGCAGCTGTATGCAGGTTTGCGACACACAAACTCTGAGGCTTTTCTGATCCCTACACCGGCTGAAGAACGGCACCACAAACTACAAAATCATCCAGTAATTAAGTACGTTTATTAATTTAGAAGAAGCTTTTACCCAATGTGATGCACATTTGTGAGAGGAGGTTCAGACTGGGGGTTAGGGGCTTTACTCAGGCACCCAAATCACTCTGAGATCACTCTGAGATCACTCTGCTGTCCCTGGGATTTCTTAATCACAAACACAGCGTCCTAACCAGCTGAGCCATACATGACCTGCCCTTTATGTTATTACGCAATGTAGATTAGTGCAATACCACCTTCCTGAATGGCTTCACTGGATTCCACAGCTAAGGTGGTGTCACCAAGCCCCACCCCATCCCGTTAGGCCGTGCCCCATCCAACCAAGCCCCGCCCCATTCCACCAAGCCCCACCCCTCCAAACCAAGCCCCACCCTGCCAAGATCACAAGCATCAGGCCTCAACCTTGCAGATACCCAAACATTCCAGCACTCCCAGACCCACCCCCACTGGTTCCTGGGGTGACAGGATTATTGATTCTGGGGTCTGAAAAAGACCCCCCGTCCCCGAAATGCTTCAAAAACTAAATAAGTAGCTAGCAGTTACAATCAGAAGATCGTAGCTCCCTGGCTGGATAGTAGAACATACTATTTCAGTATCTCCTAAATATGGAATGTGTTTAATATTTAGTGTAATGACTGTTTGTGGCCAACAGGGGGCACAGTTTGAGTGGCGGTAAACAGCACCCCTGCCTCCATCCAACTGCCACAGAAGCAAGGAGGGCCGTAATTCCCGACCCAAAAAGACAGTGGCAGAGGTGACACAGAGCGCTCCGTCTAAACAGAGGCCCTCGACACGAGAGAGTGCCCAGCCGGGCACACAAATCAAATGCTCGTATCCTGGGTGGGGAAATAAAGGAGGGCCACCAAGCCGGCCATATGGACGGGTAATAAATGTCCTTCTGCGCGAGGTTAATGCGGCGGCAGGAGGAATGGCAGGCCTGCGGCAACATACATGCGGTTAATACAGCGCCAGGAGGAATGGCAGGCCCGCTGTGAATGCAGCGGCGACATACATGCAGTTAATGTGCAGGCAGGAGGAATGGCAGGCCTGCGGCAACATACATGCGGTTAATGTGCCGGCAGGAGGAATGGCAGGCCTGTGGCAAGTGCGCCAGCAACATGCATGCAGTTAATACGGCAGCAGGAGGAATGACAGGCCTGCGGCAACATACGCATGGTTAATATGGCGACAGGAGGAATGGCAGGCCTGCATGAATTTACACGAGGTTAATACAGCAGCAGGAGGCATGGCAGGCCTGCATGAATTTACACGCGGTTAATACAGCAGCAGGAGGCATGGCAGGCCCGGGGCAAGTGTGCCGGCGCCGACATACACGCAGGTAATATGGCAGTAGGAGGAATGGCGGACCTGCTGCGACATGTGCACGGTTAATGCGGCGGCAGGAGGGATGGCAGGCCCACAGCAAGCGCGGCGGCAACATACACACGGAGAATGTGGTGGCAGGAAGAATGGCAGGCATGCAGTACGCGCGGCGGCGACATTTGCACAGTAAATGTTGCAGCAGGAGGGATGGCAGGCCCACAGCAAGCGCGGCGGCAACATACACACGGTGAATATGGTGGCAGGAGGAATGGCAGGCCTACGGCAAGTGCATCGACGACAAATATCAGCGTCACGCCGGCCTATGCGGCCCCCAGGCTCTGAATGGCCAGGGGCCGAATCCCAGGATGGGCAGGACGCTTATCCCCATCAATCACTGCCCCATTTTACCCAGTGGGAAGTGGGCACTGTAACCAGTGAGGAGGGGGGGTTAATCCAGATTAAAAGCATGTTATACACCCTGAACGCAGGCATCAGAGAGACGCCTCCCACACTGCCCTAGAAACCGCTGTGTCTCTCAGCAGAAGGACACTGTTCAATACTATTGGAAATGTGGGGGTGGGGGGATTATTTTATGCCCAAGTCAGCATAAGGGGCGAGTTACATGTAAGCAAAGCCATACAAGTCATGTTGATCACAAAAAACGGCACATTTCTATTAGCAAAAAAAGGAATCTGGGCTAATTGACGTAATCAAGAGCACCATGTGGCACAGATACAGTTCCTTAACTGCAGCGCCACCTGCTGAATTTCATCTACCCCACAGGCGCTCATCACTGGTACCATATCCACCATTTTACGCATTTTGAGCTACACACATGGATACTATACAAACCAGACACATTACGTGACGCTTAGAATGAGGCTTCTGTGTAACGAGCGTGTCCATAGTGACGCTTTGGCCATTCGGTTTATATACGGCCAGCCGGAAGACTCAGCGCACAAGCAAAGCACAGCTAAAGACACCCCTCAATGTAGCCATTGCCCCCGTCACCAACCCCAAATCCCAGGCCCAGTCCAACCCCCACCAGCCAAACTCCACACCACGGTGGGAACTCGGAGCCCGGGGTCCAAGAGCATGGCCTACACACAGAATAAACCGCCACCTCAACAGGCACTGCCAGCCAGCACAAGCACCCCAAGAAAGCAGTAAAATTACTCTGCCATAAACCACCCACCAGGGGAGCCAATCAGAAGCCTCGCCTGGAATCTGGGGTGGTGACATCACTGCTCCAGTGGACACTAAAATGCACTACAAGCAGCATAACGGGGAGTACATGAAATCCAACAACATCACTATTTATCTTTGCAGAGGCAAGATCCTCTGCTTTTACCTCGCATCCCACACAGTGTTCATATGTAATCAAAGAGCAGGTTATATGTTCAAACCCCTGGACAGACTCTAAGGCTAAACTACTGCTACGCTTTGTAAGAACAGAATATCCAGCAAAAGAGTAAAAGGTAACATTATAATAGTAGATAACATTACATTTGAGGGACAAATAACTAAAATATAAATAAAAATGAATCCTGTTGCTGGATGCCACACACTGGCTACACCCTCAAAGTGCCACCCACCGATCCGGGACCAGCTCTCCTGCCCCCAGTGTGAGGCTCACTGTCGCTGCAGTGTCATCGGCGTGTCACCACTGGCGGGGGCGCCAGCGAGGAGCAGCCTCCACCGCTGCCGGCCCAGGCAGAGACCAATTCCCGCAGCACTGACGCTACCGCGCCAGGCGCTGCAAAACCTCCGCAAAATTATTAACCTGCCCGGTAAATTCTCAGGGAAATTGTCTTACTGTATTAATGGCCGACAAAACACGTCAAACACATGACGTTAACACTAAAGTTGCCGCCCCCCCCCCATACCTTACAGCATTTACAACACCACAAGCTGCTGTGCAAAGCAGGACGGGGCAGCAGTGACGAAGTAGAGCGATTTATACTAAAGCCATAGTGACTGCGCCTGCAACTGGTAACCATGCACAAGAGACCGAAAGCAGCGTTTGATGAAGAAATAATAATAATAAATATTAATAATAATAATAATGAAACAACAACACAGGCTTCTGACTAGGGAGGGGCTGCTCCCATTAATAACCGTAATTATTATTTCATTATAATTCCTTCTGCCGATTGCCTTACCCCTCGCCGAAAGTTTCTTCGTGTTGATAATTTTAGCAGCATATTCTTGCCCGGTGGATTTCTTTACGCATCTGCGGACCACAGAGAAGGCACCCCTGCGGGAAAAGGGAGAGTAACCGGAGACTAGTTAGAGCAGGTTACCTGGTTAAGGGGGGGGGTTAGTAAAGCAGCAGCCAGGGGACACACGTGCGGCGGCGAAGGTGCGGCACCCACACCTGCAAACCTGCTTTTCCTGAGCCTGCCCCACCAAGGAAAAGCTCGAAAATACTTTACAAATGCTTTTAAAACTTAGGCGTATTGCTACATTATGGCAGGGAGGGACTCGGGCTCCACAAGGCCTGGGCAGAAAGGGGAGGGGGCGGGGGTCTTTGTGGGGAGGGTAGAAAAAAAAGGAGCGACGGGACAGTAACGCTGTTTGTGCCCTAAATCTCTCCCCGATATCGGCGAGAGACCCTCGTAACACCCCGCACCGCCTCGCCTCCCCTCCCCGCCGGGCACCCAGCGCTTACGTGTAACTTGACATTAAGGCGCTTCTGACGGGAGGGGGGTGGGTGTATAACATGGATGGATAAAGGGATGAAGCCCTTCTTCCTCGGCTCTCCGGTGCCCGCAGCTGCCCGCATTCCCCGTCGGGTGATGCTGCTACGGCGGACCATCAGAAATGCGCCGATTTTTAAGTGCAGCGTTTCGAAACGCGGATTAACCCCAACCCGCCCCCCCCCCCCCACCCCCCCTCAGGTTGAGGACACTTCCTCATGAAACGCACTCAAGTTCACTGTTAAACGTGCACGTATTTCATGCATCCTTAAGACCCGGTACATGCACAAAGCACAACAAAGCGATCGATATGCATGCAAGCCCGCAAGCCCGGACCCGACCCCGCGCGATCAGCCCTCACTTGCCCTGTCTGCCTGTTACAGTCAAAAAGCCCCAAAGGCTCACAGCACAAGACAACGATTTCCTGGGCAGTAAGCAATAGCAAAGGCGCTATACATGGCCGCGCTGGCTTACTTCCCGAGCTCCTCGTAAAGCTGGTACTCGTCCGTGAACCTGGTGGAGGTGACGATCGTAGCCATGTTGCGTGCGGGGCCGGGGAGGGGGGGGACACCGGCGCTCAGGTTTCGGGAGGAGATACGAGTTATCGTGCGCTGACAGCGAAGCGAGAGGAACAGACACGGAAAGGGAGGGGAGTGGTGCTGGAGGTGGAGAGAGAGAGAGAGGGAGAGAGAGAGAGAGGAAAGATGGCCGGTAACGCGAGAGTTGCGGGGCTGAGGGACGTGCTTTGGCCCGGCGGGGGCAGCGCGAATGGCCGAGCCGCGGTTCCCGGTTCCCGGCAGCCCGGACCCGCTACCGTGCCGCCTTTCATTTTAATTTAGCTTTACTTTACGGCCTCGATATCAGAGAAGAGCGCAGAAAATGATGTTAACACGGGCTGCGTATTAAAAAAAACCTGCCGGCGGCGATTATTTAATAGAGTTAGTTGTTTAATCATCCAGAGTGGACTCAATATTATCTTGTTATTATTTTATATAGATTAGAGAGTACTTTTGCATAGAGGGACTACAGCTCAGCACCACAGCACGTAGGCGAAATCTGCCGATGTTGTGGGCCGTTTTCCCCAGTGAAATAACAAAACAAACACTGATAGCACACAGGGATGATGGAGAATTACGATGTCACTAACTGCCACTGAATACATTCTGTCACTGTGACGCCAGATAATCATAATTCACTCTGATAAGGACCATATTTTACAGGAAGAACGGAGTGACCTACAGGCTCATCTTATATCCAGATGGAACAATTCACAGGTATCTAATTGGCTGGTCTGATTTAACAGACGACCCCCCAGTACCTGACTGGCCTGATTTTGTCCCACCCCTGACAGCAAGATGGACAGCCTGGATATTCTCCAAGCCCCGCCCTCATCCATGTGACATCATCAATGACCCCGCACTCCCGAATTTGTCCATTTTTCAGGAAATTGGGCACCTGCCCTGCAAACGTGACTTAAAGTGACTTAAATGGCTTTTTACACGAACTAATTATACAGCTGAATTTTATTTTAATGAAATTGTGATATTACATCTGACAACAGAACCTTCATTTCAGCCCCTAACCCTAAAGATAATAGATAATAATAAAAAAATCTATCTATCTATCTATCTATCACTTATCCTAATTCACTAGCACTCAAATTCCCCAAGTATCACTGAAAAACTGTTTTTTGTTTTTTTTTTTTAGCAGTTTTACCAGATTAAATCTTGAGTTCTAGATTACACAAAACTTGCAATTTGCCTTTTCTCCAAAAAACCAGACTGTGTGCACATTTGCAGCTGCAGCACATCAGCAATAAATCCTCACATGACTTGTACTGCACATTGCATTGGCCATCATTCGCCCATTAGCGTGTGCAAACCAATTCGGGGTTTATACGGCGCATCCCACAGGACGTGGTCAGGCGCGGCGAAAGTGTCTGTGAGCATTCTGATCTCATCAAGACAGATGAGAGCCGCGGCCACTGGCCCTGCCGGATTCATGGCAGCACGCAGGGCTGTTCGTGATCGCCGGTTAGCGAGAGGCCTGCTTAACATCCGGAAGCATCCAGAGGTTTTTTGCTGTGCAGGTCATCCTTTGTTATAATGAAACTGGAAGAGATGGGATAGAAAGCAGGGAATGCAGCACTTTAAGGGGTTTGGTCCCTAAAGGCAGATGTCCGCCGCCTGCCAAGGGCAGCCTCCTTTCTGTGAAGGCAGAGCTTGCTCCTGCTGCCTGCACCTAAAGTGCCTCTAATGGGTTAATGACGAGGCGGCTGACGATGGTGCTGAGGTCGGTCTGCGAGGGGCTGAACCGCATTTCAAACCACCAGCCCATTAGTTTCTCTGGACACGTAACGATTTTTCTTTTCCAAATAATGGAGATGATAAAAGGCCTCCGTTATGACACATGGCGAGGTGTCGTGTTTACCATAAAGCGAGAAAACGAGATTAAAAACACAGAGGCAAGCGCTTGCGGTCACGGGTGTCCGTGTACCATAGGTCACATGACCAGGCTGAGGCCGGGATGCCGCTTGAGATTGGCCGCTTTGCAGGGAGCAGAAATTCCCCTGGAAAACAGCAAAGTGCCCAGGGGGTGGGCGTGAATCTGCCCATGGAGCAGTTTGAGGGGCTCGCAGCGGGTGTTGGGTCTGATAATGGACAGCGGCGTGACCATATCTCCAGCTGGTGCTGTTACTAAAAGCTTTTCCAACTTGTCAGGTTTAAGTGGATCTGCTGGTCCACATGTCTGAGCATAGACCTGCCACACTCCCTCGCTGCTTTGGACAGAATATCAGTGTCTCGTGTGTGATCATCATCTACATCAAAGTCCCTTTGCGCCAACTGCAGACCTGAATTTTTTATACCGGATCTTGTCTTAGATTCTTCTGTATTAATGCTTAGATTATGTCTTCATTCATCCGCTGGCTCATTCATTCTTATTTCTCTCTCTCTCTCTCTCTCTCATACCATTATTCAGTTGATGACATCATACTCCCAATACGTAAGCCCACATACCTAAAGGGCACAGAGCAGCTGGAGGTGTGCCAGGCAGCTGGGCAGTTAGCATGTTCATCTTCCCAACAGGCAGTGCCAGTGTTACCAGAGCGGATGGGTAGACCTTTCTCCTAAAATATAATTGTTTAAATTCACTTTGCCGAACCAAAGAGAGCAGGTCGTCTACATTTCACTGAGAAATGAAATGCGTCGTACACGAGGTGCAGCGTTACTTAACACCCTGCCTGTGAGCATGTGTGAGTGTGACTGTGCCCCCCCCCCGCCCTCGCTCTGGACTCTGGGAATCGTTTCTGCACTTTAATTACAATTCCGCAGATTCTGTGTGGAATCAGGTCTTCTATCCCTGGAGTAAAAAGCTACTCCAGTTAAAAGTGTGATAATAATAAAAGAATAAGAAAGAAATGTTAAAAGGTGGACTTTTGCGCCTGTATGTTGCGTGTTTTTGGGGTCTTAACATGGGCGTCAATAAGTTTGATCACTCGGGGCTAGAGCTGCGAGTACTTTAGCCCAGATGGCAAAAGTCAAGCCCCAGGTAAACTTGACTGAGCCGCTGATCTTTTCAACAGCTGGAAACTCCTCTGGGTCTTGATGCTGGAATTTGAGAGCTGTGGAGGTAAGAAGAACAGGAGAAGGTTTCTCCTATAGGAACCAAAGGTCTTAGATGTTTACTGTACGAACAGGGATTTTTGTCACAGGCTGATATCTTTAGGAATCTCCCAGCATAATGAGGGTGTGTATGGGTCTGGACCTGGTAACATACCGGCTAGGTCCTCCCACACTCACTCAGGTAAATGGCAGGGAGGTACTGGTCATGTTGGGGACAATGCGAGAGGTGGGTGAGGTTTGAATTACAATCACGCTTGGAATTCATGTGGTGTCACTTCCCCTGCGTTCTGCTTGTCTGGCAGCCAAAGCATTTCTGCCCAGACCACATGCACATGTTAGATGTTGAAAACAGGGCAAGAGCAGCCAGAGGATACAGAAGCTTTGCCCTGGCCTTCAATCCGGCGACGCCCAGGTGCTTAATTACAAAACAAGCTTTAGGTTGAATGTCGTTATTTGAGCAAACAAGGCCAGCTTTAATTCTGGATTTTAATTAAGCCATTGTAAATATTATTACTGTGCTGTTCTCCTGGGCTATTTAGGAGCGGATGACGTGGAGGAACACACCCAGCTCGACGATCAATGTGCTGTACAGTCTAATCCTTTAGTTCCTCTTTAAGTCACACCTGCTGCTTGACTTTTAGTTCTGATAGTAGCTGAGTCATCGTCATCGGCAGCCGTCAAATGAGACGGTGTTAGTGCGTGATACCTTCAGCGCCGCAGATGTTGCTGAGATACGTCGTGACGGGTTGTGAGGTGTGTCACACGGAATCCAGCTGGACTTGCCTGCTGTAAACTAACCATAAATCACCAGCAATCAATGGGCGTGTTCACAGGTGGAATTCAGAGACATGGAGATCTGTACAGTCTGCAAACATATTACATAGTTTGTTTCCCAACCCCCCCAATAAGGGCAGAAGTGACGCAGGCTCCTCCTCTGGACCTCTGACGACTCCTGGGGACCCTGAGTGTGATCCCAGACGTGTCAGAGAAAAATAGACACTGTGCAAAGGCCCTAAGTGCAGCTAAAACTCATTTTCTTGCAGTTCTGACTGCGATTGGAAACACTTAAAGGAAAATTACTTTGTGTCTGTGAAAATCTTAATATATGTTCACTTCCTGCAAGCTAGAGGTGGCGTCATTTTCACTCTTATTGATTGTATCGAGCCCTTTCTAGACCCGGTGGGCTAAGCACGCCTTTTTCCTTGGAAACAGATTATATTATTTTATAAAGCATGAGTGACACCAGAATAAACAAGAAAGAGCACAAACCCAGTGTATGTCGTGCGGGTGTGGCGGACGTGACCTTCTGTGTCTGCAACAAGGACCCAGACTGCTTGGTGTTACTGCCTGTTGCGGACACTAGGTGGCATAGTAGTTATGGACATAAATTTGAAGCCAAAACGTTACTGGTTTTCACCCGAGAAACTTAATCGATCCGTAGTAGCTAATGCTATCGCCTCTTTCCTCTGGAGCCAGGGTTTGGGTTTTGCCCCCGGGTCTGCGTCGGTGGGGTTAGATGCCACATTGCCACATTGTCTGTAGGTGTGAGCGGTGTGTGTGCCCTGCGATGGGTTGGCGCCCCAGCTCGGGTTATACCTGGGTTGCGGCCATTGTTTCAGGAAAAGGCTGTACAGAAACACATCAGCCGAGCAACTTAGTGTATGTGTCGACTCTTTGAACATCTTTGAAATGCTGTGATATCTGTGCATTTTGCTGCATTTTCCACATTTGTGCCAATGACCTTATTACTTCACGTAAACTGAGATGTTACGGTAAAAGAATCAACTGGAGAAATGTAAATGAGAATGTAATGTAAATGAGAATGTAATGTAAATGTGATTGTAATGTAGATGTGAATGCCACTCCCGAGCTGTGAACCCAGCCGACGATTGCAGACACAGATGAGGAAGGTGAGAGGAGCGGATGAAGGACACTCACCTAGAGGACATGCAGCTGTGAGATAAAGACAACTGGCTCCAAGTGGACTCTCTGGAGGAGCAGACATGCGTGAGATACAGCAGTGGCCTCTTTCACGCGCAGGACTCACCTCAAAAACAGACTGTTTGGTGACACAGGGCTTGAACTGATGGAGTCTGGGGGGGGTGTGGCCCAGTGACCACATGGACTCACCTGGGGGCTGATGGGAAGGGTACCCACTAATGAGAAGCATTTGCAAACAGCTACGATAAATCACGGTAAACAGCTAAACACAGAGATTACCTTCCTCCCCCACACACGGCACGATTGAGGATACATTACTGCAATTAAGCAGCCATCACAAATGACCTTTCTCCGCGTCCGCTGCAAGCGCCGGCTCGTCGATGACATTAGCTAGCCCTGAAGTCCACAGCACGTTTCCTCAGATTTAGGTGGGGTCGCGACCCCATTGTTTGTGGTGCGCTGGAGTGAATGGGCCTCATTAAAAATCCCTGGTGATGCTGGGATGGTCCATTGTGACGTCATGCTCGGATGGACCATTGGGCTGCCCCTTTGGGGTCACGCCTCAGGTGAGGAGGCAGCTGCCTCGAGGTACAGCCCAGAGGCTTTCTGGACACATCCCCAGACGGCTGTGCAGCTCCCTGTTTATGGCCGATTTGCTGGAGTGTGTATCTGTGTCTGTATGTGTGTGTGTGTCTGTATGTGTCTGTGTCTGTTTCTCTATGTGTCTGTCTGTGTCTGTGTATCTGTGTCTGTTTGTGTTTGTCTCTCTATGTGTCTGTGTATCTGTGTCTGTCTCTCTGTGTGTCTGTATGTGTCTGTCTGTGTTTCTGTGTCTGTCTCTCTATGTGTCTGTATGTGTCTGTCTGTGTCTGTGTTTCTGTGTCTGTGTGTATCTGTGTGTCTGTGTATATCTGTATCTGTATCTGTGGGGGGGGGGGGGGGGGGCAAGCCTATTTTCCCTTCATTCTTTGCCCTCTTATTAGCTTGGGCTC
>JABJVO010000042.1:2066805-2084328 GCA_026770805.1 Boulengeromyrus knoepffleri
GTGGCTTGGTGAGGGAGTGATTTGGGGAGGGAGTGACATAGGGAGGGAGGGGCTTGGTGAGGGAGTGGCTGGGTGAGGGAGGGGATTGGGGGAGGGAGGGGTTTGGGGGGGGGGGGGGAGGGGGGGGGAGGGAAAGGGGGGGGAGGGGGAGGGGGAAGGACAGGGCCGCCCCCCCCCCCCCCCACGGAGCCTTACCTGCAGTAGGGGCCTGCTGCCTCCTCCCCTCAGAGCCTTACCTGTAGCAGGGCCCCGCTGCGCCCCCCCACCCCACCCCACCCCACCCCCACAGAGCCTTACCTGCAGTAGGGCCCCAGTGTCCTCGCACAGCTTGTCGTCATGCCGGAACTCCACGGTGATGGTCTTGTCACAGTCCAGGCCGGCCAGCTCCACATCCGTGGTGTTGCTCATGTAGAAGGAGCCAAAGAAGTCGGTGGCTCGGATACCTGGGAGGGGGGGGTACGTGAGGGCAGTCCCACGGTTCACTATGACGGCTATGCGCGTTCGAGATCAGGTGATGTGTACCTGTACTCGTGCGAACCCTCATGATGGCGTCGAAGCCCATCTGCTTTTTGACATCCCGCCGCAGGTCGTTGAGGAAGCGGTCGCGGTCCGTCTGCGCCTGCTGACCACATGCATGGGTGCTCAGCTCTGCCATGCCCTACTGGGGGGTGGCCACTGAGACGGGCCCATGAGCGGGACGCGGGTGGGTTACCTGGAAGTGGGTGTACTTGTACACGGAGCCCCCAGTCGAGCAGGGCACCGCCCCCAGAGTGGTCACATCCACGTACTGGTTGGGGAAGAGGAAGAGGTCCACGCAGCAGCCCTGTGCCACACACTCCTTCGCCAGGTTTCCATAGAAACTCACTTGGGGCTGAAACAGGGACTGAGGGGGGGAATGAAAAAAATTAAACCAATGTCCCAGTAATCTCAATCCACTTCCAACAGACAGGACTTTAAAACTCCCCAAACCCCCTGAAATGGAGCACATGACCACCAGACCCCGTGCCCTGAACGTCAGGGACCCTTGCCCCACGCCCCACGCCCCCAGCTCCGGCTGTGCATGCACCTTCTCCTTGTCGGTTCCCACAAGCTTCTTGTCCTCCCTGTTCTTCAGCTTGCCAGGGGCCTCGGCGATGGGCAGTGTGGAGTGGAAGATGAAGAGCCTTCCGGCACAGTCTGCCGCCTGCAAAGGGGTGACCGCATGTGATTTAGCGTTTACAGCTCGCTCGCAGCGGACCGAGGGGCTCCCAGCTCGCTCGTGGCAG
The DNA here is from genome assembly GCA_026770805.1 of Boulengeromyrus knoepffleri. Classification (NCBI taxonomy): domain Eukaryota; kingdom Metazoa; phylum Chordata; class Actinopteri; order Osteoglossiformes; family Mormyridae; genus Boulengeromyrus; species Boulengeromyrus knoepffleri. The sequence continues at coordinate 2,068,071 of JABJVO010000042.1, forward strand.
ATGTAGTTCCCCTTACCTTGAGGGCCTCGAGCCCTGCCTGGATAACCGGCCCGAAAACAGTCTCAGTCTCCCTCGTGTCGGCGAACATCTCCGGGATCTGCTGCAACAAGCTGGACAGGGAAAAATGATCACATGGTCTGGGTCAAAGGGCAGCCCCACCCACCCAAAGCAGCAGGAAAGAGCAATTAACCTGAAAGCTAGCAAGTGATTGGGCAGCCTTGATTCTTTAGGCTCCTTTTTTAAAGAATAAATCAAAGCAACTCTTCAGTGAGGGAACCAAGATAACCGGCAACAGCAATCAGTTCATAAAGCTTTAAACAGGACCTTCAGCAAAGCCACGAAAACGAAAAGTGTGGCCCCCCCACCTGTTAATGACGGTGCGGGACTCGCCCACTGTGACCAGGAAGCCATCCAGCAAGGGGACGAACATGTCAGCCACGTCAGACACCACCAGCATCTGCGGCTGGGCCAGCGAGCTCTTCACGTTGTAGAAATGTAGCACCTTGTTGTAGGTGACGAAGCCCACTCTGATGGGGGAGTCTGTACCAGGTTCGCTGAGGGGACACCCAGTGACAGTCAGGCAAGCTGGACTCTATTCTTTCTTACTACCTGGGAGAAGCCTGTGAAAACAACCACTAACCAGCCAGACCACACACTTCAGTGACTTTTGTGCAATTGGTGCTTGTATCACCAGATGAGGTATTAAAAGGGAAAAATATATAACTGGCATTGCGTATACTATGATGTAATTACCGAAAAAGGCCTGAGCCTCTAGGGGTGACAGAGAACTCCAGTTTAGGCTCTAATTATAACCCTGGCTGGCAGCAGACCTGAGTGGGTACCTGGGCAGAGTGTCGAGCAGCGTGCGGAGCTCTTCGCATACCACGGCGACCATGCCGCTCCGAACGGCGTTGTACGACACGTCGATGAGGAAGATGAAGGCGGGTGGCTGGGGGAGCTGGTTGTTCTGGGGGGGGGACCAGAGGAAACGGGCATGTCGTGATTGATGGGCCAAACCGGCACGCCGGCTCTGACTCTGGGCCGGGCCGGCACACCGGTTCCAACACGGCCAGAGTGACAGGCCGGGGGCCGGCACACCGGCTGCGACTCGGGCTCCGGGCCAAGCGGCTCTGATCACCTTGCAGTACTCCACGGTGGCCAGGAACTCGTAGCTGCCCAGGGACAGCTCCGGCCGCTCGTAGCAGTCCACGCGCTTCCCTGTGTGGTCCAGATGCTGGAAGTAATGGGGGGGAACTGGCATGGGGGAAGTCAAGATTAGAGATTTTGATACAATACATTCTGCGTCCACAGATACACATATCAAACAAAGATAAAAACACACATCCCCATTTTTAGCATTAAGCAAACCAATCAGTGTCAGCATAAGAATGATCCAGATTTAAACCTCTCTGCATTGGGACTGACAGTTCAGCCAGAAGAGGGCGCCACTCACCCTCAGTGACGCAGCTGCAGAAGGCGCACTGGAAGCGCCGGCCGCCCTCAATGAATTGCATGTAGGGGCACATGTAGGCCTTGCAGCGGTTGCAGCGGATGGGGCCACTTTCTCCGTGGTCCACGATGGGCAAGGGCCCCTGCGGGAGAGACACACAGCCAGGTTACATGCCGGCGTGGACACGGGGCAACTTAGGACTTAAGCGGAAAGGAAGGTCCAGCATGGGCATGCGGCGGCCCAGAGGGTGGGGAGGCTGGGCTTGGAATCAGAAGGTCGCCGTTTCGAATGCCAGCCTCGAGAGAATTTTCCGTCTGACCCTGCTTTCTCACAAAAACGTTTTTCGCTTTGGATAAAAGCTTCTGGTCAAGGAAGAGCGAGCACTCGGCCTGTGGGGCTTCAGCACGCTCACCTCATTCTCAGGCAGCATGGCCAGCGGCTTGATGATGGCGGCTAACGGCACCTGGGACTGCTTGGCCATGTCTGAGGTGCAGGGCATGTTGTAGGCCGTACACCGGATGAAGTGGGGGCTGGCGTTCCCTGGGTCATCATGGGGGAAGGGAAACGCAAGTGAGCCAAGTCACTAAGGTGGGGCTACAAAGACATGACAGCAACTGACTGGGTATTTCCTCTCACCTTGATCTTTGACCTGGAAGGGGGTTGTGACAAGGGGCGGGGCTTGACCCCTCACCCCAGTCATGAAGACCTCACCACTTTTGCTGGCTTTGTCGTCCTCGATGACCTGAATCTAAAGCAGGGAGCAACAAAGGAGGACAGATCAAGCATGCGAGATGCTAAGTCACTATGTGAGCCGACACACAGAGGCTCGTGTTTCTTTCTTGTGAACACACACACACACACAGTTCACATATTCCTATCATTTCTTTGGGCATAAACATAATCATTCCTAAAATATCCCTAACTCTATCCCTAAGTAACTACAGAAAAAACAAGACTTTCGGTATTTTTAGATTTTTGATTGCAGTCAAAGATTTTCATAAAATTGAGGTTTATATTGTGGGGTCCTGAAAAATCTCCCCACAAGCTGTGAAGTAACAGGTTTTACCACATTGTTGGGACATTTGGTGCCTACAATGTGGTAAATACAAACGCACACACACAGACAGACAGACAGACACACACACGCATGTATGCACATACACACACACGCATGTATGCACATACGCACGGCTAGTCGGGACCTTCCCCACACATTAACCAGACATGGACACAACATCCCATCTGTCCATGACACCCCTAAACCCAGAAGAGAGGGGGAGAGGCACGGCCAGGGAAAGACCACACTATTAAAGCTTCTTACAGAAGGTGATGCAGCTGCTTATGGATCACACAAAGGAGGTGGACAATGACGACGACCTAGAATGTCCACAGGACAGTGAGGGTGGGCAGGACTGTGACGGAAAAACAGCGAACTGCACTGAAAAGGCAAGGGCCACCAACACTGCACATGTAAATAAAACAAGATAAACAGCTGCCTTCTCATTTCCATTAAGGAAGAAAGCAGTAAACACACACAGCACTTTCCATTCCCTGATTTCCTAGAGGACCCACACAATAAAACACTTGGCAAAAAAATAAATACAGTTTTTTTCATGACATTAAATCTGACTGACTGCCTTGAGTCACCCTTCTTCTGAACCATTCATCAGACATGGTTTTGCTTTATAAAAGCCCATTTGCGGCACTGAAGTAACCTGTGCCCAGATTCAATCACTTTGCAAACACTGAACGGTGTCCAGAAACAGCCGCCTCATTCAGCGAGGAAGGTAAAAACACCAGTCTATGGGAGTGTGTCCCTGAGGATCTCTGGCTCCATCCAGGAGAATGGGGATATTTTAACTACATCCCCCCCAAGAGGCAGTTCCAACATTTCCAAGTACACAGATGACACATTCATTTTATTCATTATAATTAAAGATTATGATGCCACTGCATCAAATGTTTATTTTTATTAATTTCTAATTTGAAATTCTGAATACTATTGAACAACCGAAAAACAAACCCTGAGAATTAAAAGACCTACACTTTATTTCCAAAAGAACTTGTAAAGTTGACTTTATATAAAAAGCTCTTAGTTAGCATAGGACACTTTTATTGGGTTTCCCCATTAATGAACAGCAGGACACATTTCTGACAGCATCCTCACAAGCGAATAAGGTGGCAGCTGTAGAGATACACCCCTCATATACTGGACAGACTCGGCCTGGTGACGGTTTTTCAGTCACAGTACTGAGGTGACAATGGGTGGAGGCAGGATGGAGGGGGGGGGGGGGGGCAGCATGCAGGCAAATGAACACCCAGGATCAGTCCAGGGGGCGGGGCCTCGAGTCACAAGGGCACAGTGCACTTACTGGGTTGGGTATAGCATCTGGGTCTATTCTATGTCGTGTTTTCAGCACCGGTTGCGTTTCTGAGGCTTTCTTTAAGAGTTAAGAGGGGAAAGAAATACAACAAATTGCCATCCCATAATTCTTAAAAGAAAAACAAAGCAGCAAACAGACAGAGAGAAAGGTGGATGAGTAACTACCCCCCATCTTGAACAGATGCTCCAGGCTTCATCAAAACAATCCAGTTCCGAGCTGCTTTTGTTCTCACGATACTGACACATTTGACTTCGTACTACTAAGGGTGGGAAGTGAAACTAATTGTGTATTTGTACAAATCCTCCATCCTGTCAGAACGATTCCTCTGAAGTCACATCTACTTTCCAGGAACAGACGCCTTAATCATTAAACGTCTCATTTCCCATAATTCTTCATGATGAATGCAGGGGAAAAAAAAGCGCCAAACGTTGCTCGCTAGGAAGCCTGACAGGGCTGATGGGGAGGGCTTGGCCAACCACAAATGAGCCAATCAGGAAAATAACACTGACAAACAGGGCAACACACAACCTCATATTTCAAATTGCTATTATCAACTCTTGGTCTTAAGGCATTTAGAAAATATGACCACAATCAAGCAAAATCTATCATTTCAACAAGGAACACTGCCTTTAATCTGCCACACCAAGACGTCAATGACAAAAGTCTAAATACTGGAAAAGGAATAAAGGCAACAGTAAACTGAAGAGGAGTGCCTCTGAGGCCAACACTCGGCCCCCTTACTAACTTACACTATCACTGTGTGCACACATGAGTGTGTACATACCGGGCTGGGAATCGAGTTGGGGTCCAGTCGTTTCTGGACTGGTGGTGCTGGAGCAGGTGCCTGGGGTTGAGAACCAAAATTCGGCTGCCCAGGATAGGGTGCCCCGTAACCTGGCTGGGGGCCCCTCATCTGCCCAAAAGCACCTAAGGCATTTAGAATCAACGTTAGTTTCCACTGTTTAAAATGACAGTGTATAATGTACACTGGATGCATGTTGAGATAATGAGGTTTTGGGAGGGACAGTGCCCAGAAAACGGTTTGGGTAGACAGTGGCACTCTTCCACATTAACCAAGCTCACTTGCTCTGAAGAGCAAATGGCAGCATACCCAGAGAACTGCAGCATAAAAGCAGCAAACCCATCATTTAAAGCATGACGCATTAGCAGGCGGCAACTGTTTATGCTGTCAGTGACAGGCCAAGGCTTACAGGCCCAGAGGAAGACTCACCATTCTGCTGAGGCAGGGGTCCTGTTGGGGGGCCAGCGGACACCCCCAGTTGCATAGGCGGCACACCGATGTGGTTCGGCTGGGGTCCCGGGGGGGCCGATACGGATTGAGGAGGGAATGGAGGTCCTTGCATGCCTGGGGTGGGTCTAGGTGGGGCAGGGGCACCTCCAGAGGGAGGAAAGCCAGTGGGAGGGGGGGCCGAGCGGTAGGGCGAGGGCTGAGAAACTGCAGCTTGGTGGGGAGGCAAAGATCCAGGGAACTGAGAGTGAGCAGAGACAGGGGGTCCTCCACCGTAGGGCTGCGGCAGGGGTGAGCCCCCCAGCGAGGCCTGTGTGGAAGGAGTGGGAGCTGTGGGGAATGACTGCTGGGAGACAGGTGGGAGGGCAGAGCCGGGGAAAGGCTGCTGAGGGACATGGGGGGGGGCTCCATACGTAGGAGGATGGGGCCCTTGCTGGACGCCGACGTTCGGGGGAGGCTGAGATGGAGGGACCGCTTGAGAAGTGTAAGAAGGGTTGCCAGGTGTCGGAAAAGCAGTAGAAGATGGCAGGTGAGAGGAAGTGGGTGGAGCTGAAAGAAAGACAGGCAACCTGAGTAACCAATAATAGGAATCACATCAAAAAATGCTGACCATTTAGCTCTTTGGAAAAAAGCATGTCTTCTAACGATCAGAAAAAAAAATTTAACAGCAAAAGCACTATAAATATAATCAAAAATTATCACGATCAATAAAAAAAAAAAATAAGTATAATAAATCAAAATGTCAAATTCAGGCTAATCACCATAAGGACCAGCTTGGGATGGAGCAGCGCCGATCTGCATGCCAGCAATCTGACTGGTCACTTGCTGGGTGCTCGTGGGTGGAGCCTGATACTGCTGATGATACAGAGGCTGGGTAGCGGGTAGAGTGACAGGGACTTGGCCGTAGGCCTGCGAGGCTGGGGGCCTGTCCCAAAAAAAGGCAGAAGGCATCAGGAACAAAGCTACACACAACGCATTCTGTGCCCCTAACATACCACATTTTTATACATAAGCTAAGGCAGCGTACTTTACTTTTAAAGGCTCAAAACTGAACTTGATAAAGAGGTAAACATAAGGTGATCATGGAAGAGCTGGCACTGGCTGGCACTGGCTGGCACTGGCTGGCACTGGCTGGCACTCACCTGGGTGGCTGGCTGGTCATCAGTGCAGGCCCATTCTGCACCTCCCCCTGGGGGTACTGGCCATAGCCAGGAGCTGAAACTGGAGGAGTCCCTGAACCGGGGGGCGCTCGTCCGGGACCTGGGAAGGGTGGAGCACACAAAGTCACCATCATTTCAGTGCCATATCTGACGTTTGCCATGAAGTTTCTTACGCAGCAAAAGTACAAACTGACCAAGCAGCTTAATTACATGGCAAACCGCTCCATTTACTGCCTACTGCATGTAGGTAGCCTATGTCCTGTTAGACCTGGGAGAACAACTATCTGCTCATTAGACTGATAGTTCAAGAAAGGGTCAAGGCTTAAATTTTTTATTATGTTAAATAATTACTAATTGAATGTGATAACTGAGACAGGTAACTCAAGCTACTTAACAATTCACTACCGAGGTTGCTAAGGAGAGGAACCGCACAGTACAACCCAGCACAAAGACAAGAGTGACAGTGTTTCAACATCGTAGGGCAGAAGGCACAGGCTGAGAGAGCCACGCAAAGCTGAGCGAGTTACCTAGGCCAAAGGAGGAAGAAGAAGACAGGTCAGAGGAAAGGCCGGCAGCAAAGGTCTTAGAAGGAAAGCTGGAATAGGGAGGATAGCCTGAAATATAAGAGAGGAGAGATGAGTGGCCAGAGGACGGCAAGCAGCTCTCTTAAGATGGAAGGTTGGAGAGAATCATCTGCATTCCTGGCATCAGGAAGGGAGGCGAGAGGTGGTGGGGGAGAACCGGGCCTGGCTTTCTCAGTTCCAAGGGGAAGCCTGAGGTCTATATCATTCCGGGTGTCCCAAACACCCAAACATAGTAATGCAGAGAAAAAACAACAAGGGTGACGTGCCCAGAGCAGGCCACCAAACTTTCAGATGAATTTCAATAACCTTCACTTCAATCTGCCCTCCCCTGCTAGCAAGTTTTTGCTTCAGTTGATGTTTTTCTAAACATAAAAATATACATTTCTTGAGATTAATACTAACAATGACTCATTTTCTCTGAACCCATCATCCCTTGCTGACCATGTGACTGGGAGGCAGGCTCTTACCTGGGGGCTGCGGGGGTGCATCCTGTTGGTATGCTGCATTGTGGCCATTGTAAGGGCCATAAGGGGTGCCGTGGGGTCCTCCATACCCCGGCTGGCCGTACACCTGATAGCCCTGAAGCGGAGGCTGCCCGTATGGAGTGGCGATGTGTGGCTGCTGGTTGACATTCATTCTTAGTTCATCCCTGAACCTATGACATGACACAGCGACACGTTTGTTTGAGTTATTCAGTACTAGCACGACCCGAGTAAACTCCCAATGCTCATAGTTTTAACCAGTGCATACATATAGCTGGATATCGACCAAACCTACACATCTTACCAAGCTAACTGGCAATGTTTAATCCAGAGGCCTTTCAGACACAAATCCATATAAATAAAGGAGAGCACATTAGGACTGTTAAGCAAGACAGGAGGATGCAATGGTGGGAAGGATTTTAATGAAATTGTATTTATTCTGGGCATGTACTCTGACCTGCTGATAGACATGCTGTACACACTTCTGTTTGTTTATATCAGTGTTCCTCAGAACAGGGGTGAAATCCTGCCAATGATGCCAAGGGCTAAAACATCTTTTCAGCCGTCTCCTTTGTGTGTCGTACCAACCCAAACCATATAACATAAAACCTGTGAACTATCCAGGGGGCAAACAGCAAAGCCTACTTCTGGATAATATAACACATGTACATAACCTACTGGGATAAGGCTGGGTGAAGAGTGTGTAATGCCCTAAGCATTCAAATCAAGACATTAACACCAGCTTTACCAGACCATTGTGGGAGTGTCCTGACATGCAGTCACAGAATGCTGTTTGCTCTCCTCAGCCACACCCCAGAATAAAACAGCAGAAGTGTTTAATCTCCCCAGATTTCAAATGCAAATTCGCCAGTCTAAAAAGAAACACTAGACGGTTGTTAGGACAACAACTTTACTAGCCGAGTACTAAATCCGAGTTTATGTGCTGGGACCCTATTTGTTCACAGTAAAGTGATCCCTTTCTAAACTTAATAGGCCTACGCAGGGAAATGCAAACAATGTGTGTGTGTGTGTGTGTATAAATGACACACCCACGCCACGGCCATACGAGTGACACCATCCAAACACAGCCTACCACTTTCCACAAAGGCTCTGGAGCTGGTGCCCGTCCATCACCGACCCTTTATAATCCGTTAGTTGCCCGGCAGCAAAACACGGATGCTGCGAAATCCGATACGCTAACAATCATACGGTTATATATCCTAAAGCACAGAGCACGACCTAATGTCAACCACTGGCCCGTCGCCACAGCTATTACAGCGTGACAGAAGCGGGGTCTCAGTGTGAAAATACAGATCGAATAAATAGCCAACACGGTGTGTATAAAACCAAGTGTCCGTGTTCATGCGAGTTTAAAATGAAAGCCGGCCGACACATCCAGGGACCGGAGCTAACATGCTAGCCGCTCGTAGCTAAGCGAGCAGACCCACTTAGCCGACACGGCGCGCGAGGCTCGCGCAGGGCTAACGGCCCGCATGTATCGCGGCATTTCAGGACATTTCGGCCGGGATATTGATTACCCAGACGCCAGGCTGTCGAGAACCGCTGCGTATAGCTGCCTGTTTCGGTCAGGGCCTGCTCACCGGATGACACCGGAACCCACCGGGAAGCCAGCTAGCTGACGCGCGGCGATGCTGTTAGCCTAGCCCCGGCAAAAACCCCCTCGCACTCACCCTCAGAGCGATACGGTACGATTTAACTCCCAGACCAGCGCACGGTTGTCTGCCGCCGTGGCTCTGCCGAGGTGTTGGTAAGGCGCCTTTCTCGGCTTACAACCGCAGGTCAGAGTCTCCTGTTCCGGAGCGAGTTTCTCCGCCAATCGCTTCCCCCGAGTCGCTTTCCGAGGACGCACAAACCGGAAGCACAGCCGGTGTATGCCACGTCCGCAGACGGAAGCTGCGTCAACTGCGTCAGCACGACGCCGGGCCCGTTGCGCAATACGGTAACAGTGGCATAATGAATAGTATTGGCCCGTTTATCACCTTCAAGTCTATAATGCGAATCTTAATTTTTTATTTGCAGAATAATAATGAAGTCACTGAAATACATATTTATATGGCATTCATTTTATTTACTTCCATTTTAAGTAAATTGCTGTGGATACCCTGGATGGGATGCCAGTCTACCAGAGTTTATGCACTCATACACCAGTCCCGTTAAAGTACTTTTATGCAGTTGATTTCATAGTTAATATTTAATTTATGATTCTCTCCTACCTAATTAACTGTCAGCTGCCATACCCTTGCAGTTCAGACTAGGTAATCTGTCTGAAACTAAGCAGGTTTGGGCCTGACCAGTACTTTGATGGGAGACCAACTTAGGAAAACTGCGTCGCTGTTGGAAGAGGTGATGGTGTGGCTGACAGGGGAGCCCATCCTGAGGTCTGTGTGGACCCCAATGCTCCAGTACAGTGATGGGGTCACTGGCCGACAGGGGAGCCCATCCTGAGGTCGGTGGTGGCCCCAGTGCAGTGATGGGGTCACTGGCCGACAGGGGAGCCCATCCTGAGGTCTCTGTGGATCCTAATGCCCCCGTGCAGTGACAGGGACACTGTGGCTGACAGGGGAGCCCATCCTGTGGTGTGTGTGGATCCTAATGCCCCCGTGCAGTGATGGGGACATTGAACGGTGAAAATGGTGCGGTACTTTTGGTGAGGTGTAAAACCAAGGTCCTGACTTGCTGGTGCAGAATGGCTGGCATCATAATCCAGATGGGTGCTGCACAGTGGCTGTGGTTGAACTTTCATTCATTCATATCAGGTTGAGGGTGAAAATGTTTTGCAAGCATGAGACTGATGCACAGGGCAATAGGTTGGGTCATAACCAAAAGGCAAAAATAAGACATGACAGTCCATTTCAGCAATAACTTAAAAAACTCAGTTCTACAAGACGTGACCATGCCAGACTGCTCCTTGGTCACAATCCCTCAAACTCCCAAATCCACCAAGCCAGCATCATCTACACCTTCAGGAGTGTCTCTTTGCAATCACTCTCCACCTTGTTTTGTTGCCTGAGGTGTCTGTGCACTGGGATGGTGGTCGGTCACCATGGTAACACAGATCCTGCCCAGTGCTCTTACTACACCTACTGCTCTTTGCTAAATTAAATGATCTTATTTTAGGGCAAAATTGCATCCATGCCTCCAGTGCTACAGGGCCAGCAGAGAGGTGACCTCCCCTTGTCTGCCACCCTCTGTGGCAGCTTCTCTCTGCACGTTGCCTCTTATCATGGTGCTGCAGTCTGATAGTGCTGTTCACTGGCTTGCAGGTATGTCGTTCATTTTAGCACTTGTCAATAATCCCATTTGTTAAGTGCTTTCATCCCACTACACCAGCGGTGCAAATGAAAATGTAGGTTCTGCTGAAAACCGAAGATTCCTGAAACCCTGAAGTCATGCTGTTAGTTGGCATGATGATTGTGTGAGCTCTTTAGGTCCAGATTGTTTTGCTTTGCCGTGCATTTAATTGATAAACATTAACTTTGCTTTCGCTTCATGACGCTGGCTCCTAATACTTACTCAAAAATAAGAACTGGATCATCCTTTGATTTAGTATATTCAGGCATATGTTGGTGTTAGTGTGCTGATCCTGTCTGACACTTATTAGGTTTTCAGCCCTCCTTCTCTCTTAAAATGCCTTTTTTTGGGCTTCCAGTGAGTCTGTTATCTTCTTAAAATAGCCCCTGCAGAGGCCTTTGGAGCCACTTGGAGACAAAGCTCTCCAATCAGGGGTTTATTTTGGGAAAGGCTATCAACATTCCCCTCTTTGACTGCCTAAGGGGCCCGATTGACAGGACAACTGGGGTGGACAGGAAGGCCTTACCCCCCGCCCCCCCCCCGCCTGTCAGTATGGCATTCCATGGCATGTGCTGCGGTAGTTCTGGCCAGTAGCCCTCCTGATTCCTTTCTCTGCCCACCTGTTTATCTCTCTTTCTCCCCTTTGCTCGGCTTGTGTGTGGTGTGTGTGCGCGTGTGGGGTTCACCCACGTGTCCCCACCCGCCTCCAGGAGGAGCTGGGACTTCACCCCAGCCACAGGGCGAGCTCAGCCGTCAGGGAAGCCCCCCTCTCTGACAGTCTGGGGACCGCTGAGACCCGCCGGCACAGACAGGCAAGCTAAGGGACGAGCTACGGGAGGCAGAGTACAGGTAGGGCCATGGTTGCGGAGGAGGCGGTGATCACGCTGTCCGGCGGCGCTCCGTGGGGCTTCCGTCTCCAGGGTGGCGCCGAGCACCACAAGCCGCTGGAGGTGTCGAAGGTAAGCGGGGTGCTGAGGAAGAGGAGGAGGAAGAGGAGCAGAAAGTGGTGTAGATGAAGCATCCTTAATGCTGGCGTGAGTTTTGTGCCGTTATTCCATCGCTGAGTGCAGCTCGGTCCTAAGTTCTGAGGATAACTCTCTTGTCAGGACAAATAGAGTCCAGGGTCACACGCTGGCCATCGTAACCGGAGAGCGGCCTGTCGGCCCAGGAGCTTCAGACCCACCTGAAAAGCTGCCATGGCCACTTGGCATTTTTCATTTGCTTTGGCATCTTGGGATTTGTAGTTTTCTCAGACCTTCCTCAAATGATCGATTCGGTCATGTGCCGTAGATGTTAAAAGGTAGCACGCGCATTTTATGTAGGATCATCAGAGGAAATATGTGTAGATTTGCATATGAGAAGGTGGTGTGGAATTCTGCACTGGCATCTGCCTAAGGCCTTGTGTTGGAGAGGGTCGCACAGAGACCTTGGTTTTGAATTAATGCTGGGACCGGGAGCTTTTTAGTGTCATCATCTGCTGCAAGTTTGCTTGTTTCTGAAACATGTATTTTTAGATGAATTATTATAGAATAATTTGCAGTTATGGGCACATGGTGCAATCTCTATGTACAGCAAGGCTCGTTTAAAGTTTGTAGGGTTGTTAAGCGGTAGTGGACAGCTGGAACTTATTTTGAACTTATGGAATTTATAAAATATTTTACAATTAAAAGGACTCGTGTAAATGTATGGTACATAGAATTATTAATCAGTTCATATTTCTTGATCACATGTTGCTGAATGTTTCATGTTGATGTCAGAAAACCTTGTAGGTTTCCATCAAAAAAACAGAACAAAAAAAAATATGAGCTAGTTTGGGAAAGCTGTTCCGTAATTCCCACAGCTTGCGCTTCCAAATAAAGGCTTCTCAGGCTGCTATCTTAAGCCCAATGACTCTGCCACTTGTTTGGCTTCCCTGTAATTCCAAGATATTTCCCACGACAGTAATCTCAGAATTCCGTAACCTTCGTAGTACATGGGCATTGTTATTCACAGAGCACGGTTAACCAGAATAGACCCCATTCAAAGGTAAAATGTCTTCTGGACAGTCTGCAAACCCATGCTTTCTATTAATAATCATGTGCAATGGCATAGAGAGCGAGAGCGTCATCGGTTTGCTTTTGCTCTGATCAGACAGCCGTTCTGACCGGCTCATGTTTGCCCGTTGGCCTATTTTCCAGTTCTCTGTCAGGTGGTTTGGGATTTGAGTCGCCCCAGCGCTGGTTAAATCTGACTGACTCCCATCTTGTCTGCCCCTCTCTGTAACAACAAAGTCACCTCTGGACTTTGCTCTCAGCTCCTGTGTTTTTTTCCCTTCGGCTTTGTCTGCCAAGCAGCTCCCTTAAATGACCGTCCCCGATGCCCGCTGTCACACGCTCCCCCCCGCTAACCCTCGGGCATGGTATCCATGCCAGCGTCGGGCGTCCTAATGCTCAAATGTCTCAAACCCATGCTGTCATGTACTCTGATGTTCTCTGTCTGTGATTTGCTCTCTTTTGATCACTCTTGGCTGGTAGGTGGGGGGGGGGGGGGCACAAATTTAATCAGGGCTTTTTAATATTCATTTACAACAAATTGCTACCTGATCCTTCTGAAGTGTGGGGCTTATTTCGGGTCTGTTTGGGGTGTGTGACACATTCCTGGCATGCCTGAGCACGGGTACTAGTGTTGGTTTAGGGGGGGGGGGCTGTGCCCTAGTGAAAAGGTCTCATTGAAAGATGGACTGCTGAGTTTGAGCCAGTAGGGGGTGCTGTTTCTGCAACGTGTCAGAAAGGCGTGCTGTACTGGGTGTACACTCAGTGAACAGTCAGCATCCCTGCTGCTTTAGATTTGGAATAAAATTCACTGGAAATCAGTGGTCAGTAAAAGAAACTTAAATATCAGCCCATCAAAAACCACGTGAGGTTCACTGAGCATTCGCACCCTTTCCGTCCAAGACGCGGCTCCACTTTGTTTCCAGCGTGTTCTGTCACCTATTTATACATCTGGATGAGCTGTCCCCCAGCATGGGATGGACCTCCGGGCCACAAGGTGGCGCTGCATTACATGCGGGTCACATATGTGTTAATTTAAGCCCCTGCTTTAGGCTCAGATGGGCCCGTGTAAAAATACACGCAGTAGAAATACTAAGAAAATGGCCTATTTATTGAGGGCCTGGGGACACAGGCTGTGAGGCTGTGAGTGCCCCCCCTGCCCCCCCATCACGGTTGGTGTGCTCTCACCTTGAACAGGTTTATATTTTTAACAGGATAAAAACACAGACGTGGCCCTCCGACAGTGTTCTTTAAAGCGCTCTCCTCACTGGTGTGTAGCACCCCATAAACACCCTGTCTCCCGCTCCTGTGTCCATCCTTTCTTCCATCCATCCATCCATCCATCCAGACAATAATCCTGGGGGGATTGTGTGGGGGCCCCTATAGTCAGCACAGGGCACAAAACTGAATGCTGTAATTAAATCAAAAGGTGCTTCAGCAAAGTATTAGTTTAAGGGTGTGCACACTTATGCATCCAGCTTATGGTATGTTTTTTATTTTTATGTTTTCTGCCCAAAAAGTTGAATTGTACAGGTTATGGGCGACATTAAAGGTGGGGAGTTATCATGGTCTCCTTTTTTAAATCACAGAAACCTGGCATTTTAACAAACTTTTTATTTGCACTGTAAGTCAATGACGGTTGCAGTCAGACTGTCTGTTAAATATTATCCCCTTTTTTTGCTGGGAAACATTTTATTTTTCAGTGATTTTTAGTACATTCTTTTACATGGTTCTGAATGTTAACCCTGTAACTAAGATGTTTTTATTTCACTCTGTGTCTTTCGTCTTACCTTGTTAACTGTAACTGTGGTACTTTTGCCTCCCCCTGGTGGTCAAGGTGCGGAAGCGCAGCAAGGCATGCCGGGCAGGTCTTCGTGAAGGTGATGAGCTTCTGTCAATCAACGAGCAGCAGTGTGGGCAGCTGAGCCACGGCCAAGCCATGAACCTGATCGACAGCTGCACAGGGACGCTTCGCATCAGTATCAAGAGGTTAGAATGACAGGCAGGGAGGACCGGGTAACGCAGACCCTCCCGGTCCCAAAAAAAAGAGAATTACTATGAATCTGCGCATCACTGAAGCCAATTAACTGCGCATGCAGAGCGTGAGGATGTAGCATATACCTAATGAAGCCTGTAGGCCTGTATCAGACAAACCCATTTCATCATATGGATCAGTTGTTTTTTTTTTGTTATGCTGTTTGTGAAACTGTACAGTTAAAGTGTCCTTTTTTAAAATGACGAAACTCCTTCCACTACCACTGATGACATCGAACAGACAGTTGGGGATACTATATTGACTTGCTTTGAGAAAGATGTTCTTTGTCCTCCTCCCTACAAGGGGGCACTGTACCAGGATATTAATGGCAGTATTCAGCATCCCATTTTGTCTGTAATTCTAGCCTTCAGTGGCATGGATCAGGCACGTTGTGTATGAGCTGTCCTGTTGAATGTCTGCTTACAGATCCTTTTGGCCCTTTGAGTCATGGCTCGGTCATGGAGGAATGGACTCATACATGGCTCCTCATGGCCGTTATCTTACCTGCTGTGCTCCTGCCTTCTCCAGGCCTCCTGTGGGCTTCCAGTCCGTGGTACTCCCGGATCGCGCCCCGTCCCCCCGCATCGACAAAGAGTACCGAGCGGCCCTGCGGGCCCTGTCCCCGCCCGGCACCGGTTGTGCCCCCCAAAGGCCGGCTGAGGTACCCCGGGGAGGCTTGCTCTCCCCCACAGGCCGGGAGTGGGTGTCCTCCCCCCCGGGCAGTGAGGCATACTACGCCGAGACGGACAGCGATGCCGACACCGTGCAGGAACGGCAGAGGCGGCAGAGACGCCGAAGTCCCAACAGTGACAGCGGCGGCGGGGGCCGGCGGGAGAACCCGCCTGGAGTGGCCAGGAGGGAGGTGGTCTTCCGGCCCCCTGAGGAGGACTGGGCCACGCCGCTTGAGAACGGCATCGGAGACACCCGGGCCTGTGACGAGCAAGGCCCCATGGACGGCCCCGGTGCCAACGAAGCTGACAGCGGCTTTCAGGAGCTCCCTGGCCTGGCCCCCCTGGTGGCCCCTGAGCGGGCAAAGGAGGCCCTCCGGCTTGTGTCCACGGGGGCCCTGGTGCCCATTGTGGGGCCTGTGATCCAGCCCATGGACGAGGAGCTCACTGTTACCTACAGGGACAGAGCCAAGCAAGCCAGTAAGTACCTCAGCCAATGATGGCTGCTGTTCCATTATAAACTTGGTGCCATTGGGGATTGAGGGATGTCCCAATCCGGAAACGACCAATTAGCCATGAGGATCCCTCCGGAGACTGAGAGGCTTTTTAAATAGTGGCCTGTTTATGCAAGGTTGCTCCCCAAAGTTGGTGGGAGTGATAGATTTGTCTGGGACAAAATAAATGCTGGTTTCGCAACATCGTCATAGCAATTACTAAATGGCTTACGTTGTTGACGTATCCTACAACAAACACATGGGGTCTCCAGCTGTTCACTATCTCTTAGCCTCAGAAGGTGTTGAGGTGGAACTGGGTCTTTTGTTTGACATGTGAAGGACCCAGGGTCTTAGTGAAGGGCCCAGGGTCTTAGTGAAGGGCCCAGGGTCTTAGTGAAGGGCCCAGGGTC
>JABJVO010000042.1:2087399-2113306 GCA_026770805.1 Boulengeromyrus knoepffleri
CGGGCGGGCGCGGGGGGGGGGGGGGGGGGGGGGGGGGGGGGGGGGGGGGGGGGGGGGGGGGGGAGGGCAGGATGGCCCGTAGTCTGTCTAAACACAACTCCCCCACGCCCCCTCCTCAGGCAGAACTGGCAGGTGGATCCTGTCCATCAGTGGTAAAAAAAGATCAGAATGACTTAATGCTGCTCAGTAGGGTGCCAAGAATGTGGTGGTGAGACAAAAGGGTAGGGTGGGGGTGGGGGGGGCTGGATAGTTTAGGGATGATGGGCAGTTATCTGGAGAAGGGAGCTACATGACGGAGAGCCTCCAGTCTGACCATCAGAGCGGAGAGCCATCGGCAGGGGACAGGAGACTCCCGCAGGTCCGTCTCCCCATAATGCCAAGCGAACATCCCCTGGTGACGAGCAGTGACTGCGGGCACTCCGTGTACGCAGGTGGGTAAGGCGGCGGGGGCCACTGGCGAGGCCGGCGGACTGTGGGTGGGGCTACTGGGGGTGACTGGCTGCTGTGCCTTCACTGGGATTTTAGGGGATTTCAACTCTGCCAGTTAACAGCAACAGACAAGATACTGGATAGAACTTGTTTGTTTAAAATGCGTGAATTTTTTATGATTGATTGATTGATTAATCATCCCTAGACCTGACTGGTGCAAGTTCAGATTCTAGAACACTAACGTCAGCTTGGGTATGTGAAAACGAGTTTATCAGGTACAAATAGGATATCTTGCTTTCTGTCTCACTTAAAGGTACGCAAGGAATAAATCTGCCAGAATATATAAACTGTGACAAAATAAAACAACCACTTAATGGGCTTGTTGGTACTGCTGCCGCATCTTGGCACTGCTTTTACAGTGATATTTGTGGGACATATTTATCTGGGTCGAGAAATAAAGTCTCTAGTTACAGGTAAGTGTTTATGGAGAGATTCTGGAGAAAGAAATGCGTGTGGTGGAGCTCTTATCAGAGACACACTAAAAGTCTGTAGACACCGTCAGAGACCTGTGACCTTGTGTGGTACAACACTGCAGAGAGATGTGACCATTAGTCAGTGGTGGACCTTTTCATGAACCTTTGACTATTAATGTGTGGTAGACCTCTTTAGTTTGACCTGACCATCAGTCAATGGTGAACCCCTTTGAGGAGTTGCTTCTACAGTTCATCCCTTGGTTTTGGTAGCCAGTGTGCAGACAGTGTAGAGACAGGAAACCGTGTTTCACTCGAGAACTGCTTTGTATGAGCCAGATGTGCTCTATGCCCTTAGTTTGCCTGTTTGTTTGCCTTTGTTTGTTTGTTTGGCAAATCTTTGCAGAGTGGTGGTCACTGTGGATGGATGCATTCCACTATAGGTCACTGTGGTCAGTCTATCTGTCCAGTAGAGGGACCTTCACAATCCACACGATCGTATCCTCAGAACATGTCCACTGGCAAGAGCAGTGACGGGGATAAGGGCCAATGACAGCAGTCCTGGAGAGCGTGAACATCGGGACATCCTCCAAGGAATACCCTGTCAGGGTGTCAGATCCATAAATGTATTAATAGGGGATGACTAATGTTTAATCTCTATGGACACCCCCAACCCCCAAGGACAGCTGTGTGATTTCTCGTGATACAGCTCAGAAAATTTGAAACCCAAGGGGACAGTCATTGTTAGTGTCCATGCTGGAGACCTGAATCACAGCAGCACCATGAAGAGCGTAAGAGCATTCAGACATAGACCTCATTTTGTAATAGAACAACTCATAGACTTCATTTGGTTGGTAGGACAACTCATTAAGTGCCAACTTGCCATATTACTTCTAATAGAACATTTTCTCCTGTCTGTTCCTTTATACCATTATTTTGGTTTTTCAGTTGGTTTCTATTTACTCTGCCTCATTATGGTCTTAAAATTGCTAGTCATTAGTTCCTATTACATACCTAGCTCATGTCATCCTGATTCTACCAAATTAATTCAAGCATCTGGTGTGTATCAGTATGGAAACTCAAGAACCTCAGTTGGATCACCTTCAAACCACTGGCTCATCTGCCTAACATGCGCCTCAGGTGTAAAATGGCAGGAAACACTGAAATGTCAGCAGCATTGGTGTCACAGGCTTCGATTTTATGCAGTTTGCCCAGTTGCAGAGCAGCTGACTTCCGGATGTCATTAAAAATGGACAACTGCCCGTATTACTGTAAGGGGTCCTGTGTTACTGATCCGAGCTGCTTGCTCTGCTCCGGTGACGCAACCCCCACCCTGTACAGTTTCTCAGCGCAGGCCCCAGGCTGTATCACATAACCGAGGCATCGCCACAACGTCGCGGGACCGCTGCCCCGTCGTTTAGAGAGCTGACAGGACAGAAACTTGTTAAATAGGCTCCTACTGCTGCTTTTAGCTCCTGACCTCATGGGGCTCACCGTTTAAATGCCAAGCTGAGTTATCCATGGGACAGAAAAGTCGCTTACTGTTCTGTGCTCCACATTGTTCCCCTTGATGCTAAAGGTCAAAACTCTTTTAATATCAACCTTAAATCCAACCATCCATTTTCCGCAACTGCTTATCCAGTAACTCTGAAGATGTGCCGTGCCCCGTCCATTACAGCGTGTCACAAATGTGTCATATGTCACAAGCGTCAATAAACGCGTCAAAAGTATATTCTTCAGTAAACAAACAATTTTTAAATAACGTTTCTGAATTTTGATTAAGCATCAAAGAAAGTAACTTGGTAAGTCAGCGCCCCCTCAGAGGAGGGTGCCCAAGATGGCCATCGATGACGCTTAATGGTTTAGTCAGCACTGGTCATGTAATTGTTGTCAAGTGGGCTGTTCTATCCAGTCTTACATTCCGCCTTCAGTCACCAAATAGCCAGCTAGCTACAAAAACTGCAACAAGTTACACTGGCCTGTCACTGACCTTTGCCCTTGTCTCTCCCTACCATCCATGCAGAGCTTCACCGTGGTGAGAGCATCCAGGAGAAGCAAGTGAAAGAAGCTCGCAGCAAGTGCCGCACCATCGCCTCGCTGTTGACCGACGCCCCCAACCCGCACTCCAAGGGCGTGCTCATGTTCAAGAAGCGGAGACAGCGCGCAAAAAAGTACACACTCACTTGCTTTGGCAGCGTCAACGGCGACCTTCGGACGAACGGTGACGAAGAGGAAGAGGAGGACGCTATCTTCCTGGGCAGTGAATCTGAGCTTGATGAGGACGGTTTTATGTCGACTCCAGACTCTACCTGGGACAGCGACTACCTAGACATCCTGGAGAAGAAGACTCTGGTTCACGATGCGGAGATGGATGGCCTTGGCCTGAATGCTACTTCGGGGAAAGGTGCCCAGCTCTTTGAACAGCAAAGGAAGAAGACAGAGGAGTTGCAGGACATCAAAGTCAAGAATCCGGTGACGCCTTGTGTAACTGAAATTCCCACATTAACCATGCCGGTCACACCTGTTATTCAGATTACACCAGTAACACCAGTCACACCAGTTACACCAGTTACACCTATGAACTACAACTCCATGAATGGAGATTTACTTTCTGTGAGCAAAACCTCCTTCATGATTACACCCCAGGTCATTGCCTCTGAGTCAGGTCGCCCCGGTCCCTTAGCCTCCAGTCAGCAGGGGGAGCTGTCTTCTGGCTCTGTGCTGAACAGGACTGCACGCCCGTTTGCACCTGGCTTTGTCAGTCACTGTGCCATTAGCTCGCCGGTAGTTTTCCATCCCAGCGTTGCAAAGAAGGCCACTGCCCAAGCAGCACCAGCAGCGGATGCCATCCAAGGGTCATCGACCTCTTCCCCCTTCAAAGGAGAAGTCAAGAGAGCCGTCTCCGTTTCCTCCCTCTACATCCCGGCCCGGTCTCCTGCTTACAGTGTTCCCCCGCAGACTGTGCACTCCCCTCCACCTGTCACTTCCCCACCCTTCTCTCCCCCAACCACCCCCTTCTCTCCAACATCTACACCTGCTGGAGCCTTCTCTCCTCCCCCTGTTCTCTCTTCTAACTCAGTGCTTTCAGCTCCTTACTGTCAAACTGCCACACTCTTTGCTCCCTCTACCCTACCTTATTCTGCTCCCACTACACCTGCTACGCCCTTTCCTCCACCTCCATATCCAGCTTACCCTCCCAGGCTTCCTCCTGATGATGTAAACTCTTCGCTGACAGCCCAGAAGGTGTCCTTCAGTCCCCTGATCACATTAACTCCACCAGCCCCTACCACAGATCCTCACTTCGCCCAGTCTCATCCCACACCCACCTCCACTGAGGCCCTAGCTTCCCGTGAGCAGAGGATCTCAGTACCAGCGGCTCGCACTGGGATCCTGCAGGAGGCTCGCCGTCGTGGCTCCAAGAAGCCCATGTTCAGCCTTCCCGAAGAGAAGAAGGCTACTTCCCCCAACCCTGAGCTGCTATCGCTTGTTCAGAACCTAGATGAGAAGCCCCGTGCTGGAGGTGAGGGAGGATTCGAGTCTGGGCCAGAGGAAGACCTCCTGAACCTGGGGGCGGAAGCCTGCAATTTCATGCAAGCCCAAAGAAACAAGCTCCCCCCACCTCCCATCGCTCCCAAACCATCAGCTCCCCCAGTGCCGCAGATGGGCGGCAAGGGTGCAGAGCTGTTTGCCCGCCGACAAAGCCGCATGGACCGGTACGTGGTGGGCAGCGAAACTCCACCTCCAGCTCAGTTCGTCTCCCCCAGGGAGCCCCGTCAGCCGTCACCCACTCCCTCTGTCTCGGGACAGTGGAAGTACTCCCCTAACATTCGTGCGCCCCCCCCCATCAGCTACAATCCCTTGCTGTCCCCATCGTGCCCCCCGACAGCACAGCGCGCCATCAAGTCCTCTGAGGCCACAGGCAGTGCTAAGAAGGGCTCGCAGAATCCAGGAATTAAAGCAGTTGATGTCTTGAGCAGGCAGCCTCACCAGTTGAGTTCTTCTTTGTTCACCTACGGCGGAGGTGTCAAGCAGCAGCCCGAGGCCTCATCTTACCAGTCACCCGGGCATCACCAGGGTGGACGGGCAGTGGGCAGTTCGCTGGTCTCACCCAAGCAGGTGCCCATCAAGGCGGCTCGTGTCCATGAGGTCAAGAGGTTCTCAACTCCGACACCTATGTCGATGTCTTCGTCCTTGGCTCCCACCACCATTGCTCCACGCTCCGCCACCACCTTGGGGGAGCCGATTTTGCGCACTGAGGAAGCTTTTGTGAACATCCCTCGTTTCACCCCCTCTGATCCCAGTCCCACCTACACCTCAGCTCTACCAGAACTGCCTAAGTTCTCCACCACCCCAGTCTTCAACCCTTTCCCCAACCCTCCCTACAGCCCTGTCCAGACCTCGAGTGTCCCCTACGGCGGGATCCAGGCCCAGAAGCAGTTTAAAAGTGCCCCGGAGCTCAGCCCCTTGGCTAACCCCACCCTGCAATCACCGGCTCCAGGGAACTCATCTGCAATCCGAGTTCCTAGACCCAATTTCAGTGCTTCCAGGATGGGCATCCAGGCTAATGTGTGGAGGCCAACATCCATGCACTCCTGAGTGTGGATTTGGAAGGTTCTTCACTTATCCTGCAGTAGAACATTGATCATCTTCTGAGGCCAACATGTGATCAGTTTTCATATCAGCTGCTGTGTCAAAAAAAAAATTTTTTGAACTGAAATTAGTGAAACCTGAGAATGAGCATTAATTGCTGCAAATGAAATCGTAAATGGGCATTAATAATGGAACATTTATATTATAGGCTGCATAGTAACAATAATACCATTTTGGTTCCCTTTTTATTAGTAATGCAAATCATATGCAAATAGGGTGTAATCACATTAAAAACACCATGTAACTTTTATGAAACTAAATCATGCACAGCAATCCTTGATAAGGCCTCACAATTTTGATAATTTAATAAATAAAAAAATTAACTTGTGATTATTGCGCACCCTTGGAAACTGTCACCAAAAATTGCTTACAATTTCATTTCCCCCCTTCAATTAAAACAACAAATATACCTATAAATAGCTGAACTTGAAGGGTATACGTTAATCACGTCATTAATCAATGACTTAGGCAAGACTAACATTCTTGGAATTGTACTGATACGTTGTTGTACACAATATTCAATGGCATGCTTAGCAAATATAACCACTGTTAACTGTTCTGGGGGTTGTGGGACCTCAAACCCACAGGGCAGCACTTTGAATTGTAACAGCCAGATATCTGATCTCATGATGCACTCCAGGACTGTGTTTGGGTTCAGAGAGACACAGTAACATTTATCACACCTCATAGTTATATCATTAGAAAGAAAGACAGACTGCCTATAGCTGCCTATATCTTCATTAGAATATCACTGGAACACAAGCAAACCAGTTCTACAAAATGTGGACTGCACAAGGTGTCTCTGCAGTTTTGGACAGAACTGTGGCTGATGTATGTATTTGAGTCTTTGTGATTTTGCTGTCGTCTCTGTAGTAGGAAACAAAGGCCTGTTTGCAGTTTTTTTTGGGCGTTGGTGCCCTGTGAGATGTAACGTGTAGCTCCTGACACTGTGAGATGATAAAAATGAGTAAGAAGACTCTGTACAGACAGTCATTGTGAGATGTGTAGGGCTGGGATGTCTGCGTTTTCTATGAAAATGGCGGTCTTTACAGTGCCACACGTATTTGGACGTGACGGGTGTGAGATGTGTTTCTTGCTCAGGCCTGCATATGTTAAACTTACTCTGTACTTACTAGCTTGCCAATGCTCTTAGGTAGCGGCCTTTCTCACTACTCATGGATTTTAGTGAATCGCTGAGAAGTAACTAGCAATTAGATATCACAGATTTCGAGGGACTTGAATTTACAACCTACTGGCTAAGAGTCAAGTTCCCTTCACCTTCCTGGACACAGGAATGGAATCATATGGGGACAGAATATGAGCATATTGGGATTCTGTCTTACAATTAAAATGTCTTGGTGTTGTGACCAGTGTTTGAATCTACATAGATTGGTTATTCTTGTATAGCCTACGATATTTGGATGTAGTTAAATGTGTGGTAGTTGTACCATAACTGCTCTCCATCACCAGCACACACTAATTGTGTCCAGCAGAATGAAATTACTGTGAGTGTTAGAGTGGATAATTGTTTATTAGAATGAATAGTTGTGAATAATGTGAAGTTACATGAGAGTAACAGGTCCGGGATCAGATACAGAACTGTGTAATGAGCACGGAGAAGCCCTGAGGGCGTGTGGCCAGTGATGTGGCAGTCATAAGATGAGCGAAAGAGAGAAACTGAGTGAGTGATGGTCTTCATCGGAGGGTCAGGGTGTGGACCACACCTGCTCCTGGACATATTCACCGGAGTTCATTGTGGATTCTGAGCATGTTTGATGTAATGTCCTCCTGATGTCGAGTGACTACTGAAGGGAAATTAGGAAGGAGAAAACCCCCCTCACACTGCCTGAGGAGACACGGAGGGAGTGGCAGATGTTTGGATGGTATCCTGAAGGCCTTGGAATGGCTTCTTCTGTATCCTCACGTTCATGTATATAAAACATCTTTGAGTGTCACAGTTGTCCTGTCCTGTGTTTTTTTAATTGTAAGCTTATATTTCTGAATGACTGTCTGCTTCACCCTGATCTGTTGTTCTTGCTAGAAATGTTCTCAATAAACTGCAGTCACTCAACAGCCTTCAGTCACAATGGTCTTTTTTTTGCCGGAGAGGCTTAATTCACGATTCAAGGTTCAAGAGGTTTATTCGTCACGCACACAGTTGAACACACACAACATGTAGTGGAATGTGACCCTGGTCACTCCGAGCAGCTGTGCATGATAACAAAATATAGAGAAAAATAAGGAAAAATAATAAGGTAAAAAATATATGAAATGTTCAGCTGTACATAATCTATACATAAGTGATCTACGGATGTCAGTGCAGGAACCACAGAGCGCAGAGAGAGGGTCATGCAACATTGTTCCTATTGTCAAGAATCCACCAGAAGCTTTGGCAAAGTCAGGTAAACCATCGCAGAGGCGATTAGAGCGGGAGCTGAGCCCATAAACGTCTCGTTGGGGAAAATAAGCTCAATTTAACAGGTGGCTTTCAAGTTAAAAGTTCAATGCAATCATGCTATTAAGCTATTATGGGCTGTTCCTTTAGTCTGGAGCTAAAATAACCGCCTTTCCATCGCGCCCCTTCCCGTGTTGTTCTGTTTTTATCTGCTTAACATCGACACGACCAAACTAGACTGTAACCTCACACGTTTCCATCTCCTTCTGCTCTTTATTAATCTAGCCCTGGGCTCTCCCTCCCAATCACGGTGCTGCATGCGGAATGAGTAAAACAGACTGATAATTCATGCTCTAGAAAGTGCTTGTAATGAAACCATAACCTTTATCTGTCTTAAAGGTAAAAAAAAACGCAAGGCCACACCCACAGATAAACCCCACAGCTGCCATTACTCCGTGGTCGCCCTGGATACAGAGTCTTAATAAATAACACAGATACGCCCAGTGATTTTTCTGGACACGACAGTTTATTATTATAATGGTCCAAAATCCCTGATAATAAAAGTCAGATCTGAACTTCCTCTTCAAAGCCACCATCAATTTTAGTGTTAAAAATAGACGCTATTTCTGTAATTTGAATCATTAAAGCTGTGTTTCACATTACAGTCATCGGGGACTTCCAGACGGTCCACGTTTTTGCTCCCTCCCAGACAGCAAAAACGTGAACTGTCTGTGGGTCGCCGAGGACTGATTTGTGAAATACTGCACTAAAGGAAGCATTTGTCATTCTCTACATCTACCACAAGATGTCACTGTAGTTTCTTATGTGTGAAGCTCTACTGTGAATCGCGGGAAAATGTCCAAATGTTTTACTTTCTTCTTAACCTGGATTTTATGTGTTTAAGTAGGTTTTTTTCTTTCATGATGGATTTTTAAAGTATAAAACAATTTGTCAAAGATAAACAAATCGGTAGAACATTTTCCTCTGTGAGTAGTCATACTTTTATTGGCTTATCAAGTCAAAGTATGTCCTATATTTGTCATTCTGAGCTGCCAGGGTTTGTTTTCACACTTTTCCGTGAGCTAAGATGGGCTGTGACCCTGCAGTCTTTCTGACACTAGCTTAGGTGTCAGTCTAACTGCTAAGTTTAGCCCCGTGGCAGTTTCTATAAACATGGAAGTAGGCTGCTCCTAGTGGCCAGGGTCAGTATTTCTCACAGTTTACTGGGCTTCAGTAACTGCCAGGGGGGTATTTGCTCCACCTGCCACACCCTAAAAATAATCTAGTTAATATCCTAGTATTCAGTTGACTGTCCAGCACTCTCCTAATTACGATGTAGCGGTGACAGATGCACCAGTTAACCACAGAACCCTGCATGTTATGTTGAGACATTTAGTTTTCTCCAGCTATTAATTTGTTATTACACCATTTTACTTCATTACACCTATTACAACTGTCAAATTTTGTAGAACTGTGCATATACAACCATCTTTTTACAATCAATGATGTAAGCCATTGTTATTAGACTATTTAATCTCTTGTAGACTTTTTTTTATCAAGATTAGGATTTCATACATTTGTATTGATATACTATAATCCCACAGATGGATATTTTTTCTGAAGCTGTAAAACATCTGTGATGGACTCCTTGCCACAAGAACCCAGGAGCAGGTGTTTTCTGAAGCTGCAAAACATCTGAAGCAGGCTCCTTGCCACATGAACCCAGGAGTAGGTGTTTTCTGAAGCTGTAAACCAAATCATTACAGTCTGTGATAATCCGGATAACAAAGAGCGAAGGGGCTGTTCTGAGGGACAAATCAGGCCTGCAGAGATAGAGCATAGCTGATGAGCACATAAATACCCAGGATGCTGTCATGGATTGGCGCATTGTGGTCTAGTGGGTGAAAATCCCAATAAGAGATTAACCAATTAACACATGGCAGCAGTGGGCATGTCTTTTTATCCAATCACAACATCCCACAGACACCTGGTATTCCAAGTGTCTATATATAGGGACTGGATGGATAGGCATGGTTTGTCCGGATAATGCTACAGTTGGCCTCAGCATTTCCCTGCAGGAGAAGACCAGCCCCCCAAAACACACACATACACACACACACACACATACACATGCACACACACCCCCCCCCACCGTGAAGAAATACCATCCATTCCTGGGCAGAAACGCTGGGAGGAGTACCCAAGCCTCAGGTCCGAAGTAACCTGGGACTCTTGTAATTTTCACAGGAATAATCCGAACATCTTCCTTTCTGTCTCCCACCCTGAGGGTTCCCAGACCGCGGTAAGTGGAGAAACATAGCGGTTCTGTTTATTAGGGTTCGGGCACCGAGCATCAGGGTGCCTCCAGAATGAAGAGACCATGTAGTGCTACGATTCCTAAGGCTGGTGATGACAGCTGGTTGCCACTTTCTTGAAAGCTCTCCATCAAGGGAATCTTGCATTCTTGTGAAACATCTAAATGAATTATATTGCAACAATGTATCATTTTGCAAAAGGGGCACAAACAACCTAAATACATAAATATCTCTGCATTTCTGTATTTTATGTGGAACAAGATCAAATCACGTGGTTTTATCAAAGGGAACGCAACAGCATACAGACTTCACAGATAGGCAGGAATCATTTATTAATTCACTTAATTAATTAAGAGTAAACTCTCATGGAAAGCAGTCATATGAGTTGTACATGTTTGTTCAGAGTATGATGTTTATACGGTCACTGTCCTCATCGTTTTCTCCTGATTGCAGTTACATATTACTTATTCATGGCTGGCAAACGGACATTTTCACTTTCAGCCTGAGTCCTAAATCACGTTGCTCGTTTGGAGAATTTGCTGATTGTCCAGCTCAGGTCCTCGCTGTGGCTTTTTATAACTTGCCAGCCCAGGAATGTCCATGGGGTAACTGGAGCTCGCTGGTCTCCGATGGCTTCACAGTAGGCTTTCTCTGCTGCTGGCTTGGGTCAAGGCATTCTGGACACTGTACAGATCTGACAAACCTCACAGGGAAAATCAGAGCCCCGCATGTGATACCTGTCCATCCCATATCAAACAACATAGCAGCTAATAGATTGTCCTAGTTCCATTCCTCTGAAAGATGTCTGAATTTAAAGTGGAAATTCTTGATGTTAAGAATACTGCTGAGAAATCCTATGATTCAAAGTCTTTTCCTTGATAGTTTTAAAATTTATTTAGGAACCACTTTTGTGCAAAGTGACAAACATCTGAGAAAACAGGGTCAGCCAGTCATATAGTCTGTGATGTGTCATGTGTTTAGCCGTAAATTTCCCCTCAAATCCCACATGCTCTGGCAGACACTTGTGCGCTGTTATATGTGACATCAGGTGACCCAGGTCTGGGTCGGTTCTGTCTCTAACACCACCATAAATTTGGTTCCCAGAGAGATTGCTTAGTTAAGGGCCACTAGGGGCGTAATAGACCATATATGGTTTATATATATATGTTTCTCAACTGGTGGGTCACGGGACTATTTTCAGTGGGTCCCAGAGTGTGTGGTTTAAAAAAAAATGACTTTAACCCCCCCCTCCTCCCACTGCTGGTCATGAGCAATACATTTCACAGTAGCGAGGACCCCTACCGTAACCCCCCGTTGGTAGAGTGCTGACCATACGAGCATCAGCACTGCATGCTGGTCCCGCTTCCACTCGTCTCCTGTTCCCCCAGCCTCCCATCATGCCGCTGTCAGTCGGGCCGGAGTGGAAGAAGCCGACCAAGCTCATCACAGACTTCTCCAACATCACGCAGGACGGTAAGATGGCTGTTAAATATTGCACAAGCACATGGACATATTTATGTGTGCAAAGCACAGACACGCAGAGACACAGCAGTTGGGGATACAGGTCACAACGGTTTGGGATACAGGTCACAGTGTTTGGGGATACAGGTCACAGCGGTTTGGGATACAGGTCACAGTGTTTGGGGATACAGGTCATAGCGGTTGGGGATACAGGTTACAGTGGGTTTGGGATACAGGTCACAATGGTTTGGGATACAGGTCACAGTGTTTGGGGATACAGGTCATAGCGGTTGGGGATACAGGTCACAGTGGTTCAGGGGACAGACTGGTACCTAGGGGGTGCTGGACGGGTCTTTCAACCAGACGTTTATCCTGTGGTGTGTTTCCCAAAAACACCCATTATCACCTTACGTAGACCCATTCAGCTGCCATTAAGTTGCTAATGTAGGTAGCAGCTATGCTTTTGGGAAACGTACCTGGTCAGTTCCTGCAAAGTATCACTGCAAACCACTTCTTAAAACTCCTGGCTGTTCCTCCCCAGGGCTAAAAGGGTATTCCTGAATACTGAGCACTGATAACCCTTCCCCTGAAATGCAGTCCAAATACCCAGCATGCACTTCTCTCTCAACACACTCACCTCTTTAGCACGATTATATGTGGTATTGATTGTAGAGGGTATTCTGTGGTTCTGAGGTTATGGTTTAAGTTTGTGGTACTGGGTTTGTAACTGGCAGATTTGTCTGGTCTGGTCCCGTCTTACTGGTTCACATTTCAAACAGAAAACGATGCATTTCCAACTGATATTGAACTGTCTCTTTCATTTTTGTTCATCATGCTTTGTATCTGTCCATCCAATTAATCCCTAGTGCTTTAACAAAAAGGAAAGAATGAAGAAATGAGACACACTGTTCTTCAAAGCATAAGAAATGAACCGTAAGAGAAGATGGAGCAGGGCTGTTATTGATGTCCTGCCTGCAGATTGCATACGGATTTAGATGTAAAGTTGCCGCCCCGGAGATCCGCGGAGGCCGTGCTGTGTCAGTAGCTGAAACGTCACCCGTGAGGCATGAGAAATGCAACGTCTGGCGCCGCATGTTGCCTGCGGACTCTGTCCATCCTCGCATGTGTGCGCGTGTCTGCAAGCCATGCAAAATGCCCTGGAATATCTGGCAATGAAAACATCATAATCTGTTGTGGGTTTCATGCTGATCCCCACCATTTGCGCCATAAGGTTTTTTCTGTGACCACGGTCTCTTTAGTCATTTACTTTGTACCGAGTAGAACTCAGTTTTGCTTCCAGAACTACATCAAGGGTAGGTGACTTGTGCATTCAGTGAACCCAGCCTGAGCACCACTGCTGTACTACGCTGTTATTGCTGCACTTGTGGCCTTCCCGTTAGCTTTAATGAGCCTGGCCGTCCTTCGCTGTCCCCTCATTAACCAGGTTTTTTTGCCCACAGAAATGCCCCCGGCTGCATGATTCTTGTTCCTCACACCATACTCTGTAAGATCCAGAAGACTCTGTACTGTGTGAGAATCCCAGGAGACCAGGGCTTTAGCTCAGGGATCTCGTATCCTTCCCCCTATCAGGCAGCCAATGGGACGATTTTCAGTTGTTCCCACAGAGCTGCCATGCAGACGCGGGTCATGTGACCGATCGGTAATGGATCTACGCTTGGCCCTCACCCTGGGCCACGGCGATCCGAACAACTCTTACCAGACCTCTTACCGTAATTTACGCTCTACTGCACGGCAGAGACGCTGGTTGCTCTCTGGACTAGAGGCTGCCTCACATTTACGGGAGAACATCAGCTCGGGATGAGATGAGGGTTCGAGACTGGGGTACCTGCCCTGCAAAACAGAGCCTCTCCTTTCATTGTAACTGAAAAATGAATATGTATGTTTATCTGAAAGCTTCTAGAGGTTTTGTAAACCTATGTTTATCTTCTCAGCTTCTCCAGATTAATTTCTGTAGAAACTTCACATGACGTTCGGTGATGATTCTGGGTGTTTATCTATCCATGCTTTGTGGCCCAGACCCAGACATGCACCTGGAGCCAGCGGAGCTTGATCTGGGGAAGAAGATCAAAGCCCCCAAGGAGGTGATGCTGGAAGAGCTTTCTCTGCTGAACAACAAGGGCTCCAGGATGTTCAAGATGAGGCAGCAGCGGGTGGAGAGGTTCATCTACGAGAACAACCCCGACCTGCACAACCAGGGCTCCATGGTGAGAATGACGTCCCTGTCTGTTCCTTCCACCAGGCCATCCAGAGAA
Organism: Boulengeromyrus knoepffleri; assembly: GCA_026770805.1. Lineage (NCBI taxonomy): Eukaryota > Metazoa > Chordata > Actinopteri > Osteoglossiformes > Mormyridae > Boulengeromyrus > Boulengeromyrus knoepffleri. The sequence continues at coordinate 2,101,393 of JABJVO010000042.1, forward strand.
CATTCTGGATCAATGCTGAGCTTCATGGCCAGACAGCCGGTACCACAGCAGATAAGTACTTGCACTCAAAACTAGAAGGTTATAGTCCTGAGATGAATCTTATAATAAGAACTTAATCTGAATCGATTTTTGTGATTTGGGGGCAGCGTGTGGCTCAGTGGGCTAAGCCTGTGTGCCTGTAATCAGAAGGTTGCCAGTTCAAACCCAGCTTCAGCACATCTGTGGGTCCTTGAGCAAGGCCCTTAACCCCCAGCTCCCTGGACACCCCAACAGGTGGCTGCCCTTCACAGGCAGCTTACTCTACAAGGAGCAAGTTGAGGGAGGCATAAAGGCAATTTCCTCATGGGCATCAATAAAGTATCAATTATTATGTTTTCAATTTTTATGGGTGGCTTTGTATGAAAGTGCTATATGGAGAAGACAGTAATGTAGAGGCCCTGTCACTCCAACCCAGAAGAGCTTCATATTAATGCTTGGCTTTCAGATTTTATGTTTTGTCTTCCTCCAAGAACCTGATATCCTCTCTGGTGGGAGAAATCGCCGCTGACCTTCATCAGAGCGGCGTGAAGATGGAGGCGGAGCTTCCCGAGGCGGAGGCTGGCCGCAATGCAGGTGCTGTACCTGCAGGGGGCGCCTGTCACAGGAGAACAGCCTCTAGATGCACTGCAGGTGGTGGCATGCTGCCCCGGGGGTCAACACCACCCTTCTTAATTCTAATCTGAGCCGTTTGGGTAAATGTTCATCTGTAGATTTGAGCCTGGAAAGAAGAGCTAATGAGTGAGAGGCTGAGACACAGAAAGAAGGAGTGATACTGCAGACAGACCACCGCTGACAAGAGCAGGAGGAGCAGGTGTGACTCACTGCGTTCACAGGGGGCTTCTCTCTCCCCATACCCGCCCACACCCTCCCAGCAGGTGAACAGCAGGGCGACAGCACCCCGCAGGAGAAGAGGCGTGAGTATGTGAAGACGTACATGTCGCCATGGGAACGGGCCATGAAAGGGGACGAGGAGCTGCTGGCCACGATGCGGATGAAGATGCCCGGGCCGCACGTGCACCATGACCCGCCCACTTTAAAAAGCTTCAACAGGTATGCAGCCCCATCGCCACGGTGACAGACCCCGACCCCTCCCCCTGGATGCGATTGCCCGATTGGCTCATGTGAAAATGGGCAGAATCAGCGGTATGGAGAGATAGCCCTCCAGCCTGGACGCGGGTAACGGTGCTGTGCGAGGAAGATCTTTATTGGCCGAGTATATTACACATACTAAGCTGCCTACAAAGGAGAGTGATAGTGTCACATCACATGACCTGGCCACCTGACCTAAACACAGCAGAAATGGTTTGGGAGGAGTCACAGAGAGTGACAGAAAAGTGGCCAATGAGAGCTCAGCATGTGGGATTGCCTGGAAAAGCATCCCAGGAGGCCACCTCATGAAACTGGCATAGAGGAGACTGTCAGGTCAGCCAGTCCCTGGAGCGATTGGGGTTAAGGGCCTTGCTCAAGGGCCCAGTGGTGGGATCACTCTTCTGACCACAGGATTTGAACCAGCAACCTTCCGAATCCCAACACACTTTTTTTGGTCAATTTATAACCTCCATATATGTTACTTTATAGTGTTGGTGTCTTTATAATTATTCTAAAATGTAGAGAATAGTACAAGTGAACCTTTCAATGGGTGGATGTGTCCAAACTTTTGACTGGTACTGTAAGCACACAGGGCTATAGCGATGCTAGGAATGCTAGCTGCTAAATCACATTTAAGGTGATGCTCCAGACTTGATGGGTGAGGTATGTGCTTTCATGTAACCACCCAACACATCATAATCTGACACTCGCCTTTGACCCAGGACCGCCCTGCCTTACGGGGGTCTGGAAAATGCCCCACCTGTGCTGTTCCAACCCCCTGAAACCGCGCTGGCCTCAGAGGAGCCCGAGCTGCTGGCGCCGGTGCGAGATGTGAGCCTGCGGCCCTCCTTTAACCGCACGCCCATGGGCTGGGTCTTCCGCGGGGAGCCCAGCCGCATCCACGTGGAGATGGATGCCGGGCCCTTCGATGTGGAGACCGAGGACCTCTGAGGGCCCCTGGGGGCCCCCTGCTGGCAGAGCCCGGCGCATCTCCCACCCGATCTTAAAGCGCATGCAGTCTGGGGGCCCCTGGCTGAGCGATGCAATGATGAGTGTTTAATTTCGCACCAATAAAACATTTTATTTAATGAATCTCATACATGAATTAAATGTATTACCCACAGAGACAATCGTGCTGTTTTCTCAGCTGATTCCTTTATCCCGGACGACCCGCTGTGTTATACTTCATGCATGCGCTCATGCTAATCTTTGTCAGGGACTCCTGCGTCTCTCCTTACGCTGTAGCTGACTGGCGGAATCAGCTCTCAGGCTCGCCACCCCTCGTGGCTTTCTGTCGTCATGGCGACGCTGTCGCCATACCTCGTGATAAGCAAGATGCATAAAATTTATCATTTCCCAAGAGGAAATGATGGCGCGACCAGTAACACCATCAAGCACCCAGCATATAGCCTTGCCTTCCGTTCTTTACGCCTCAGGCCCCTGCTTATCCCGCTACTCCTCGTAACTGTGGCTTCATCCCCGCGTCCATGATGGAGCAAAGACAAACCTGTCCAGCTGTTTTGGCTTCTCTCTTTCTCTTGTTGGGGTTTTTAGCACGTAAACCTTTACTCCTCTGCTCTTACACCAGGCCCTCAGGTGTCACACCGCAGACACGCCCCTAACTCTGCTTCACGGGTCTTACAGAAGACACACAGCTCTTACACGGACCTTATTCCTAGGGGACTAAATCCTATTGCTCTCATAGTAGGCAGGTACTCGCTACATCCGGCGACATCGCGCTTAGCAATCACACCAGATTATAACAGCTCACTGCATCCTTTGCTTTCTCTGTCACTCAGTCAACAGTTACAAAGAGATGAAAGCAGCAAGGCCCAGTTTTGTCTCCTGTAATTTGTTGACACTCTGAGCTGCAACTTAGCATGTAAATGTATTTCCCACAGTAAGGCACCTTTGCATTCAGATCATCCCCAGCAGCACAACGCAAACGCATCTGGCAAACATCGCCACCCTTTCAGATTGCTAAGATGGGGCACATGAAATCAATCTGTGCATTTCAAAATAAACTGAATCTATAAAAACACCCACAAAGTGAAATATCTGTGAACTGGCACGAATACAACAAAAGCCGAGGCAGCAGATACAAGCCATGCACTTTACAGCATGTTTTATTGCGTCGCAAGATGTCTAAATTTAGCGAATGCGACGGCAAGTGTCATCCGCAGTGTCGTACAAACCGGCTCGCCTGTGCGCGCATGTGAGCGTGTGTCGTACTGCAGCCTTTGGAGAGCAGCAGTGGGGGGGTTTGGAGGGGGGGCAGTCACATGATCAGATCCCCGGTGATGCCGCAACCAGAACAGCAGAAAGTGCAGCCGGGACTGCACCCGTCACCGTGGCAATCTCACACGACCCTGAGAAATGTCCTTGGCACCCCTCCTGTTCACATGCATACCAGCTCCGGGTTTTTATTTTGTCCAAGGATGTCCAAAACACTGCCTGGTATCGACAGCCAGGGCAAACAAGAGCTGTACTCAAAGTCACATTTAATAAACAATTGAGAACTTGTACGCATAATATGAGACACATGGTTTTAATCTCTTGGTCAGTGTTTGTCTTTTAATACAATTAATTTCACAGATTTGTGTGGTGCCTTTACAATAAGAGCGAGTAGCGAGGTTCGGAGTGTGGAAAAGGGTGGGTGTGTTAAATACGGGGGCAGGCAAAAATGGCCCAGAGGTGTGGAACTTAGCCGTAATGAAGATATGGGGACAGGAGGAAGCTCGATGTGACGCCGGCAGGCTGCAGAAATACACGCCCCTAAAAGAAATGACAGAGACGGGACGGAAATAGACGAAACAGAACAGGAGCAGACGGTGGTCAAAGAGCTCAACGTCTAAGCCATCCCTGTTCTGCTGGGGAGTAGCCCTGAGCATATCTGAGGCGATCTGCTTCAGGGTCTGCATTCAAAATAGGCTCAGCTGCATCAACAAAATCAGCACAGTGTGCCAAGCGCTCTGCTCTCTTCCCACACGCTATTTAGCTTCTTCTGTTTGGCAGATGTTCAGAAGAAGCATCCGCAGCAGTGCTGGTGTGTCTGAAAGCCCGGGTGCCCGCATCGGTGCCGTGCCTGACTGGGAGGCCGCACACGTGACAAGGTCACTGAACCACCCGTCGGTGGCTTGGGAACAGGAAGCGGTGACGTCAGGGTGTCGGCGGGGTGCCAGGAGCAGCTGACGAAAGAACTCGCCGGCTGATTGTGCTTCCAGAAGCTGTAACGCAGAGAGTGTCGAGAATATTTTTTAAAGAGTCTACCCTTAACATGGGAAAGGGCATTTTAAGGCCTGAAGATCACGAGCGGAGAGTCGACTAGATAATCTGGTACCCGATTAAATAATGGAGTTTATAAATGACCAGGTGGCCATATATTTATTACATCTAATTACATTTTTCTAAATATTTTCTTGGTGTTTCTAAACGCCCAACAGTGTGAGAGTCTGTGTGACTAGTAAAAAACTGCCATCCAAACTCGGCATCCACTGCCTGCCCTTTGCGGTCTCACCCTCCCTGTGCTGTGTATCTGGTTGTAAGAAGGATGGATGGAAATATTGCTGGGAAAACCAACGATATCCATGCAGAATTGGAATGGGTCAGTTGTTTAACTGTGAATGTCGGCCAGCAGGGGGAGCAGGTGAGTTATCCCTTACTGTTTGTCAGGACACGTGCAAAGCACTTACTTTACCTGCATGTAGGGAGGTCTCCCTGCTAGACGGACAGATGTATGATACGGGGCTGGTATTAGGTCGCCATAGGAAAAACACCGCTTTCCGTCCTCCCCCGATCTGCCTGGGAGATCTTCCGTCACATGACCATTCCCATGTGGCGAGTGCATGGGACCAGTAGCTATTCTGTCAGCCTGGTAAAGGAGATCCAGGAGTTTGGGGGTTCGCCAACAAGCCTGATAAACCGCCCACCATCATCAACAGCACATTTCCCCTGAACCACGCAGAATCATCCAGGTCTTGTTTGCTCCCTAATGGGGACCCCGAACGGCTCGGTACGTCCCTCACTTTTTCCATACAACTTTACCGGTCACTTTCACAGTGGGATATTACAACTGATATCAGCCAATATTAATAGAATACCGTCCCAATCCTACGAGCCTTGTTAAAAGGCTTTGGCCATGACGAAGATGAGGGTGGTGAAGGTTGTTGCGGCTGGCATCGTGGCTGGAATCTCACCAGGACCTACCCCTGGCACACAGAGCCTAATACCTGCTCTTAGCTTTACAGTGACGGTGGGAATACAACTGATTCACAGAGAGGAAAATGAACGTAATCTAAATCCAATTTAAACCAACTTCCATTTAATGGAAAACCAATGCCGTACGTTTAATATATCCGGCATAATGCGCAGGATACATAAAACGTGTTTATTTTACATGACTCGTTATCTATAACAGGTATCTCAGTAATATGTTGGTGCCGCATACTGAGTTGCGCGGTCGGATGTTCCACCCTTTCCAGTAGATGGCACCGATTCGCAAGACTTGTAAAACGCTGCGGTTTAAATAGCTCAAGAGAAAAACAGCGATGCATGCGGGAGGGGGGGAAAGGGAGAACGCGAGGGGGGCGCAGGGTGAAGTATCGCGATAACTGGTTGCCTTCGCTGCAGCGCTGGGTGGCGCTGGCGGTGGTGGAGGGTTTTTGCGGCTGAGACTTAACTCGAGTCTCTTGCAGACAGGGTACCACGGTGGACTTGGATCAGAGCCGCGGGTGAGTACATTTGGTCCAAGACTCTATTATTGTCACCGGCGCAGGTGACAGAGACCCCGGTGCGGATCGGCTGAGCTCCGTGCACCATGCATCGGCGCCGTCCGAGCATCACATTAACAGTGCGTTTACGCCCGGGTTCGGGATGCGGGACCCGACCGTCTCCGGACAGGCGCAGGGGAGCATCCGGCAGCGGGGAGCCAGGCTGCGCTCCCCCGGCTGAGCCAGAAAACGCATATATATTTAATTATATAATTGAGGAAAGGGTTTTGGTAATCTGCAATTAATAATTTATCGCTGGACTTGTTGATAACTGACCAACTATTTGTCTAGGCATCCGCGTATGTGACATATTTAATAAATATATGCATTATATATTACGCAGCAATAGATATGCGTTGTATGTGTACATATGTCTACATCCATATTTATGATGTGCATACAGGAGTACAGAAGTCTTCATTATACGGTGACTGTTTTGCTGCCGTAGCGTTACAGCGTGTGTGATTGGGAGGTATTGAGGCTGCACAGTCTATCTTCGTCATCCTTTGTCCTGCATCAGCGGTGTGCAGTAGTACCACCGGGAAGCATGCAGTCCGTAAAATGGCCCAAAGTTTGTGCAGGTGGCAGGCTTGCCTCAGTGGGGCCCTGGGTCCAGAGCAGTTTGATTGATGAATCGAACCCCTGCTGCCGAGATCGAGAGGACTTCAGCAGTACCTTGTGTTCGAGATGAAGCTCATACCTTTAAAGCAGGTTCCCCATTTCTGGTCCTGGAAGGCCAGTTTGCAACACAGTTTGCAGATTTCTCTGCTGAAACACTCACCACTTGCCAGGTTTAGTGAGTTTGTCTGGGCAGGGAAATCTGTTGCAGAATTGGGGAAACCTGATTAAAAGTATTAATCTACATGTATGATGTAAAATGTTATGTTATGGTTATTAAAAGACATACGATGCCACTCTGATGCAGACTGGTAGCTGTCCAAGCCAATCACCATTGATCAAAAAGATGTCATCATCACCATCACAATCATCATCATTGCTGCCATCATCATCATCATTTCTCAACATAATTTCTCCACTTTGTCCAAAGTGAATATCTTGATATTAAGTGATAAATTCCAGACTTTGACAGGCACATATAGTCGTTTCCTTCAATCTGGCTATAGATGTTCCTAGAAAAGTGATGTTTGTGAATCTTCTGTAAGATTATTACCAGGAACCGTTCACTTTTCCTTTTGCTTTTTAAATGACGGCTTTTAATGTGATAATTACATCTGGGTGATGAAGCGTGAGGCTTTTCTCTCAGGCACTAACGTGGATAGTATGACATCGAGGCTTTGATGTCAGGAATCCTGAAGCCGTTTCCTGTTTGTTTGCGGCTGTTGTTCGCTTTCTCATGGTCGGCTTGGGAAAGAGTCGGCTCAGGTACGGCTTGTCCTGAGATGCCTGGGAACCTGCCTGTGAGCTTCCTCCTCCACCGAGGTAGCAGCTGCTGTCGGATGGTGAGGATGAATCAGTCAGGTCAGCCCTCTGCCGCGGTTTGTTATTTTCTGCAGACTGTGCCTCTTACGCAACGTGATTGTAAAGCTATTTTAGGAGCAACGGAATGTCAGTCAAAATGTGAGCAGCAGATTTTCTCCGCGTGCATGTGGGTGGGTGTCTCCTTCGTAGGTTGCAGCTTATGCTTGGTGACACTGTAAATGAGCCTGGGGAATCACAGACGTGTGATCATCATTTTAATGTGCCGTTGTGCCTGGCTAAAGCACTGCTCAGTGCTTCTGTGTTTGAGATCGGGAATGATGCAGTGTGTGAGATCAAGTATACTACATTGACTGTGACGCAGGATAAGAATATACCATGTTGGGTTGGTGCAGTGTGTAAGCTTAGTGCAGTAAGTATACTACAGTGACTGTGATGCAGGACAGGAGTATACCTCATTGGACTGGTGCAGTGTGTAAGCTTAGTGCAGTAAGTATACTACAGTGACTGTGATGCAGGATAAGAATATACCATGTTGGGTTGGTGCAGTGTGTAAGCTTAGTGCAGTAAGCATACTACAGTGACTGTGATGCAGGACAGGAGTATACCTCATTGGATTGGTGCAATATGTAAGCATAGTGCAGTGCATATATTACAGTAATTGGGATGCAGGACAGGAGTATACCACATTGTATTGGTGCAGTGTGTCAGTATAGTGCAATAAGTATACTACAGTGATTTTGATGCAGGATGACAGTATGCCACATTGGATTGGTGCAGCGTGTAAGCATAGTGCGATAAGTATACTACAGTGATTGTGACGCAGGATGTGAGTATACCACATGGGATTGGTGCAGTGTGTCAGTATAGTGCAGTAAGTATACTATAGTGATTGTGATGTAGGATGTGAGTATACCACATTGGATTGGTGCAGTGTGGAAGCATAGTGCAGTAAGCATAGTACAGTGACTGAAATGCCGGAGTATACCACATTGGATTGGTGCAGTAAGCATACTACAGTGATTGTAATGCTGGAGTATACCACATTGGATTGGTGCAGTATGTGAGCATAGTGCAAGTATACTACAGTGACCGTGATGCAGGACATGTTTATACCATGTTGGAATAATTAAGTGTTAAACATATAAACAATAGGCTGGTGGCAGACAGACAGGAAGTCACATGGTCACTGATGGGTCTGCCATGTCTCCTACTGTGTCAGAGGGGATGTGGTGACTCTGTGCCCCTTGCTGCCAGCCCCTCTTCCCCTTCCTTAACCCCATGCTCCTTGGCTTGTAGTTCCTTCTGGTTAACCTCAGCTAATATGTGCTTCAGAAAGGGTACAAGATGTGTGGCCTGGGCTGCATTTGGGGAGAGTTTGGCATGAGCGATATGAAGCTGCCATTGTCCCCTAGATGTCATGGGGAGAGGAGAGCAGGGCAGGGTGTGATATTTATGCAGAAAGTCATCACCTTGATAGACCTGCCCCTTTATTTTGTTTCTCCGGGAAGGAAAACTTCAAAACACAAGGAGCAGATGGGGAGTTTTATTTCAGATGTCCTCTCTGGCAGACGTCGACGATGTCTCGCCCAGAGGGGCGGGAGGAGTTTGGGTGCCTGTTGACGGCTGAAGATCACCGCCAGCGCCTGGAACATCGTGAGAGACATTAAAAGCAGTCTGCAGGTTGCTTAAGTGGAGCAAATCTTTGTCTCTGCCGGCGGGGGCAGCTCTGAGACCGCTCACGTTCCCCGAGGCCACCTGGCTCACCTGTCCACCCACCCCCCACTGGAGACGGAGATGCGCATGTGAGAAGGCGCATCACCCTGATGTGAGGATCTGGTTCTCCTAATGGAGGGTATTAAAGACTCTAGGTACAAAAGAGTGACTCAGACGAGGTAGATTGGAATTTACTGCATTGTTCCAGAACTAGTTGAAGGCCCATCTGTCTTAAGCAGGGAGGTACACACATCTCTGAGGTGCTTTCGGATTTGGGCTACATTACAGTCAGGTAAAAGGATCTCCAGAGGCGGACATTTCAGGTCCAGAAAGTAAAAATCCAAACCAGGATTTTGTTTCAACCAACCAATTGACTATAAAGAGTCACAATCACGTTGCACTCAACTGGTTGGTTGAAACAAAATCCTGGTTTGGATTTTTACTTTCTGGACCTGAAATGTCCACCTCTGAGAATCTCAGGTGTTAGTATTGCTTCAGGCTGTTTTGTTGAGCTTGAGTCTTTGAAGGCTAATTTTCTTGGTAATAGTTCTGAGGCGATATTCTGGCCAGGAGTCTCAAGCCTGTTTACAAAGAGTTGATTTGGCAGGTTAGGCAACGTCCTACGATTCAAGGCGTCAGAAGGAGTGGGTGAGGAAGGACGCGGGGGGGTGGTGGGGGGGGGGTCAGCAGGAGGTCAGTCCTCCTTCTCTCCTCTTGCCATGGCCCCAGACAGTGCAGCATTAATGGATCTGGTGGATCACACCCCCCTCAAAAAAGCTGCAGCAATTGTGGTTTGTGGTTTTGGGAGGGGGGGTCGTGAGAACGGGCCAGTTTGCATTGTGGAAACACGGTGGATTTTTTTTTGTTCATGCATTCACAGGAACCTGGGAAGCGTGATCAGCATCTTGGCTTAATCCCGAAGCCCCCAGGACACTGAATGACTGTAAGACAAATTCGGTCCATCCCTTTCCGCTCTTAGGGAAAGTACCCAGAATGCATCTCTTCTCGGTGCTGCTCAGCCCCTTGCTGTGCTCTGAATATATTAAGGGAGCTGGCTCTCTTTCCCATTTCCCCCCTATGAATGTATGTGTGTCATTAGCTTTTGTTGCTGCAAACATCCTGAGAGTTTCTCTACATGTACGGCCTAAGCTCCTGCTATTGTGCTGTAAAATTTCTGTGTCTGAAACAGTCCTTATTGGTTATGGGTGTGCTGATCCTCGCACTGATCCGTGAGTTGCTTTTGAGAGAAGCCCCAGACGAATAAAGAAAAGTGGGCGTGTAATGTGGCATGTTTACAAGAGCAGGAAGCCATTAGAAAGGATCCTGGCGGCAGCAAAGGCCACAATTCAGCCGTTCCGACTCCTAGCATCCACACAAGGCCAGCTCTGGGCCGCCGGCTAATGAGCCTTCCATCAGCACAGACGGGGAAGACGTGCCGGAAGCGTGATGCTCCATTAGTGGGGCGCCCCCTGGAGTACCGGGGCGAATGTGGTCATCAGAGTGTGCACGACGCCTCCTTTCAGAGTTCAGCGTGTGTCCTGGCTTCGCTTCCGGCGGCTGGTTACCACCATCACAGCATCCTCCTTTGTTTAACTGCGTCTCTGGTTTCTGTCCCACAGCACCATTTCATTTCATGTCTCCTTTCTTAGCTCAGTGTGGAAATGTATTAAATTTTTATAACTAATGGTCTACACACTGGCCCATGTTCCAGCATCCGGCGTGTTACAGAGGCATGGTATGCGGGTGATTTAAAAAGTTGTTTGTTTCTAATGTATGATTACCGCAAGCCCCATCTGCCTCGCACAAGCGAATAACACACTCCGCTGACTGTGTGGTTTAAGCAAATGCTGCATTTTGAGGGTGGTATGTGGCTTAAGGGGTTAGGACACTGTGACCATGGTCGCCGGTTCGAATCCCAGGGTTGGCGAATAGATTTTACCATTGGTCCCCCTGAAAGAGGCCCTTAACCCCAAATCCAGAGGCCCTGTTTCTCGAAAAATCTATGTTGCTTTAGAAGAAAGTGTCTGCTAAAATAATGTGAGGTTAAATACGCAAATATTGGATATCTGGGATCGCCTGCTTTAGTCAGAAACTCCGAGCACGTGTGTTGGTGTTTTAAACGAGGAGCCGGTAAAGGGAGAGCATGACTGAGGAGGATTTGGAGAAGGAGAAGCCCCATGCGGGCTGGGGTGACCGCGCCGGGAATCTGCTCTTCTTCATCGCCTACAGGGTGGCAGCTTGTGGGGATGAAAAACAGCTCATGCTCTTAAGAACTGGACGAGCTTCAGGTGTCTGTTCTGAACTTTCGTACCCTGATTACAACTTTTAAGCCTGACAAAGAAAAAATGGGCCTGGCTGCTCTGCCAGCCAAACGCTGGAGGGTGAGCTGCAGGTGCAGAATGTCAGGAAGCCAGGAAAAGCCAGTTTTTCCAGGGACTTAATGCCGCTGAGTGTTTCACTGAAATGAGATGTGGCGGCGTGGTAAGGGGCCAAACACACACACACATACACACACACACACACACAGGTTTGTAATTATATCTTTGTGGGGACTCTCCATTCATTTCTATGTGGAAAACTCTAATCCCAACATAATAACCTTAACCATAAGTAACCAAACAAAATATGAGACTTTGGCATTTTTACTTTTTTGATTGTATTCACAGATCTTTGTGGGGACCTGAAAAATGTCCCCACAATGTAATATAAACATAATCCACACACACACACACAGATATATATATGTGTGTGTCTGTGTATGTATCTGTGTGTGCGTGGGTGTCTTTGTGTGTGTTTGTATCTATGTGTGTGTGTGTGTGTGTGTGTGTATGTATCTGTGTGTGCGTGGGTGTCTTTGTGTGTGT
>JABJVO010000042.1:2120342-2141295 GCA_026770805.1 Boulengeromyrus knoepffleri
GCCAGGTTCCCGCCAAGCCGAACCACTGGCCCAAGGAAAAAGCCAGCCCCGGTCCCCCCCCCCCCCCCCCACCCCCCAGCTGACGGCCATCTTGACCTGAAACTGCATCCTACTTTCTCTTGGCCTGACAAAATGAACGACCGGCATTTCGGTGCCGCTGCAGAGAAGGCTAGTCTGGGCCATCTGTTGCGGGGTCCCGGGCGGAACCCGCAAAGTGGTGGCCTCCTCGCCGCCCGGTGGGCTGCCATGGTGACATCAGCGCACGAGGCAAGTGGACGCCCTCAGACGACAGGATTAGATGATGGAAAAGGTGATTTTCCAGAGCCAGAAGTTAAGGGGACATGCCACACTTGAAAAGAGCAAATTTTTTTTTCAATATTTGCATTCTGGCCTGGCGAAATGGACAGACTTACAAGCTGCTCTGTTCGCTGAACTGTGTTAGCGGACGTGCCTCACCTCACGGTAACCATGTGACAGGCGTAAGACATGGACGGTTATGGAGAACCTCAGAGACCTACAGTTAGCGATGCAATGCTAAGTCAAGACTCAAGAATTCTTAATTGTCATCACATCCATATACAAATACAGAGTGCAGCGAAATACTATTTCTCTTGTGCCCCCTGTGGTGCTACACTTAAATACAAATACAATAAAATAAATAGGTGACACAAGCAGATGTTTGGACTCTTCAATTACTGGCTGTATCCACAGCTTCCTCTATCAGAATCATCTTGGAAATATATAAATGCAATGTACATTCAACTGTGTACAGTATGATTGCACACATGCACAAACAAACGGATCAACTCAAACATCATGTACACTCATATACACAACAGTTACACACATACTCCCATAGACAACTATCCTGCACACAGCCAATGATTAAAAAACACACTTCTATATAACAGGACCTCAAGAGGAACTGTGCTGGGCCTAGCGCCCTCTGTCTGGTGGAGGACCATTTCCACACACAGGGAGATGGAGGGGAAGCCTGTGTTGTGCAATCATATAGCTGTGGTTAGTGTTTCTCAACCCACGGCATCCTGATCAGCCGCGCACAGGGACGCCGGCCCAGTGTTTGTTTAAATTAGCGGCGCCCTCACATGGTGCTGTGTGGCAGACGTGGCCAAGCCTCCTGTTTACGCGGACGCATCCCGCGGGTCGCTACGATAGCAACGTCTGTTTGCAAAACAAACCGTTCTTGGAGAGGCTGCTGAGGACGGTCCTCGGCTGACTGACAGGCTAATGCGCGCCGTTGCACGGGGAGGCAGCTTCTGTCGCCTTTCTGCCTGGCTCTCTTGCCATGAGCTTGGTTTCCTAACGGCAGAAGGATGCTTGATTGGCAGCATTTTTGTGTCAAGCACGCCATTCACACGGCAACGCCCCGCTGTTTGCATGCCGTTTTGATGCCAGACAAAGCTTTTGTCTCCAGCTAAACTGCGATCTTCCTGTTTGAATGTGGCACTGAGAGCTTTTGCATGGTAACTGGATAACGGAAAGTTTATATCATATTAAAGAGAACCTTACACAGGCCATATGGCAGCTGCTTTCTGTAAATATTGTTGTGACTGTCGAAGGACATTGCGTGCACTTGTAATATCAGGCTAATCTTGAGCTGTCTCCAGCTCTTATCATGTCCAGGGCATGTGTAAGAAGGGCTAGCAGGCCGGAAAGATGTCACAGGTAGTGGAAGCGTCACAGACAGCAGGGTAGGCAGAATATCTTGAGAATTTTGGGTCTCCAGGCAGCACAGCCAAAGTAGGGGAGACTAGAGGCAGTGCAAACAGTTAGGTTAGTGCAATATGTAAGCTCCGGCAGATACGGCTATGGCAGCATAAGTAGAAGGGAGAGGCAGGTGGGAACACAGGCATGGGCGGTCCCTGAAATGTTAGCACCCCAATTCCACAAGGGGGTGTGAAGCTAGAGTGACAGACTGACAGTTCAGTTCATCCAAAGCCAATGGCACCAATCCCCAGCCAGCTCTACATCACACACTGTAGGTCTAACTGGGAATAAGTACTAGAGTACTTATAAGCCAGACTAAACAAGTGTGTTTTTAGTCTAGACTTGAATGGCGTGGCACGTAAGCTCCACATAGTCACCTGACACATGTCACATAATCAGACAAGGGTGAGCGCGTGCCAGGCTGACTATGTGGAGCTTAAGTGTCACATCATTCAAGTCTAGACTAAAGTCTAGTCTATGAGTTAAAAAAACAGTTGCACTTTTCAGTCCAAGGAAGGTTCTGCTGTTATTCACCTGAAGGCCCTGAAGTAAGAGCACTTGTGTCAGCTGATCACCTGAAAGGGGCAGGGAGATGAGGAGGGAGACCAACAGAGACTGGGAGTCATGGAGAGAGACAGACAGAGAGGGAGACAGGGAAACAAGGAGGGAGACAGACAGAGAGGCAGGGAGGTGAAGAGGGAGACAGAGGAGAGGAAGGGAGGCGAGGAGGGAGGCAGACAGATATGCAAGGAGGTGAGCAGGAGACAAACAGACAGTGAGGCAGGGAGGTGAGCAGGGAGACAGACAGACAGTGAGGCTGCCAGACACAAATGGTGTTTTCATTCTCAGACCTCCTTGGAGTCAGGGGTGTAAGCTGCCTTGGGGGGTACCAGCAGTGTTGCATGTGATGCCATCCCTGAGAGAAACAGGGTCCTCGGTTACTGTAGGTCCAGTGCAGGTTGAATCTGGTTCTGTTGTTGCCAAGGTCCCATTCTGGAATGTCCCACCCTTCTGTGAACGGGGGTTGGGGGGGTGGAGGGGGGCAATAGTAGACGGTGACTCTACCCACTAACTCCTTGTGTTTCCTCTGCTTTCTCTTTCAGAGCCGTGGAAGAGGGCAAACAAAGATCTTGTCTGTCTGGGGGCGGGGGGAGGGGGGGTCGGTCCCACTGCGACGTGCACATCAAGCGGACTTGGAGGAGAGGCATCACAGGAGTGCCAGAGGAGCACAGGCACATATGCACCCCCCCTCCCCCTGCCTAGCCCCAAGTGGCTGTTAAATTTTGCTAAGGAGCACCGTGAGGAGTCAAACGTGCAAGGCGTTGTTAAATGGCCCGGTAACTGAGCCCCCCCTCGGCCCTGACTTCAGAGGGAGAGGGAGGGAGGGAGGGAGAGAGAGAGAGGGAGACACAGATCTCTTTGTACACTTCTCTCCGTATGTGTCCCACCTGTTTTCTGCAAGATCGCTCCTTGTCTTCCTTCCCGGCTCCACACTTTTAGCAACAAACAGACCCAAAATAGCTAATCCCGAGAGATTTCTCTATCTCCTGCTGCCGGTGAAGGGTAGGAGCGCCTCACTGTCCCGAAGGCTTGGATCTCCACAGATGGGAGCCACTAAAGACCAGAATGAATGCCGGCACCCCCTCCTCAGAATGTGCTCTGCCCTCTGGACGTTCTCCCCCCTCGTTTTAAGCTTTGCCCGCTCTGCTCCGTTTGCCCGGCGAAGATGATCCTCTCTCGATTCTCGTGGCAAGTGCCGGCCGTGTGGTGAACTGTGGCATAAGATCCACAACCGGGACAAGACCAGTACTGGGACCGGCACCATGTCGTGGAAGAGGAACTATTTTGCATCGGGCAGCAGCGGGATGCATGGCGCGTATGCCCCCCGGACCATGACATCTATCGCACCCAGCAAAGGGCTCAGCAACGAGCCGGGACAGAACAGCTGCTTCCTGAACAGCGCCCTGCAGGTGGGACATGAACATGCACACATACTCACGCACACAAGCGAACAGACAGGCAAACAAACCAGTAAACAAGCAAGAGAACAAACCAGCAAACAAACAGACAAACAAGCAGGCAAACAAACTAATAAACAATTAAACAGTAAGGCAAACAAACAGGCAAACCAGCAAACAATCAGGTGAACAAACATGAACAAACAACAGATGAAAGAAACATATTAATGAAGCCAAATTACACTCATAAGGAAATAAATAAATGCACGCACACACTTTCAGAGAAATTCTGCGTAGTTCTAAAGCTGATGCTCAAATCATGGCCAGTCAAAACGGTCCAGGAGTGACGTCATGCTCTCCCTGCTGAGAGGCCGAAGATCAGAGCCCACAGCTGGGGTCCATGGCCCAGGGAAGGGCGAGAGCCAGAGCCAGATAATCAGCTTATGGCACTTTTAAAGCTTTTGTTTTGTTGCTCTGCAGACTTTTATCCAAAGAGTGATCAGTTAAATTCCCAATGTGTACCTAACTGAGATTTATCATTACTTTTACAAGCTGAAGATGACCTAAAGACGACCCTCCATAGACCTTTGACCTCTTATAATTCCAATCTATGAAGGGAAGTTTGGATTTTTGGTGGGTGCTGTCGGTACTATCAGCCAGTTCATTGGGTATGTCATTTGTGTAAAAAGGTGTTGGTGTTAATGTGGTAATGTACATTGGTTATGTACATGAACAAAAGTCACATACATGACAATCCAGTCCATCATTAAGTTTCTGGTCGTTTGATAACATGCAGCATCAGTGCAGTTTGTGGTCTTGATGAGCAAGCTTTGATAGTTGTGTCATTTGTGGTCATGAAAACCATGTGATACATTCACTGGCAGTCTATGGTCTTGAAAAGTTACACATGAAGACAACCCAGTCTGTGGTCTTGATGACTAAGACTCGCCGAAAGCCTAGTATGTGGTCTTTGTGAGTAACACCAAATGACAGCCCAGTCTGTGGTCTTGATAAGTATCACTCAAATCGATGGCAACTCACTCTGTGGTTTTAATGAGTAAGAGTCGCTGAAAGCCCAGTATGTGGTTTTTGTAACACCAAATGACAGCCCAGTCTGTGGTCTTGATGAGTAACACCAAATGAGACCCCAGTATGTGGTCTTGATGAGTAACACTCACTGAAAGCAGAGTCTGTGGTCTTTATGAGTAAGGTTCACTGACAGCCCAGTCTGTAGTGCTGATGAGTAACACTCAATGACAGCCCAGTCTGTGGTCTTGATGAGTAACACTTAATAGCCATGCAGTTAGTTAGTCTTGATTGGAAAAACCTGAATTTGCATACATATCTATATTTCCAGGTCCACAGAGGGAGATGAAAGAGACAGAGATGATTTAAATAGAATGTGTTTATAATGAGCTCGGTATTATTTAGAGAGGCTGCCTTTGTAGTACATCTGTGTCTCTTTTCAACTGTCATTTACTATAAAGAATTGCAATGCTGCATGTAATATTTTTCTGGCTGCTGTTTTTGTTGCTGTGTGACTTTTTATAACCAGTCCCCTGCTTTGTTAAAAAGCTTTTTTTTTTTTTACTTTTTTTATGTCCTTTTATCTCTGCCAGTTTGGCGTAAAGCACATTAAGCATTATCAAGAGGGAATTTCGTGGAGAGCTGCCGTTTTCATTTTTTTCCGTCTGAGGCGTCACGTGGCCTAATTATTACAACACAGGACAGGTGGCAACGCTAGCTGCTGGTGCGAATTCATTAAAGTTTTTTGCAATGCTGTGCTTGTACATTTGTACAGTGTAACATTGTGTGTGAGTATTTGTGAACATATTAAAAATATGTCTGACTGTGGTTAAATTGCAAAAATTAGTGTGATATAAATCAGAGAAACAGAGCAGCTAACAGACCAAAACAACTGCACTCAAAAGTACAAGGTCACTGGAGAATCAGAATTAACTAAGGACACTGAAACTACCCAAAACTGGGTGGGAAATACTTGCATAAAATTGTTAGTGTCTGTTTTTCACAAATGGATAAGTATTTACCACTCAGTGCTTGATGGTGTTTCTTTGTGAAAATCGCAAAAATCCTAGAATGACATGCTGGTGTATGGACTGTGAGTCAGGCTGTAAGGTTGTGTGTGTGCCTGGGGTTGTGCATGTTAACTCGCTGCACCTGTCCCTGGTTCCTGTCTGATGGGCGAGTCAGTGTGGTCCTGATACCAGCCCTGACGTCCAGCCAGCCTGCCGTCCTGTTTAACAGCTTGCGTGACACCCAGCCTATGTTTTAATGATTTGCCTCCACTTTGCTGACCCTGCTCTGAATTCTGGAAAAGGAAAACTATCCCGAATAAATGTGTTATTCCGTGCTGTCTTCCTGTGCCAGGTGGCTTTCCAAGAGAGATGCACACATGGATGTTTTGTTTTTCTTTAGCAGTATGCTTTGTTTTTCATGTTGTATTTCAAACATGACGTGCTTACCTTACAGAATATAGTTGCTGTCAGTGTCCAGGTCTCAAAGTGTTTATGGTCTGGTTGTTGGGTAATTCAGTGAGCTGTAGGGAATAGGCAGCAGAAGTGGAAAGTGGAGGTACACAGGATCCTGTGAACAGCTGGCTGGTTCTTTTGACCTTCTGTTGTTTTTCCAGTTTAATTATGTACGTATTGTCTGGAAGTTTCTCTCTATAACTGAAGCTTTATGTTTCTTGCCGTATTCAGGAGAGTTATTTTAAATGAGAGTGTGTTTCATTGCTTCCAACCCTAAGTTTTTGTCCTTTGAGGTTAATGTTGGATGACGATCATCTTGGGTACAATGAGATGGTGGGGGCAGGGGATTGGTTTAAAACCTGAGTTTGGTGCATGTACTGTATGTATGACAGGGGGAAATATTAATTATTTATGTAGAAAAATATTATTTGACATACATTAACAGATAAGGATTGATATATATATTTATGTGTGTGTGTGTGTGTGTGTAAATATAAATATCCATTCCTGTTTTGCACTGCGGGAGGAACATTTCCATAAAACAAGTTGTGGACTCAACTACATTAAGAGCACAAAAGTGTTCGGAAATGGGGACAAACTACGAAGAGGCCAAACTGACAGGAAGTGGAACGGGCTGGCGGACTGTGAAAACAGGCCCTGCTTGCCTCAGCAATGAGCGGTACTGTAATGGCCTCTGCCACTCTGAAGCTTGGGTGGGGGCAGTCTGACACCCACCCCTCCCCAGGCCAGCAATCTGGACACCCCCGTTCTCATCACCATGGTGACAAAGGCCTTGTGATCTTTGGGGCAGAGCTGACAGGACTGTAAGGTGTCTTTCGACTATTGGGAATGTGATTTAAAGAGTTCTCGTATGTTACCCAGCACTCCTTGGACGTGCTGTCACTGTTGTTTAGCGTTTTAAGGTTACGCTTAGCATCGAGGAAGGGGGGTGGAGTTTGGTCAGTTGGATTGAGGGGATAAGAGAAGGGGGTATGTGGGAATGCTGATTCAGAGACAGAACCAGATGAACCAGGAAGTCAAAAAAAGAGGATCCGGATTGTATTACTGGTGTTTTCGTGGGCCGGGATGGGGGACTATGCAGTGAGAAAAGGAAAGACAAAACAGTCTCCAGGAGGAAGAGAAACGAAAAAGAGGTGCTGTTTTGGTGGAGACAAGATGAACTGGACTTTCGCAGCCCAGGCAAACGGGACTGGCGCACTTCCCTCCCGGGTGTGGGGAGGGGTAAACGCACTCGTGTTTGTATGTACTGGAGGACAAAAAAAGTCAGCTGACTTCCCCCGGGACAGACAGACGGTGACCACCCTCAGAGACTGTCATTGATGAACCTTGAAGGGGCGATGGTCTCTGGTGTGCCTGTGTGTGTGTGTATATATATATTTGAGTGTGTGTGTCTGTGTGTGCGCTGGCTTCTTCACCATCTGCCCGCTTCCAAACGGCCAAAGTGAAGATGCAGACACCTAAAAAGAATCCCAGACTTGAGCAAACCTCAAAAGCACATTAAAGGAAAAGCAGGAAGAGGCAGGCAGAAATGCTCTGGGTGTGCAGGTTTGACCAAGACTGCGCATACGACTCGGGCTCCTGGTCCTCCCACGTTTTCTGTTTGTTACTTCCTGGGGGTATCATGTCTGTTTGTGATGTCTGTGTGCTCTTGCAGGTCTCCGACGTTGTGTTCAGTTAGTTGTGTGTTACCTTCAACAAGAGCTTGCCTGTTCTCCTGATGCTTGTGGGTAAACCTTAGATACCCCACGCTGACTGCAGTAAAATTATTCATCTAGATGACAAATGTGATTTCCCATCAAAAGGCCAACGGGAATAAGTTGCCGTCCACTAAGTCTAATGTTGTTGTGATGCTACCTCAACTATAGGTGGCAGCACTGTGGGCCAGGGTGGAACTTGGTCAGAATGCTGCTATTATTCACTGCTGTGGTGACCTGATGATCAGCCCAGCTGTAGCCCTGCTTCACTCGACATTTGTTGTACTTTTCTGAGATGAGCCTTCTAGTTCCAGTGGTTGAAGGGTCATGTGGTGATAATGGGAAGAATGTCCGGTGACATAAGAAGAGCTGTCATGTGACGAGGAGAGCTGTCAGGTGACATGAGGAGGGCCACAGGGTATCATGATAATGGCCATCAGGTGATATGATGTGGCCCGTCAGGTGACATGGGTGGGTCTCATCCAAAGAGTCGCCTCCAGGGCCCTCTGTCCCGCGCCTGGCTCTCGCTCGACTGACAGACACACTGCATCCCTTCTCTGGTGAAGCATTTCGCTCTATTTGCTGATCAGCGGGGAGCTGATTTATAACACAAAAATGGAGAGAGTGAGCGAAGAGGGAGGGGAGGAAAAAGGCATACGTTAGCACTGGCACGCAGTCTCTCACCAGCACCTCCTCTGCTCTCCGTCTGCAGCGTTCCATTCGGCCACATCCATCACGGTTTCTGTAGCAAACCGCAGGGGGGTTCAGGCAGGCAGGCTTGGAGGGGTGGGTGATGACACTCCTTCCTGATGGCTGGCCTGTCATGCTTACTCGGCCGTTTGTCGCTGAAGTACGGAAAAGCCACGTTCAGTAGAACAATGGCCATATTCCCCCCTGGAACCTTCTGTCCAAAAGTCCAGTGTTTCCCAACCCAGTCCTTGGGGACCCACAGACGGTCCACATATTTGTCCCCTCCTAGCTCCCAGCCAAAGCTGAGAGGGAGCAAAACCATGGACTATGTGCGGGTCCCTGAGGACTGGATTGGGAAACACTGCATAAGCCTATGCAGCTAACATAGTTCTTACCTGGAGATTTCTGCGATACTAACAAAAGTCATGTTACCAATGAATTGACTGCTGGCTTTAGCTAACTTTGATGTTCCCACACTGTTCTCTGCAAAACAGAACTTTTAAATATTTTTTATGGATACACTCATCTTCCTGAAATTGGGGGGGTGGGGGGATAGGCTGTTGGGGGAGATGGGATTTCTGTGCCACATCTTTCGCTCTACAGTTTACACCAGAGTGGGTACTTTATCTTTAATTTGGGCCTTTCCAAGCAGGTCTCCAGCTATTTCTGATTTTCTGGCCTTTGAGATATCCCTCTCTTCAGATTTACGGTATGACAGTTAAAGTGATTTAACCCAAACTGAAATTGTGCCAGTAATGTTACATTTTTTTAAACGCAAGTCATGTCAGTTTTTAACAGTATGGGGAAAGGGTGGGGCTTGCGGGAGAGGGTGGGGTTATGTAAAGGACTGCGGAAATCTCTCGGGAGGCTCTTGGGCCCTTGCCGGGGTGGGGTCAAATAAAAACGATTAAACATTCGATAGCACTTAGAGCTTGGCTCGCTCCAGATTCCGAGATTGCAACCTTTCAGCACTGGGCTTGGTCAGGAGATATTCTTGCTGGCTCTGAACACTGGTGAATAGTGGGGAGGGGTACAAGTCTCCTGATTAAATTGGTATGACAGCATGACAGTGTGTTGAAGGCAGTGCAAAAACAGCTGGGAACATGAATGGTTAAATGTGCCTCTGCGGAAGAACAGCCCTACTGGGTTCACACGCAGATGCTGACAGTCCCTCACCTTCAGAGAGGAGCCTGCACGTTCCCTCACAGCTGCTGGCTCCAGTTCAGTTTGTGCCCGCCCTGCTTGTCACAGCACGCCGGTTATGAAACGCCTTTGCTGCAAAGTCCGAGCATCTTGCGGCTTTTAAATCTTAAAACTGCTTAAGTGAGAGTCTGTCCGAGGTTCTTCTGGCATCACCATTTTTTTTCTTCTCTGTGATTGAAAGATTCCTAATCCTAGCTTTTATGCTAAGCGACTTACCGGTTTGTACCCGTTTATAGAGCTAAATATATAAAGTGGAGGAATTCAGGGTAAGGACACGAAAGTACAACGATGACCTTCCTGGACCTGGGCTGTCCTGGAGCTCTGTAACATAAAAGACGCGGCTGTAAGTTACCCGCTTTCCATGTAGTGTGTGGGACGTGATGAGTAAGTTTTAGAATGGGAGAGAGTGGCATTGTGCTGCGTGTGATTTTGGGGTTGATGATATTGGTGTACAGACAGGCAGTAAATGTCTGTGTAGGTGGCGGAGGGGTTGTGGAGGTGAATTTTGTGTTTGTTGTTTGAGATTCAACAGACTGGCAAAACCTGGCATGTATCACCTTCCTGTTTCAGGTGAGCACTTATGCTTTCATGAACACATAGTCTGTGTGACCATCTGTGTACAACTGTCTACACAGACTGTATGCACATCATGCACTCCCTCTCTCACACATTCCTGTGTGCTTCTAGGTCATGGTATATGCCAAATGACTTCTGTCATTTTTTTTAACTTCCCAATTTAATTTCAACATGTATATTCAGTAGAAAGGTTACTAGATTCTGAAATGGAGCGTATGAACAACAGACAGTGGAGTGTTTTGTTTTGTAGTGCATTGGGTCGAGCTGGGCACCGAGAGTAGGTTAGGTGTGACTTCGTCCTCTTTACCGGATGTGCAGTCAGCCAACATGTGTCCCATGGCCTGTCTCTCTGCCTTCGCTGTCACAGTTGCTCATTAGAACCTACTGGTGGCAGGATCGACCGTCTCCACATCGGTGTGGATTCTCATCACCTCCAGGATGTGCCATTTCTGTTTTTTTTTTTTTCTGTGACATTATAAAAACCATTAAGCAGGAACTGTTTCTGTCCTTCTTCCTCAGGTTCTCTGGCATCTGGACGTCTTCCGAAGGAGCTTCCGCCAGCTGACCACGCACAAGTGTATGGAGGACTCCTGCATCTTCTGTGCTCTTAAGGTACAGGCAGGTTTACTATTAACCAGTGGTTTCTATTACCAGATACCCCTGCAACTGAACTGTGACTGTAGCTAAGGTCTGTTTGTAGCAGTAACTCCCAAAAGCAAATGACATTTTAGCAGATGCGTGACTCCTAACAGTGAACTGCAGATGAGGCTTATTATGATGATCAAACCTGTAGAAGATGTGTGACACCTAATGATGATTAAACCTGTACCAGACATGTGACTGCTAACAGTGAACAGCAGATGAGAGACTTCTAATGATGAACAAACCTGTAGCAGATGTGTGACTACTAATGATCAAGCCTGTACCAGATATGTGACCCCTAACAGTGAGTGGCAGATGAGAGACTGCAATTTATGAACAAACCTGTAGCAGATGTGAGATTCCTAACAGTGAACAACAGATGAGACTGACAGTTTTGATGAATGACTCTTGCCCTCTTTATAGAATGTAGCCGTTTTTTTTTCTTCAGTGGAGTTGGGGCATGCTTGCCCAAAGGATGTAGTAATTGGGCCGACGCTGACAGGATCAGGGGTATTGTGTGGCACAGCACCTGTCTGATAGGAGTGATGTGTCTGTTACTGACTGCATTCCCATGGCAACTGAGAACCGGACCATACACAGACGCCGCCACTGTGGCGGATGGAGGCAGAGTGGTAATCACTCTGCTTTTTAATTTCCTGCTTCTACAGTTGAAAGAGAGGGGGAGAGCGAGAAAGAGAGGCAATGCCGCTCGTGACGATAGCACTCCTGTGTTGATGGGTTCTGGCACTTCGGTTTATCCAGCATAATGGGGTTTCACGTGGCACTGGTCACATTTTCAGAAAGTGTTGCTTTTGCTGTGTCTTCTCTGACAGCTGAAATGGGAGACTGCTTATTTTCTGAGATGAACTGGATCAGTACATGCTGTGTTCTGTATGATGAGATGTTATGCCATCGCATATCATTATTCATATTTATTTAGGCTTTGTATGGCATGTTACGAAGCATTCACACTTTTGTTTAGCTACATGTCACGTTCATTGGATTACAGTGGCAGTTAAACAATCGAAGGTGGAGTCGCAGTGAAACACTTTAAGGTTCATTGTGAGATCTATGGCAGCTGATGCAGTCATTGGCTTCAGTGAAGCAAACTTCTGGGTTAAGGAAACAATATTGCATTAAACAAGAATAGCCCAGGCTATTGTACTTGCCCATCCATCTTGTAGTACAGGGTCCTGTGGCCTGTAGCCTGTCTCAGTAAGCACAGAGCATAAGGCTGGGTTAGATGGTGGATGGGATGCCTGTCCATCACAGGGTACATACACAGTCATATCAGTTCACCTAACTGCATGTCTATGGACTGCAGGAGGAACATCCAACTCCACACACAGGGCAAAGGTGTAATTTCAACCCCCAACACTTGAGGTACAGGAGGGAGTATTTCCCACTACTGTCTTCTGTTTCTATGTCACTTTGTATGCAGGCTGTGTAATCTGTGCTGAATGATCTCTAGCAGGATCTTACTGGCATGTGACATGTTCAAGTACCCCAGCACTTTAATCCCAGTCCCAGAGCAACCCGCACTGTCACACTGTATACCCGTACCTGAACCGCACAGAGTGCCTCTGCACTTCCACTTCTCCCTCCATTGGAGTCCCCCTCGAGAAGAAACCAGCCTGGGCTGATATCTGGTGGTGTGATTTGGCGTTTGAAGCAGCTTCTGATTGGTGCTGCAGGGTGAAAGCCTGTGCTTGGTTTGTTTCCGAGGGAGACGCATGGGCTGGTTGTTTGCCCCCTATGCCCTCTATCGTCCCCCAATCCTGTCACAGTCCGAAACTAGGTTACTTTTTTTGATCTCCCGGGGAATGGGTTTTTGCACCTCTGCCAGAGCTGTCCCCCTCCCTCATTCCCCTAACGTGTCCTGCCTTTGGCTTATTGTCGCAGTGGGGGGTGTGGGGGCAGTCACATGACTGGCATTTCTGGATGAATCTGTGCCGTTGCATTGATTGGTTCGTTCATTTGTCTTTTCCTCCCTCTCTCCCTGACTCCCTCAGTGTCTTTCTCTATCCCTTTCCCCCTTCCTGTTTTATTTAAAAGGCCGGACTGCCAGTGTCTCTGTGCCTCATCAGGGCCGCAGTTGGATGGTCTCTTTTTCCGTCTGCTGGGTACAGCATGCTTGACTTTGCCTCTCTCTCTTTCTCCACACACACACACACACCTGACCCCTTTGGATGCCATGCAGCTCACCCTGTGCCCTCTGCGGGAAAATAAATAAATAATAAAATAAAATAATCTGTTTCCATGGGGACAGGCTGCCATCACTCCACATCTTAATTAACTTAGCAGCGCCTGCACAGAGCAAGCAGAAAACTCTTATCAATGGGCCAGGTCCCCCCTCCAACCCTGCCCCACACACACCACCCCTCTGTATATCATTCAGCACAATGTGTGTCCAACGTGCATAAGAAACATACCTATGTTTCCTTAGTTGAAAGTCTGAAAATATCCACACTCCTGTGATAACCAATTCTTTAATTGAGGTCAGACCTTGGAGGGGGGCAAAAATATAATAATGATAATCAACGGCATAACTTTGGGTTGAGCACTGGGGGTGGGAGGTCTCAACCTATTTAAGGGGGTCCAGGGGGTTGTATTGGCCATTTTTGATTATTGGGGGGTTATAACCCCCCACCCCCCTATAATTTACACCCATAATAATAACAACAACAACAATAATAATAATAATAATAATAATAATAATAATAATAACAATAATAATAATAATAATAAGTAACTTTCTCCAGCGAGATGCCTCTCTGTGATCTCTTCAGCTCGTCGGGGGAAGAGCATTAGGGACGGCTCACTAAGAGCGGTCTCCAGATTTGGTAATCCGCCTGTGGTTTGCTAGTCGTTCGACACTCGCGTTATTTAAATGTAATGATCTAAAGCGGTTAATATAGCGCCCCCTCTCCGGTGGGGCCGGAATAAACCCGCGACTTTTGCGACGGGGCCCTAGCCGAGATGAAACAGTCTGCTGTGATCGCGACGGGGCCATTTCCCTCCTCTGACAGCGCCATGAAGCTACGCGGGCCGATACGCAACTTTCCTGTTCTGTTGTATTAACGCAGGAAGTTAAGCAGAATATATTGATACGGTACACACCGCGTACGGGAGCCGAAGGAGGTAAATAACGGAGGCAAATAAAATATGGTGGGAATCTCCCAGAAACACGGGAAACCTCTCCAAATTATTTTTCCCTCGCCATATTTTTACGTTATATAAAATATTGAAGCTTGCGGGGTACTTCATGTGTAGGTGTTTCAATTATCACGACACGGCAAGTTTTTACATACCGCAAGAATCCACCGAGGTTATTTTCCTTCAGGGAGGGCACGGACGCTGCGGTGCGCGCGAGCAGGACAGCACGCGCATGCCCACGCGGAGGTACGCGCTGACAGGGACATACGCTCGAGCGGGGACTCGCGCCTAAACAGGATGGTTAACCGGAAGCCCCGTCAGCGGGCTCCGAGGGAGAGCGCGCTGGCAAGTTGTCGTGGCTGCGAAAAGCTGAACAGATGGGAGCGGGATGAAATCCGCAGGAAGCGTCCAAACAGTGGAATAATTCATATTTTTAATGCAAACGATGCAGTTTCAACGCCCTGGCAGGTCCTAGGCTAACAGCAGCATGTCGCGCGCCATATTGTTATTTGCGCAGCGTGTGTGAGTGCATGTGCCTTTTTTCCCCTCAGTGAAAACAGTTCAGCCTATGAATCTCACCAGATCCCCTCTCCCAGACCCCCCCGTTCCCCTCGGCCCTGAGTCAGCAGTGGGTCGTGAACCAGAAGCAAGGGGGTAGAGTCCACTTGCAAGACTTTGCTTCTTCAGAGTGGTGTAGCGGAGCACCTTACCTGGCACCACAATGTTACAGGTCCGACTGCAGCTACCTACTTTGGACATCTGAGCTCCTTCAGATGGACTTTGTGTCAAAAGTTTCAGAAAGGGCTTTGCTGCTGTACTCTCAATTAATGTACCAAGGTACAACATCCCTATCCTGCTTGTGAGTTTATCCCTTAGCCTTTCTGGTTTTAGAGTCCAGCACTTAATCTATGATGCCACTGCGCCTGGCTGGTATATCAGTGAAATATATCATATGGACTAAGCTGTGTGGTGCAGGTTAAATCTGGATTGCAGGCTTGATGACTTAAAATCCGCAAACACATAACATGCAGTGATGCAAAATGCCAGTGGTAATGTGCAGTGAATCTGTGTGCTGGTGGAATCTACATGTTCTTGCACAGACTTCCTCCCCGGCTGTCTGTGTCCTTGCCCTGTATCGAGCACTCTATGCCTGAGCCCCCTGCTGCACAGGAGTGTGTAGCAAAGTTGGACAGGTACCAAGTAGCGCTCAGAGGGAGGGGGGGTTTGAAGCAGTGGGTGCGTTGCTGACAGAGGAAGGAGATGAACCGAGGCTGCTTCTGTAGCATTGTGCTGAGCAGAACAGGAAGACCAGCGAAGACTGTACAAGTACTGGAGCGGTGTGACAGCACCTGTCAGAGAAATGGCAATGTTCTTCTGTCATGGAGGTCTGCTGGAAGCTGACAGCATCCTGACTTTCTGCTCACTGTGGAAGTGCTCGGATCTCACATTCCTCCTCGGGTGACCCTCCTTGGTCTGCAATGGAGCTGTCTTTGGCTCAGCAGCCTCTGAGATTTGTGACTCCTGGTGACCGTGTGGGGAGGATTGGACAGACACTCTCATGTTCAAAGCCTGTCCAATTTAAAGCATATGGAACCGCGGTGGGGGGGGGCGGGGGGGCTGTGTTACCGAGGGCACCCGTCCACCAGCAGGACCGAGCCTGGGTTTTTCAGCTTGCCGATACGAGCGGGTCCATCCGGGAGTGAAGGGTGTTGGCCAGCCCATTTCTGATCACTGGTGCGTGACCTGTGAGCATTTCCTTTCGCTGCTTGTGTCCATCTTTTTTTTTCCCGTGGACCATATTTGCTTAATCTTGCTTATTGTTTCTTTAAGGTGGCAGTTCAGAGAGTCACATAAGATGCTGTTTTATCCGCAGTGTCATTCTTGTCTTCAGAGCCGGTGTGTGGCTCAGTGGGTTAAGACATGCCGCCTGTTTTGGAAGGCTGCCGGATCGAATCCCACCGATCCGTTTAGGCAAGCCTCTGAACCCCCAGTTTCACCAAGGGCTGGCTGACCCCACTTTCCCAATTGTACGTCACTTTGGCTAAAAGCATCTGCAAAATACAAACGTAAATCTTCACATCTGCGATGGCCGATTCTTGCGGAAGATTCTTGCACAGATTGGCCACGCTTGGCCTGAAAGCCTGTTTGGCGGCTGAGTCTGCGTATGTGGCTCCAGACCCATGCACGTCTGAGTGCCACTAAGCCGCCACTCTGTTCTCCTCGCAGAGCATCTTTGCGCAGTTCCAGTACAGCAGCGAGAAAGTCCTGCCCTCCGATGCCCTGCGCAGCGCCCTGGCCAAGACCTTCCAGGATGAGCAGCGCTTCCAGCTGGGGATCATGGACGACGCGGCCGAGTGCTTCGTAAGTCGCTCTGTCTGGAGGCCTCCGCCCACTCTGTCTCTGTACCTGCCTTCCCTGTGGCGTCTTTGCACTTTTGCTTAATGAAGGGGATTGGCTGAGTCCGGCATTGCATCTGATAGGTCTTCCAGTCAGCCAGTTTCCCATTGACCACCGCACCTGGTTCCCCCAATGTGTGTCCCCTTCCAGAGGTTTTCTCGGTGGTGTTAAACTGACCGCTGCTTCATATGTTTCAAGCATCCTGTCAGCTCATGCCAGCTCCAGTATCTCACTACAAGCACCCAGTCAAACCCTGTGCCAGTCAGGACAGGAAACCCAATGAGAGGAAAGGATTTTTTGAAAGTTATAACCCTGATTTTTAACGATACAGCTTCTCAGTTGATTCTTTTGGCCAGTGTGCAGCCCAGCAGGTTAAGGATCTGTGCCCATGTCAAGAAGGTCATGGATTTGAATCCCGTTGCTGGCAGAATACTCATATCACCATTGGGTCCTTGAGCAAGGCCTTTGATCTAACTGCTCTAGAGGCACTGGACACTGGCTGATCTTGTGCTCTGACCCAACCTTTGCTACCCATGTTCCCCACTGGGATGAATAAAATACCTCTATTTTATTATGTGTTCTCCCACAGAGCATTTAAATTGGTTTTCTCCTATAGAGCACTTTAATCCATACTCTTTTTCCTAAAGAGCTGTTTAATTGGTTCATTTTCCCCTAGAGCTATTTAATTGGTTATTTGTCGCCTATAGAGCTGTTTAATTGGTTCATTTTCCCCTAGAGCTATTTAATTGGTCTTTTTTCGCCTATAGAGCCGTTTAATTGGTTCTTTTCCCCTATAGAGCTGTTTAATCCATTTAGTTTTTTTCTTTAAGAGCTGTTTAGTTGGTTCTTTTTCCCCTAGAGCTATTTAATTGGTTCTTTCTCTCCTATAGTGCTGTTTAATCTGTTTATTTTCTCCTGAAGAGATGTTCACTGGGTTGGTTTTCCCCTATAGAGGGGCTGTTAAGCCTGACCATCCTTTCGGTATTTGCTGAGTGCTTTATCGAACACTCTCAGGCTGCATGCCAGCGCACGGCATGGGTCCCACTCTCACCCTGTACCTCACACCATTCTGCTCGAGTAGCAAGTCACGCATTCTGCTGATGTTGAGAGCTTTAAAGGATTGCAGCAGTGTGTGTTGCAAGGAGGAGGAGGAGGAGGGTTTCACTACCCGCTTTGCGACCCTGCGCGTTGTGCCCAGCAAGCCCCGGAAGAGCAGCGGAAGCGCAGTGCATGAGGCTTAGCCACCCAATGGCTCTGCTATTCCTTGTGAACCTGGTGGGTTCACTGTTGAAAAATAACCCTGGGACTTGAACTTGCAACCACCCGCTTCCCTGCCCTCTGCCATAGCTCTGCAATGTACTCACTGGATTAGCTGTTTCTGCTTTGTGGTGTTTCTACATTGATTTGGTGTTTGGTGAACACCGCTGAAGGGAAAGTGGGTGGATGACTGATACTATTATTATTATTATTATTATTATTATTACAAATAACATCACTGTTGTTACTATTATTATTATTATCAATAATCATCATCATCATCCTCCTCATCATCGTAAAAACTGTCCATGCTTCCTGCAGGAGAACCTTCTGATGCGCATCCACTTCCACATCTCTGATGAGACCAAGGAGGACATATGCACCGCCAAGCATTGCATCCCTCACCAGAAGTTCGCCATGACACTTTTCGAGCAGGTGGGCGGGGCTTATTGTAAGGTGACCTATCACAGGAGTGCATGTCTGTTGGTTGGCCCCTCCTCCCGTCATGGCCTCACCGTCCAGACTGACAGAAACTGCTGCCTGTCGTTTCCTCTCTAGTGCGTTTGCAACAGCTGTGGTGCCACCTCCGACCCGCTGCCCTTCATCCAGATGGTCCACTACATCTCCACCACATCCCTCTGGTAAGTTGGGGCGGTGCTGGGGGAATGGGGGGGGTGGGTGCCACTGAGCAGGAAGTTCACCCTGGAGGTGATTTTGTTCATCATCAGCCTTTTTCAAAGCGTCACATTGTCTCGCGTACATCGGGACCAGATGTCTGGCCCAACTCTGGGAGGAGCCTTGACCTCTGAGCTTTGGTGCCGAATGTAGCTGCTTGATATCAAGGTCAGCATGAGCATGCACAGGTCCGTTTGGCCCACCGCTCTCAGTGGGAGGTGACAGTGCTGGGTGTGACCTGAGGAGGATCAGATGCGGGAGGAGGCAGGGGGGCCCCAGGGTGGGGATAGAGCCTCTCAAAGAGGTGGAACGACAGAGTTCGCACATGCAGTGTTCTGGTAAATTCCTGATCAGATATGCAGATTGGCCCTCGCCCTATCGCCGCAATGTACTGTGCACTGACTGGTACTTCCCGGAACAAAGGGACACACACACACACACACACACACACACAGAGTCACGGCAGGTTTGTGGCCAGCATTTCCATTCCCCACCCCCTCCCCGACTCCCTTGGGCAGTGCATGCTGGGAGTGTGATATAGCACCCCCCCCCACCCACCCACCATTTAAAACAGCAGATTAGCCACTGCAGTCCTGAGCGTGGGGGGGTCTTGGGGCCTTTTGTAGGTGTTATGGATTATCTAACGCTCCCCTGGTTATGCTGTCATGTAACGCACATCGCAGGCCACACGGGGGCCACAGTCACGGCTACATTGCAGGTGATAACATCTGCGTGGTGGTGAGTGTATGCTGTTGAATAGGATCACGACTGATTTAAGCTGTTTTTGGGCAATGTTGCCGGGCAGCTGCCAACCAGGTGAGACAAAGGGCAACTCATCTGGATGTGGATCGCGAAAAGTTGCCCACCTCTGATCACAGTTATTCAAATAGAAATTTGTTGCCCGATGATATCAATGGTGTCCGAGCAACACCGGTCAGCAACATTACTCATGAAGTTGCCCTAGATGTTGTCATCCTTAAGGAAAGTGAATCTGGCGGAGCCCCTTGGGTTAGGGGTCCGAGTCTGAAACTCCTGTTATGTTTCCTCAAAATGCGGAGCATAATGCTCACGTGGATTGTAGGTGAAAATGGTTTGTGGTCCCGGCCTTGACGCTAGTCTCAGGTAGATGTCCTTGCACTGTCGCCTGCGAGGGCTTGAGGACGCTCGTGTCGCATGTGCCCCTGTGCTGCAGTAACCAGGCGGTGCGCATGTTGGAGTGCCGCGAGAAGCCCACGCCAGACATGTTCGGGGAGCTGCTCCGCAACGCCAGCACCATGGGGGACCTTCGCAGCTGTCCGGTGAGCACAGTCGCAGCACCGCAGCACCGCATGGTAGTCATGCCACACCACACTGCAGCCGTGCATATATTGACAGTTGCGCTATGGTAAGTTCCCGCATGCACACCGGGTTCATTAACACGTGATTGCTGCGTGAGTTCCTCCTATGCCAGTGGGCTGGTTCTTGTTTCTGGGGACCCACTCATCTTGTTTCTGGGGACCCACCGTCACTTCAGGGCCCTTTGGTGTAGTGACTCTTTGTGACCAGCAGGGACCCCGTGCAGGTGAATGGTTTGAGTGGTGATAGTCCGATGAAGCCCGAAATGCATGAAACCCATCAGAAGCCTTCAGAAGCACATGACAGGTGTGCAGTGCTTGGGCAGGGGCACTAGGTGGAGTCTCGGACACGGACATTACATGCCAGAAGGGACTGAGGCGGTGGTTTAGGTGGTGGCTTTAGAGGTGGTGTGACTGGCTTGAAGGGAGAGACAGCATCACCTCCACGGGACTCCTGTAAGTGCTGGTAGGACCTGCAGGACGTGTGCAGAGCAGAGACCTTGGGGTGCCGGGCCAGCAGGTCGTGGGGCCACGCTCCTCAGGATGTGTCTGATTCATTCCAGGGGCCCGACGAGGCCCTGGCACATGGCGTGGGATTCCACCGCGGTCAGCGTGGTCATATGACCTCTACATTTGCGCCTGCCTGTGGACATGTATGGATGACATAGCCACGTCCGGATGCCAGCAGGTCCGCCTGCACTGGGAGAAATGGCCCACGGGGTTGGGAAATAAAAAATAACGAGGTTCCTGAAGGAGCTGGTGGAGGCGTCAGGGACAGGTGGGCAGCTGTCTGAGGTGCGGACGCACTGCAGACTGGGACTGGCATGGAGCGACACCCAAGCCTGCGTTGGGGGGGCTGGTTGATGAAAGCAGCCCTTTCATTACCCCCCCTCAGCCACTTTGTATCTTTGTATGTTTTGTAAAGGCTGCCGCTTGAGGAGCGTTCTTCAGTGCCCACTTTGAACGATTTGCTCGGCAGTCTTTAAAATATTAAACCCTCTTGTTTCCCCTCTGCCTGCTCTACATTCCACACCACCCCCCCACCCTAACCCACCCCCCCCCCCACCCATGACACACCCCAGATCACACCACACTGACACACACACCCAGAGAGCTGTGCCACACCTCAGATC
>JABJVO010000042.1:2143073-2155661 GCA_026770805.1 Boulengeromyrus knoepffleri
GGCTGTGGGAGCCCAGTGAGGTGGGGAAGTGACAGCCCACGGTTCTGTCTCTCTCTTTCCTGTGTGTGTGTGTGTGTATATATGTGCGTGTGTGTGTGTGTGTGTATATATGTGCGTGTGTGTGTGTGTGTATATATGTGTGTGTGTGTGTATATATGTGCGTGTGTGTGTGTGTGTGTGTATATATGTGCGTGTGTGTGTGTGTGTATATATGTGTGTGTGTGTGTGTGTGTGTGTATTCGCATGCTTCCCAATCAAGGTGTCTCCCATACTGTGCTTTCTACCACAACAGTTATGAAAAATGGATGCTTGAGTAAGTCTGCCACATGACGACATTTAGCACATCTCGTGAAGCTGTTGAAGGCAGTCAATAAGGATTAAGATTTAAATTGGCAAAGGTGTTTTCCAAAAATGTACCACCAGATAGGCTGCCCCCTGGACGGTCTGTTGAGCGGACTGATTAGCAGCAAGAAACATGACCCAGACATGTTCTGACACTCAGAACTGCATCAAAAAGCTTCTCACAGTTAAGTAGAGCGTATGCTGGCATGTGGTAATATTGCAGTGCTCCCCAGTATCCAAAATACAGCCCTCCCAGCTCTAAAAATAGCCGGCTCCTTTTCTCCTCCTTGTCCTCTCTATTTCCCAGCACAGCTGCCTCTCCTATTAACATTTCTCCTCTCTGAATCTCTTTCCTCCTCCGTCAGCCCGGCCGGCCCTTTGCTCAGTGCTCTGCCTCTTTCTCCCCCTCCTCCGTCAGCCCGGCCGGCCCTTTGCTCAGTGCTCTGCCTCTTTCTCCCCCTCCTCTGTCAGCCCAGCCCCCTGGCTGCCTCAGGTAGCTCCGCTAACTCTCTCACCCCCATCACTTCCATTCGGCGAGGCAGCCCTAGCTTCCTCACTCTCACTCAGGACCTGCCTGTCATATTTGTGGGTTAAAATCAGACCTGTCATGCCCTGTAACTTTCCTGCACTTTGACCTTTGACCGTCTCCTCTCTCCACCACAGCTCTTCTACCGCGTCACGGATGACCGAGCCAAACAGACCGAGCTCTACCTGGTGGGCATGGTCTGCTACTACGGGAAGCACTACTCCACCTTCTTCTTCCAGACAAAGATCCGCAAGTGGATGTACTTTGATGACGCGCAGGTGAAGGAGGTGAGACCAGGGTAGTATATGCTGACCCAGACCCCTTCAGTGGATCATAGGGATGGCTCTGGGTGTGACAGAGCCGCATAACGTGGCAGTGGGGCAGGACAGGAGACTTTATATCGGTACAGGTTTGGGGGTGGCTTTAAAAATTGGTTTTGGGTCATGAATGTATAAACAGAATTCCTGGCAGCAATGGCAGAATGTGTGAACTCTAAGTGTTACTCCTAGGAGGCGCCCTCCTCCCTATTACATACAGTTACATAACGTGGACTGTAAGCTGTGCACAGCAATGGTGATTACCGCTACGCAAGCTACATGTGTGTGTGGAGCCCCCTATTGGCCACAAACAGTCACTACACTAAATATTAAACACATCCCTTATTTAGGAGATGCTGAATCAGCATGTTCTGCGAACCAGCCAGCGAGCCACAGTCTTCTCACTCTACTCACTAGCTATTCATTCTGTTATTGCAGCATCTGGGGGAGCCCCAGAGTGACTTTTTGAGTGGGGCCCCTGGCTGTGCGGGGTTCCCCCGCAGCAGTGTGATGTAGAGGGCGGTAAGGGTTCCGCCGTCGCTAAGAGACGACCCATTCCGCCCCCCTCTGTGCCCCTTCCTACAGATCGGCCCCAAGTGGAAGGACGTCGTGTTCCGCTGCATAAAGAGCCACTACCAGCCCCTGCTGCTGCTGTATGCCGACCCGCGGGGTACGCCGGTGTCATCGCAGGACGTCCCTCCGCAGCTGGACCTGCATCGCTGCAGCAAGGCTGGATATGACAGTGAAGACTCCGGTAAAGGCTGCTCCACCGGGCAGGACAGGCCACCGGCCAGCGCCGCCGGTCCTACCAGAGCGAGACATTTTGCCAGTCAATGGATTTCAATTATCAGTCATTTAAAAATTCGTGAATAGTTACAGACAGACCTGAGCTGAGAGAAGCACCAGGAATACTAGATGGGTTTCAGATGTGAGGGCATGTCATGTGACCTGCCATGTGACTGATCACATGACAGGGATCCGTTACGCTATCATTGCTTGTTGTGGTGTGAGTCAATTTTGAAATGGTTTCCTGATTCATTTCTGTGAGCGACACAGTGAATTTATGAATGAACGCATTTTCTAGAACCGTAGATATACGGTGAACTTGTTGCTAATGTTGAGAAGCACAGACCACCACACACAAGTGCATAGACACTAGTTCTCCCAAATCACAATGTCACTGAAATCTGGGAGGAAGCCAAGGTAGAACATCGCAGCTCCACACGAGAAGCGGACCCACAACTGAACAGACACACGGACACCTTGCTGCCGAGTGTGAACTGGATGCCTCACACATTTTGCACCATGTTACAGTATGGATTTGTTCCTTGAAGAACGATTTGAAAAATAATTGAAAATAAAATACATTCTCATTGTTTTCTCATTTGTGAACCCGAATCACTGGTTTGAATTAGATTTTTTAGTACATTAGCTAGTTGTTCGAAGCCTATTAACACACAATAAGTGATTAATTTAAATAATGACTTTATGCATTTCTGGGTAAAACCAGAAACGTCTGGAATCATCAAGTCATTTTTCATTATTCCAGTTAATCCATTATTCAGCTGTTCAGTTATTTATCCCATCTTTGGGTTAAAATGGTTTTAACTGCGTGACTTGTTCAGTCAGCAGCTTAACGATGCCTAATTAATAACGGACTCTGCCGGTTCATGAATCCACGCGTTTGAGGCGCCCGTTTGTGATGCCGTCTCTCTGGTTTGCTCCAAGGTCGTGAGCCGTCGATCTCCAGTGACACTCGCACAGACTCCTCGACAGAGAGCTGCTCTCATCGGCGCCCCCCCCACAGGCACCATGAGTCCATGGCCAGCCGCTTCTCCTCTGACTCTCAGGGCACGGTCGTCTGCAACCTGGACGGCGACCCGATCTGCCACGGCGGCACCGACCCTGCAGGTGGCGCTGCATTCCCCTCCCGAAGTTCGGCTCAGAACGTAGATGTAGATCAGATGTAGATCAAAATGAAAGTTCAACGCCTAACACAAGCAGAGCCTGTTCAGAACACGTGACGAAAAACAAGCCTCAAATGAGAAACTCAAGGTTTTCAGCTAAATTTCAAACAGACGACATGAAAGGCTGATTCCTCAGATGAATCTCCATACATGTGAAAACATATGTGTTGTTTGCGTACGTCGCTGTTATGCTTTCAGTTTCAGTTTAACGAGCGTTCGGTTTCAGTTCGGTTTCAGCACAGAGGTGTGCGCTGTCTGCCCTTCTGCTTCTCTTTCTCTCCGTTCATTTTTAATGTCTCCCTCGCCTTAGTCTTTTGGGTTCAGAGTGTTTCCTCCGTCCTGTGCAGGGGAGATCCTGAAGGAGCCCCTGATCCCACGGACGCTGCCCAGGCCGCCCTCCAGCCGGCTGAAGGACTTCAAAGAGGCTATGGGTGGCAGCATGGTCCACAGCCGGCCCCTGTCATTGTCCTCCAGTTCGGGGGTGGGCAGCTTGGAGCCGGGAGCGCGGGCTCGCGACTGGGAGAACGAGAGCACCAGCAGCGAGTCCAAGTCCAGTTCCTCCTGCGGGCGCTACCGGCCAGCCTGGCGGCCCAGGCGCGAGGCCCTAAACATCGACAGCATCTTTAGCCGGGAGCGATGGCGGCAGGCTGGGTTCGGCTCGCTGGGGCCCTCGCCGCTGCTGGAGGAAAGCGGGGCCCGGGGTGAGGTGTTGCCCGGGACTTCGGCAGCCGCCGGGCAGGGGGCAGGAGGTCCGGAGATGCTTGTCAGAACCAGCGGGTACCTGGCCCCGCCTCTGCCTCAGTCACTGCACAGCCTGGAGCACCAGCCGCGTTTGATCCAGAGGATGGAAAGTGGCTATGAAAGCAGTGAGAGGAACAGCAACAGCCCTGTGAGCATGGACATGCCCCTTAGCGAGGGGCCCAGTGCTGGCTCACACAGGTACACACACAGCTGGAGAAAGGCAGGGTCCACCGCAGCTCATGCAGGTACCCAATGAAACCGCTGGAGAGAGAGACAGAGTCCCACACAGGTCACACACACGTCCAGACACACTGGGAGGTGGAGGTCACATCCAACACATCTCACACGGGTGGAAAACCCCCCAGAGAAAAGGTCCACCAGAGCTCACGCACCTTCAGGCCCACCTGGGAGAGCAGGTCACATCCCACACAGCTCACATGGGCGTGAGGCTCAGACTAACTCACCTCCACGGGGTTCCCACACACCCAACACAGCTCAAACAGGAACACAGCTTCTCTCTCGCTCAGCTGCTCGACCGCGAGAATGTAGGTGGCTGTCCTTCTCCATGACAGGGACGTGGGAACGAAGAAACATTTAATCTCAGGCCCGTCCTGGCGCAGCGTACCCAAGTCCAAGAGCAGTGGGGCCATCCTGCAGGACGCCAGAACGCCATCCTGGACCAGCAGTCACTTGAGCCTGGGTGGGTGAATGAGCACAACTGCCATGTTGGCAAGCATGCTGGGCCGCCATGGCCATCCCACAATTCTCCAGGGTAACACGCGTGTGTCCGTGCTCCTGCAGGGGAGGGCCGCAGCGAGCTGGACGAGCTCCAGGAGGAGGTGGCACGCCGGGCGCGACAGCAGGAGCTGCAGCGGAAGCGGGAGCGGGAGCGGGAGGCCGCCATGGGCTTCAATCCCCGGCCCAGCAAGTTCATGGACTTGGACGAGCTGCAGCACCAGGGTAACCACGAGGAGCGGGGCGGGAGGAGCGGGGCGGGAGGAGCGAGGCGGGAGGAGCGGGGCGGGAGGAGCGGGGCGGGAGGAGCGGGGAGGGAGGCACGTGCGGCGGCGGGGTGCGGGGGGGCTCGCCCGTTTTGGGGGACGGGGAACGGTCCTTTTCCTCGGCGTCTCGGGACAGGGTGCGGATGTGGTGAAGGAGGGAGTGTCCGTTTAAGCTCGGTAGGGGAACACGTCTCGCCGGTGGGCGCTCAGGGCCGTCGGGCCTGTTGTCTGTTTGCCGCTCTTTTAAAATGAGAGGAGAATCGGTCTGAAAACGTGTAGCATGCGGTCCGGGGCCCGGCCTTCACCGTAAAGACGGGTCCTGCTGTTTACACGCCGCGTTCACCGGGGGACACACACAGACAGGCCGCCTGCCGGGACCTCCTGGGAGTCAGCCCCGAGTGCGTGGCGTCGGGGGCGGTGGGTGGGGGGGGGCTCTCAGCACAGACGCTGCCCGCCCCCCCTCTCCCTGGCCGCCCCCTCCCTCGTCGCCCTCCACTCATAGCTCCCTCGCCTCGCTGTGTTATCCGCAGGGATGGGGGCCGGCCTCGAGCGCACGCTTGTCGAGGCCGACTCTCTGTTAGAGCGGTCGCTGCGGCTCGAGCAGGGGGGCGACGTGGTGGCGGCTCTCTCCGTCTGCCACCAGGCTGTGTGTAAGTAACCCTAACCTGCCACTGCCTGCCGCTGCTACCCCATAACCACCCCCACGCTCTCTGTCCCTCCCTCTGTCTGCTCCTCCCTCCCTCTGTCTGTCCGCCCCTCTCTCCTCCTGTCATTCCACGTTCTGCTCAGATTCCCGGGCGTTTATGCGCCACCACACAGACCCCGGTGCTGTCGAGGTGGAGCATGTAATAAGCTCCCGCGCAGTGTAACTGGCCCTCGCACTGTATTCCAGAATAAAGTTAGAAATGGAGGTCTGCATCTTAGAAACAGGAGTGTGGAAAAAAAAAAGAATTTGTTTTTTTTTTCTCCACAGAAGTGGAAAACCAATTTAAATGATTAATAAACTGGAACAATGTAGTCTGTGTAGACTTGCCCAGCCTCACTATTTTTAAATGTCTCTCTGAAGCTATAATCCAGGTCGGTTTTCTGCTTCCGAGCTGCTTATACAGCCGGAAAGGAAGTGAGGCACTTAGTCAGCTCTCCACTTCCTATGTTTACTTGCCAGCAGGACTACAAGTGAAAAACAGGGCCAGTTCCAGCACTGTAGAATAGAACCCCCCCCCCCCCATGTATCCCCGCTTTTCACCTGTTTTTCATGACCTGGTCTCAGGAGTGATTCTAGGGGGGGCTTAAACGGAGCCATAATTCATACAGAGGGGCCAAACTTAGCATTACCCAATGATATGTTTTGAATGGCTGACTGACAAGGGAGGGGACCCTCCGGTGGCCAATCAGCTACCAGCTGGGCGGAGTGCCCCTGTGGCCCCAGCCCTGTATATGACTGTATGCTGCTTCCTCCATAGATAAACCAATTCCCCGTTTGGGTGCAGTTCGTTGCCCCAGTATCACAGCCGAGGGGTGAAGCAGGATCCTCCCCCAAATGACCTCTTAATGCGTTGTTTCCAAATCCGGTCCTCGGGTTCCGGCAGACAGTCCACATTTTTGAGGGAGCAAAAATGTCGGCTGTCTGGCAGGGAGCAAAAACATGGACTGACTGTGGGTCCCCGAGGAGCGGATTGGGAAATATTGTCTTAATGCTTCATGTATTTGTCTGTCTGTCTGAACGTCAGTCTGTTGGTCTGTCTCTTTATTTACATCCTGAGGAGATTCTTACCCTGAATCTTTTTTTGTGTAGTTTAATGTTGAAGATTTTTCTATTTACCATTTAATTTAAAAACGTCTTCAGCACAAGTCCCTTCACTCTCTCATAGTGTGCCGAAGACATTTTTAATGCTTTTTAACACCCATCCAGAAACAATTTAACAGAGATTTCCCCCCTCATGATTCAAATGAGCATCTAAACTTCTGTCTGCTGCTGTTTTGAGAAAACGTCAAACAGTTAACTTCCCAGTTTGATAGTTTTCAGCTACTCCAATTTTATTCTTAAATGGAATGAACTATGCCTGAACCACTCCCTCCTGATTTTTGTGTGGTGATCATTAACATATGTATTTTTACTAAGGAGGATGCAGGCATATATTGCTGACTAAGATAACGACGAAACTGTCTCGGCTTGTGAGCCATGAGACGTAGCCCTATCTAGTCCTCAGTCCCGCCCCCCTCCCATGACGTTGTCTCAACCTTTTGTTTTTTTTTTTGGGTAACAAGCAAACAGTATGCATGCCCCTCATAACCTGGCTCTTTTGTTTCCTGCGTTTTTTTTTTTGTGCTTCCCTTTCTTTGCATTGTTTTCTTTTGTTTTGTTGTTTTTTCCCGTTGTTTTCCTTTAGCTAAACTAAGACTTACCATGCATGAGGGCAGTGCTAACACTCATAGCAGGACAATGGCTGCCGATAAGAAGCTGCAAAAGTGCATGAGGAGAGCGCGGGGCCTACAGCAGCGCATGCAGCCGCTGGAGCAGGAGCAGCCGCAGCCGCAGGGGCCTCCCAGGTACCAGAACTGTCTCCTGTGTGTGTCCCGCGCAGTGCCTGTCACAAATTCACTATTGACCTTTTTCGATTTTTTTGGTTGGAATTTGATCCCCATTTCATTACTACTACATTTTCATAAGTTCTTCACTTTTTGAGGGGGTGGGGGGGGGTCCTAGTGACATTTTACTGTTTTCTGAGGTTCTCTCGCAAACACATCGAGTAGGACGTCATCTTGGAATTTGGACTGAATGTCACCCGAACTCTGCTCTCGTCTCGCTTTGTTTTCCAGCTAAATCGAAGGCATAAATTGGTCTGTGCGCCTCTGGGTTGTTGGTCAAAGTGTGTGTCCATTTCTGTCCCATGTGAGGTAGATCTTACCATTTCTTTGATCTGACCCTGTGTGACAGACACGGGTAAGCTCAAAGCTCCATGGGCTGTCCGTCATACACGTCTTCTGTCAAGGAGTAAGGCTAAAGAAAACCAGACTAAAGAAAACCAGGCTAAAGAAAACCAGACTAAATAAATCCACCGCCAGCAAACACTCAGAAATAGTTTTTATTTTCA
The DNA here is from genome assembly GCA_026770805.1 of Boulengeromyrus knoepffleri. NCBI lineage: Eukaryota > Metazoa > Chordata > Actinopteri > Osteoglossiformes > Mormyridae > Boulengeromyrus > Boulengeromyrus knoepffleri. The sequence goes on from JABJVO010000042.1 coordinate 2,151,063, forward strand.
GTCATTTCAAAGCCGAGGTGCATCTTCAAGGTCAGAGCTGTGTTTGTTTTATGCTGGTTTCACTCATGTAGATCCTGTGCAGTTTGTGTCTGCTGCATTACACCAGTTGCCTTTAAGTAAACTCCACTTTCTGTTCTGTCGATGGTACCTTAAAGTCACATTGGACTTTAAGGTGTTTGCCTGACAAATATGTAAGGTACCCTTTAAAAGTGAGTGAACACAGGTGGGTTCCATATTGTGGTATTGCTGTCATCACCAAGGAAAGGTACCGCGATAACATCATTATTCAGCGTGGCGAACTGAACGTTGGCTTTCGACGATGTTTTTAAATGGAGAAATCGCCTTTCCCACCTTGCTGTTCATTATGGCTGCCTTAGGGACTCCTGCTGTAGCTTCCAGTGATGTTTCCGCAGCAAACTGCAGATGTGAGGCTGCAGCCTTAAAGAGCAAACAGCAGCAGTTACAGTGGAACTCCGGGAGAGCCACACTAACCCATCTCTGCGCTGTTGCTTTTCAGCATCCATTTATGCGCTGGTATGATTTATTGCCCGGGCTGCTCTGAAACCTACGCAATTACTGAACAATGTAGTACAGGGGCGGAGCGGAAGACATGGATAGGGATCCATTAATCAAGTCTTCGACATCGGTAAACTTGTAAATGAACCCCCCCAAACAGGAACTAATTAATGTAGGTAATGGTCTCTGAAATATTTTCAGTCATATTTAAAGGTATCTTAGTAGGCCCTTGTTTAGAGAATCCAAAATCCTGAATAACACCAGCCAAAAGTTGAAGCACGACTTAGAGACGAGCTTAGATAAGGGGGAACAAAATCCTCATGAAAGGTGTCTTGGAATAATTTTGAGTGGTGAGTAGTCTTTGAATTTCACCCAAGTCAGCACTATGACTAATCTCACTGGGGGGGGCGAAATTTTCCCCGGTTCTTGCCCTTCCATACTAAACTGAGCATTAGGCTAAATCCTCCAAGCTTCCTTAGCTGGTCTAACTCAGCCCCGGGCTCAGTCTCCAGAGATCTTAGTAGGAATGGTGAAGTAGTAGGAATGGTGAAGTAGTAGGGATGGTGAAATAAGGTGTAGAACCAACTGTTCACTCGAGACCCACGGGACATTTCTTACTATTCAACCCCAGACTGAAATCTCCTCCTTATCTTTGCTCTTTGACAGCAAAAGCCCCAAAAGGCAGTTTTGCTGAAGACTTTCACCAGTAGATCAATGCTCAGATGCCCATGGGCCTTAAATGGGTGTGTGTCACCACGCTTAGGGTCTGTAGCATCTTCAGCTATAAGATATCTGGCAGCCATAGATCTGATGTCTTGGTACAGTATCTCATCTAGGGTGAAGGAGGTCTTTAATAAAAATGCATGCAGTGAGATTTGTGGGAGGATATATCAAATGTTTCCCTGTGCTGGACTGACACAGAAGAGAAGAATGAGCACAGATAGTCAACAGAACCCTTTTGGATTGACTGGACACACTTTGACGGGTCCTACATCGTCCTCTTTTACAAAAGAAGCGCATGTGTGGTTTTGTATGTATTTCCATGTGTCAAGAGTGTTTTCTGAAGATACTTCCTCCACCATCCAGCTTTGCCTCCTTGACTTTCAGCACGATGAACAGCACAGCAGCTACAAAGGTACAAAAGAGGCGCTTCGTGTTGGGCGATGCCATGCCCTAGAACAGAGTCGGAAATTCTTAGGCATGTAGTTCAGGATATCAAAGCAAGAGACTTTGACCAGAGTCCTCTTTTAAACTTGATGATGACCTTTGTTTACTCATCAGATGAGATTCATTGACCTACCTTCTTCATTTTCCTGAACCCTGTTCCCGTTTCCCAATCCCCATCCCAACCCATCCTAACCCTTTCAGTGAACAGCCTGGCACGATCAAAATACTGCTGACAACCCATCAGGAAGAGGACTGGGATGCAGACCAGGATGCAGCTCTGGCCCCGCCCTCTCCTCTCCCTAGTCAACCCTTCTCCCTTTCTAGAAACTTACACCCTGGACCCTTGAGCCACCCATCTCCCTGCTCCCCCCAACTTGTGGGGCAGAGCAAGGGCCCCAGCGGGGAGCACTCAGAGAATCTGCCCACTTGTTCAGAGCTGGGAGAGCAGGAGATGAGAAGGGAAGGGCAGGACCATGTAAACCGCCGGGACGGGTCTGAGGCCTCCAGCATAAACGCCTCCAGCATAAATCCATCCTCAGGTCAACAAGTAGAGTCTGTCCATCAATGCCGCAACTTAACCTTGCTACCCCTAGACTTTTGGAGGGCCCCGGGAAGCGAGAGGGAGGGCTGTACCCAAAGCTCCCAGCCACAGCCTCAACCTCTCCCTGCCACTGCGGCTTTGCCGTACCAGAGCTCCATGAAAATCCCTGACCAAAGCTCAGCTAATAAGCCGGGGCCTCCGCAGACTCTAGCAGCATCACCGGTAGAGCCCTCTGCAGAGAGGAAGGGCTGTGACTATCCAAGGTCTCCCACTCAACATCCAGTGCAGACCCCTCCTCAAATTCACTCCCCGGCTCCTCCCTGCACCATCCCTCGGCTGCAGCCGCCTTCCACTGCTGTTCAGTACTGGTCATCGTGGAGCCTGGACAGTCCGGACAGTGTTATTATGGCGTTTTGCACTTCACCCAGCCGCCAGTTTTACTCCAGTTCCAGCATGCCTGGGTGTCCTTCTTCCTCTCAGCTAGTGGTCGATCCACCAGATCCCTCCATAGAGGGAAAGTCCCAGGCTGAAAACTCCAAGGCTTCCGGTAATATTCAGCCTGCCACTAACTTATGGCGTGATGTCACTGACTCACCGGATACGGAGCTGGAAGTCCTCTACCAGGCGAGCAGAGAGAACACTACATACCCTCTGGAGCCCATGCAGAGCATCTTTTCACCGTCTGGAGCAACATCAGGTAACCGACACAAATGAAACCTGCAACAGTGTCGGAATTCTCGTCTTGTGCATTTGTTCTTCCTGCGTCATCGACCATCAAGGATACTAAGAATATTAAAGTCATGCTTTGTTGATGAAAGGAAGTGCCCAGAATTGGTGTGAACTCTGCTTCCTCTGGTATTATTATTATTATTATTATTTATTATTATTTTGTCATTCAGTTCCTGCAGCTGGTGAGATGCAGTTGTCTGGGAAGCTCGTTGGTGGGCGTTCCAAAACCCCTACCGCTGAGATAGAGAAGAGTGTGTACCAGGCCCCTGGCTGTGGATCCTCTCTGGTCTCCTCTCACAGGGTATGAACCTCAATCTGCCCATACTCAGAAGAAGGCCATCAAGATGGCAGATAATGGGGGGGGGTATGTGAAACTAATGTACAAGTCATTGGAAGAGTAATGGAGGTGGCTTGACAGGTGGGGGGCATTTTCTGAAAGCTGAACTCAGATGTGTGGTTGACCTGGGTTGGTCATGCTGAGTGTCTCTGGTCTTCTCGCCAGTCTGCTCCTGCTTCTAACCATGAGCTACAGCCAATGGAGTCGTGTGGTATGGACGACCTGGGAGAGGAGCGTGCTACTGCTGCGGAGGATGAAGGACGAGGCGAAACGCAGCTGTACAGTGTGGAGAACATGCGTCGCGTTGCCCGCAGCTTGAGCAGTACGGTCATCGGAAGACGCCAGGAGGACCTCAGGGTGTCCCGCAGCATGGTGCGTGATCCACGCTTACGGCATAACTAAGGCCTAATGCTCACAGCTATGCATGTGTGCTTCACTCCAGGAAGGGCTCTTAACTTAGCTTCCCAGTGTAGAACCAAGGCAACAAAGTGGCCAATACAATCAGCATAATGCACTATGTATAACCACAGTTTAGGGAACAGATTTAACACGTGAGGCTTGGAATATGTTCCCCCATATGACTGCCATTGGTTCTGTACCATAACTGCTGCTCTGATCCATTCAGACTCAATACCAAGTACCGTCACTCACTGCCAACACATTTGCGCATTCACTGGAACTAGGCCAGGCTGCTGCCATCTAGTGGATATATAAAGTGTCGCACTGTTCAGAAAAGGATGTCCATGAATTGCATGTGACTTTAATCTACACAGACCCTTACCTCTCTTTAGCCTTTTTAAGCTCTGTTTCTCCATTTGTGATTCATAGATGATCCCAACTTTTCACTTTTGTCATGATTCAAAGACAATTCTTTGTTACCAGAACAAAATGGTTCCTCTGGTTTAAACTCTGGTTTTTCCTTTGTGAATAATATGATGCCTTTTCCATGTCCGCTTTTGATCTCTCTCATGTTCTCTTGCAGGAGATTCCCAGGAGGTCCAAGAGTTTCTGGCTCTGCCTGACCGGAGTGAAGCTCTCTCCGGTGAAGTCCGCCACCGTGCCGCACTGAACAGCGAGACGCGGTGGATGGCCAGTGGCACGCCGGCTCGCCCGTCCCATCGAGGGCCTGCAGCTCTCCTGCCGTGACCCAGCTGCCTGGACCTGCTACAGGCAGCGGCTCAACAGGATTAGCATGCTGTGGCCTGTGAGGTCACCTGTCCATCTGCTCGGCACTATGACCAGTACCCCCCAGTACCCCCCGCCCCACCCCGCCCCATCTATTTCACATGCAGCACCGGACGATGCGCCC
>JABJVO010000042.1:2155771-2172798 GCA_026770805.1 Boulengeromyrus knoepffleri
CAAAAAAAGGATCACCTTATAGATTTTTTTTTCCTGACAACTGCATTTACCACCATTCAAACCACGCATTTGCATGGCCTATTGGCTGAAAGCCCTCCTCTTCCTACTACAGCACCCAAACCTATTGGGTGGCCCTGCCGTGTCTCCCACCCCTTTCTAGTTATAGGGAAGCTTAGGAGTCCGCTGCTGGGGACAGGAGACTGCAGGGGCCTCCTGATTGGCTCCTCGGCCGTAGGACAACCTGTGTGATGTTGCGCTGCCCCTGCTCTGGTTAGCATGGAATCATGTGGGGCGTGCCTCTGGTCCAAGGGAGAGGAGCCAAGCACTACAGATGTCCGCCTCCCAGCAGCTGAGCATCCACAGTGAGCAGCTTAAGAGCCGAGATGTTCCAGCAGAAACATCAGCTCCACCCAGCAGAGCCAAAACAGTAGCCTATCCATGTCATTTTTCTTTTCTAAATTTTAACCAGTTTTATGTGTTTTTCTTAAGAGACTGTAGCGGTTCTCTCTCATCATTAAAGGTTGAGTGTGGTCCATTTCTCCTTTCCTTTACTAGTTCAACGGAAAATTGAGAGTGACAGGGAAAAAAATGAGCCAGCAGACATGTTAGTGTAGCAGGATCTGGACTTACACCCAAATCGTTGCAGGTTTAAAGCCCAGGAGGAGAGTCTCTGTTGGACCCTTGAACAAATAATAAACAAGAATCATGAATTATTTAAGTTAAAATATCCTACTTTAAAAATGGTTAACCTGTAAAATAAGTTGTAAGATATGTACGTTGTTTGGATAAAATTGTATGCTCAGAAACAAAAACAATAATTAGATATGCTATTTTGAAGATTAAAATCTCGATGTCTGTTGTTTAAATTAGGAAAGTCTGTAGGTTGTTGCGAATTGACATTTTTTATGTCACAAAAGCAAAAAGCAGTCTCAAGGAATTTTTATAGGTATCTGTCAAATTTAAAAAATATTTTTTTTAATTCAAGGAAAATAACTTATATGTGATCAGTGATATTCGAAATGTTCAATTATGTTTCAGACTAAAATGACTGCACCTTACATTTGATATGAAAATGGTATAATCTATTTAGTAATAATGCATTTGATATTAGGGCAGTATGTACTGTAATGTATCTGACACCCTGCTTCAAATGCTTAGGCGGTCAGGTCGTCGTCTAGGGTCGGTCGTTTTGATAAAGCTGCTCTCGTCGTCTGTGTCGAGGGCGGGGAAACGTCAGCATCATGGGCGGGAGGCTGTGCTGATTTTTACCCCATGGGTTCTTCATTAATTAGCCATAGTTGTTTTTTTTTTTTGAAGCAAGTGAAACCCAGCGTGTTTTCTGAAGACTCCTTCATTGTTCTCAGTATCGTCCTGTAAGGCCGAATTCCTGGATAGATCTTTCTCATCATGAAAAAGTGAAACTTAAACCTTTGCCTGCTTAGGATTAACATCAAGCACGTTGTTTATATCGTGAACTAACGGCTTAAGTTTTATCCGATACAAATAATACCACTAATACGGGGAAAGTTCAACCAAGGCTAATCGATTAATATCTTGATGGGAATGACAGCAGCCGGTCCTCGGTGCCCATAATGCCTGAGAATTCCCTGCCCTCGGTCTAACCTGAACTTCCTGAGCTTTGTTAGTCTCATCTGTGAGTGCTGCCGCTGTTTCCCCACTACAGCCATTCAGCTCTGGCTCCCTTACGGATGTAAGCCTCCATACTTCAGCCTAAGTCTCGCTGGGAGGACGTGGTTTCATTGGTACCGCAGACCTTCTTACACTCTGTGTAACTCATGGCTGACAAACCACAGCAGAAGCTGTTGAGCAGCCTATGTAACAGGAACTCGCCCCCCTGGGACCCGAATCGGGACGCTGTTTGCAGCAGGGAAGCCGCAACGTTCGGTCCATTGGACCACAGAGCATATTAAATGCATTTATGTTATTTAGTTGATGCTATCAGTAATTACAAATGAACCTTTTAGCAGTATTCGGACAGAACGGCATCAACGTGCTGCTGTATGGTGAATGAAAAGCATATTTTTTTCAGTATTTTCACTCTTGAGTTTTCACAAACTATATATGCCTAATAAGTGTGGGTGTGCCTTTGGAAAATAATATAGCTCTAAAAACTCGAAATATATATGGTTTAATTCACTTACTGAAGAGTGGACTATGTTATTCAGCAGGTGCTGAAAATACATACTAAAATCGGTTACGTTTGCTATTATAACATTTGGGCAAGTAAATTAAGTACTTAAAATTAGTTACGCAGCCCTTTCCGGGGGGGAGGGGGGTGTTAGATTAACCGGATCCAGTAGGTAAACTGACAGGAGTGGTTGCACAACGGAAACCTCTCCTACTATACAGTGAAATCAGTGTCGTTACCCTGAGAAACACTCAGGTCAATGAGAAGTTCCTCGCATATTTCTAATGCTTTTTTCCAATAAGGGTGACAATGAGCTGCAGGTGCTCCTGCATAGTTAACGTACGATGGAGCACAGAGCGCTCGCTGTCGCGTGGTGCGACGTGGTGGGTCTGTAAACCATGAAAACAGATAGGAGCATGGGGATTGTTTCCTCTAACACATAAAAAACTCCCCGGAAATCGTCTCCAGGGACAGAAAAAGAACGTGTTGGAGAACCTACGGGAGAAAGGGTGACGCACATGATTATAGAAAGCCACAATTAGGCCCGTTTACTTTCCTGATTTTTACTAATAGGACTTTATACTATTGCTTAATAAGTAATAATGATTTTATTACTTAAGTCATTGGTAAACACTCCATCCTGTAACAAGAGGCTTCAGGAAATTATCATCTTTGTACAGAGCAATCAACTTAATGAGATGAATTGACAGTATTAGCATGTCTTGAGATACAGCATTTCACAAGCAATGATTGCAGAGGACTGGAAATTAATCCTGAATTATATTTTACGATTGAAAGGTTTATAATAGTCTAAGAGTTATGGCCATGCAGAGGTTATCTGTTAAAAAAAAATCACAGAACCAAGGTTTAAGCCCTACAAAGCACCAGGCAAGTTATGCTATTGATCCAGCTGTCTAATCTCAGATACAGGCCAGGTCATTTTCATCAGTGTCGTTAAGAGTTATGTTCCTGTCACAGCTAACAAGCAAAGGGATTGGCATGGTTTACCTCTGTGACCTCTGAAAGAAAGCCGACACGGAGGTCGGGATTGATATGGGTTTGTTCAATACTCATTTCACAATGTTTTATATTTGGATTTGACAAAAAAGAAAATAATTTGAACCAAAAAATCCAGCTTAGTTTCCTACTATGAATGTTAATTGTCTGAAGTGCAAGAAAACAGATTGGGAACCAACTTTTACAATGGAACCAAAGAGAGAGATTTCACCTGCATTTTCCGGTTTATTTTTGTAACTCACAACAGGTTAAGAAATTTCAAGCAGCGCCCTAAGTATCGTTGCACCTTTATCATAAAGGAAATGTATGAATTTATGACATAATTCAGATTTATGATTTTTTTTTTTTTAAACATAACAAACATTGAAAAATTGCAACTCCGAAACTGTGTACATATGTCTGTGTGCAGCAGTCGGCCTTTAAAATATGAGACCAGTGTGTAACGATGGATTTCTTGACAATGTAAGTGGGCTTTGAGGGATTTCCACTTTAACCCAGTTTGTAAATGTTGTGCTGGCAGAAGGAACTTGTATTTTTGCAATAAAGTTACTACAAAGCGCTCCGGCAGGAGCTGCAACTACTGTACAACTCCAAGGAGTCCCTTCTTGATTCCGCGCTTGATTCACTCGGCACCTACCCGACATTGCTTTGCGCTATCCTGTCTGCAGCTAGCGAGTGATTCCGTTGCAGGTCCTGCACCAAGCAGTAAAAGGCTGTAAGGTGGAGGACGACGTGAGTATGCTCCTGTGACTCCCTCGATAGCTGCCAGGACAGAGGAATTGTTGCATGTTGTGTCTTGAGCCTGTCCCGGGGTTCATTTGTCTTATGGACAGATGAACAATAAGTTCCGATAACAACAATAATGTGATATCACAATGTCAATTATTTCCAGAAGACTTAAACACAAAAGGCTGTAAGATATTTACATTTTTGTTTGGCAGACACTTATCTAAAGTAGCATAAAGCTTTTTTTTGGACAAAGCAGGGTCAGATGGTCCCTGGAGCAGTGGGGGTTGAGGGCATTCATTCCCCAAGGGCTCAGTAGTGACAGCAGTGGTAACTGACCTCCTCAGCCACATATTGCGCTACATCAGCTATAGGGGACGTTTTTCAGCCAACGAATGACCGTTTGTCCATATGAACTCACATGGAAATGTGCCCCAGCACAGTCTGCAGGAATACTGAGGGCTTTCCTGTGTGCTGTGAGGTCCCTGTGTGGAGATGGTACAGATACTTCTACATCCTTGGTAATGAATCACAGCTCTTCGGAGGGGTTGTGTCTTGTCTGGCCCAAAAGGTGCTGCCTACAGGGGGCTGGAAGTCACTCTGAATTTGCACTGAAGTTTGTCTCTTTTCTTTTCCTCCATTTCTCCGAATCTGATAACACAGCGCAACACAAATGTAATCATGGATTGAATGACGTGTGTATGATACAAGTACGACTTTCCTAGCATGATTGATGGTTAGTGCCTCAGCTCTTTGTCCATTGAATCCAAAATCCATTAAACTGGGGTCAGTTAAATCGAGTGTTTTCTGTACCAGTGACCCTCATGCAAGTCGGAAGGTATGAGAAACGCATCATCCTGTGGGATCCACTAGGTGTCAGTGTAAGCATGTATCTTACCATCAGTCTGCTGTTTAAGAACATTTTTGATCTTCGGACTTGGACGGATATACAAGCATCTTTAAACAATCGGGTGTCGCTGATGATTCTATGTTTTAACAAGATACCAAAGATCAGAAAATCAGAATTCACCAAAGCCTGGTCTGTTCAAATATATTCATCAATAATAGTAATAGTACTGATGATTAAAAGCACGTGGCTTTGCAAGAAAATTTCTATTTAGTTCACTCTTTTAATTAAAAGTGACATATTTTTGAGAAAACAAGACCAGACAATCTCTGGCGGAACCAGGAATTAAGTGTCTTGCTCATCATGAAATCCCTGTGGGATCTGAACCAGCACCCTTCTCATTATAGGCCGCATCCTAACCTGTGGAGCTACACGCCAAGAAGTTCTCTGTTAGCTGAGTGCTCACCAGCTCATCTGGGACAAAATCGGAATGGATAGGCTTGAGATGTTGCACACCTTGTCGTAATGCAAAATGAAGACAGTTAATTGGTGGAGAGGTAAAAGATATGTGTGGTTTGGATCCCCCCCCCAGAGTTATTTAAGTGGAATGTGCATGGGGACCAATGGGGGGGCCTCCGCTACCTGCCTGACTTAGGGACTTTGCCCCTGCCATGTCCGGTGATCAGCATGCAGGGCGTCTGCTCATTACACCCAGCGGCAGGTGAAGCGCGGCTGAAGGCGCAAAGCGGCGGGTGAAGCGCGGCTCAAGGCGCAAAGCGGCAGGTGAAGCGCGGCTGAAGGCGCCCAGCGGCAGGTGAAGCGCGGCTCAAGGCGCCCAGCGGCGGGTGAAGCGCGGCTCAAGGCGCAAAGCGGCGGGTGAAGCGCGGCTGAAGGCGCCCAGCGGCGGGTGAAGCGCGGCTCAAGGCCTCATGCTTTTTAGCGATTGCATCTGGGTCATACTGCTCAGCTTCTGCATTTAAGGATATCAGGCAGAATCTAAATAATAAACCCACTGCAAGGGTGTGAATGTAAGTGTGGCTGAGTGTGTGAGGCTGACAGGATTGCTGACAATATCCTGCGGCAGAAGCCACCCTTAGAAACTGGTAATCTAACCCTAAAGGCCAGTTTTGACTTTGACTTGTACTGCTAGTTTATTCCATTACTTGCTGTGGCATATCATGCGTAAATTCATCCTTCCATTTTCTCTAACTATATGTGGCAGGGGGGCCTAGAGCTGATGCCAAAGGCTCTGGGTGCATGGCAGGAAGCAACCCAAGATGGGGCGCCAACCCATCTCAGGGCGCACACACACAGGCGTTCCTATAGGTAGCTATGGGCCGACTAATCACATCTTCCATTTATACGTAGTCAGCTAACAGTGTGCTATATATACTGCTGCAGACATGTTTGCAACAGACAGGAACAAATATGTGTGATTTTAGGATATACTTTTCTTTTTCTTATTTTAGGTTTTTGATTGTTAAACTTTATTAACTTTACCTGCAAAAAATGTTAACGGATTTGAAGTTAGTGGAACAAAATTTTGCAGAAGCTAACTGGTCCACTGACAGTTTTCGAAGTTAGCGGGAATGCTAATCTTTTAACGAAAATGTTAGCTTCACTAATTAGTGGTTAGCGAATTAGCGCAACCCTGCCCACCACTGCTGAAAAGGTATGTTTACCTACGGCTAGGCTGTAACTGCCAGACCCTTGAGGGTACAGCCCCGGTGACAAGTACCCTTATACCCTGAAAGGTACAGATAGGTACTATTTTTCTAACAGTGCAGGGAAAGAGGTCCAACCTAACAAAGAACCATGACCATTTCACTTCCTCCTCAATGCAGGTAATTTAGTGCCGCCCAGATAGCTGCCTATTCCGTCTATAGCTAGAGCCAGCCATGTTTCCAATTTATAAAATTTATAAAATTATTTGAAGGTGTTTTCAGTTTTTCATTTTTCAAATGTGCAGAAAAAAAGACTAAAATAACAGCTTAATCCACAATTCTGGTCCATAGAAGGATTAGCAGATTTATTCCCAGTTTAATCAGAGACTTCACTGGTTAGTCTTTGCTGGTGACTCATTTGCTTAAAGAGGAAAGTCACATGCATGGGTGGGTAACCTTCCACCTGTCACTCATCACTGTAGCAGCCAGCCTGCCAGTCGGTTTAAGCCGATATCGGTGTGTTATGCTGCTGTCCTAAATCTTCACTCAAAGGTTCCATGATGTGAATGAAATCCGCTGTTATGTCTGGACGAAATTGTGACAGTGCACAAGACACACAAAATAATCTGTCGTTTTTAGAGGGAACTTTGCATGTTTCGAGGGGGCCACCCTACGTATAACTGGCTGCCTGTCAGAGTCTCCCAGAATCCACCTGGTTAAATGGCTTCAGCGTGTATTGGTGAGCCTTTCCACGCTTGGTCAGAGTCTGATAACGTGGCACTGGAATCTAAAACACATTAAATTATCCACAATATTGAAAATAATATGTTCTGTTCTTTAATCGACCTAAATATGCGATTATGGAAACCATTAACTTTATTGAATTTTCAATGACGTCAACTTGAAGTCCATTAAGGTTTAATCGCGGTTTAGTGTGCGGTAAAACAGGACAGCGATTTAACAGTTTAATATTATCTTCTACTCTTCAACGTCAAGCAAAAACTTGTGTTGTTCTCATAAACCATCTCTGACAAAGTCTGATGCCAGTATGTATTTTTTATGTGTAATTAATGCTACATTGTAATCCTACAGTCGATGATGTTACTGAGCTTGATGTCTGTTTTCTTGCTATTCCTCTAATTTCATGGTTAAGGAGATAAACTTGTGACCGAAATATTCAAAGGGAGCAGCTACTGACTGTGGGTCGGATTCTCTACCTGAAATTTACAGGCGATACGAGGATCAGCTGTATAGTCTGACGGAAGGTGAAATCTGCCCGAAGTGAGACACGACTCAAAGGCTTCAGTTTTAATTTAATTAATGAAATTTATTGACAAGCTTGAGAAACCTTTTGCTGTTTGGTGTTTCTGAAGCGTGAATTGGTCACCTGGCCTTTCTGCATGTAATTCCACGTTCCACCCAAACCTGATTTGGTCTGGGCTTTTGGGCCAGTCGCAACAAAGAAAAAAGGCAAATGAAACTTGCTTCTACCTCTTACTTGATTTTGAAAAATTATATAAATCATAATAATTTAACTTTGAATGCAAATGACCTCATAACCCTGGACTAGATAAGCAGTTGGGAGATGGATGGATGGATGGATGGATGGATTGTTGTTACAGAGAGAGAAAAAGGTCCATATGTGGTGGAATTAGTTCCCTGTGGCACTCGCTTGTTTTGTCAACCTGGAGCTGAACTCCTCATTTAAGCCAGTCAGCTCCTCTGGAATCCATTTAACTGAGAATCAGAGGTGGGTGGAGTCTAATCCCTGTAAGGACCTGAGGCGCTCACTTCTGAATGAGAAGCTAACCAAAAATATTTCCTGCAGGAGTCAGTAACGCACTACAGAAACTGTGACAGGGCCTCTTGGGCAGCATATGATAATCAGGTCACTCAGATTCAGCAATCATGAATGTTACATGGGTAGTGTCCCCCATGACTGCACTGGATCTTTGGGATCCACACAGACCACAAGCTAACCTGCTGGCCACAGTGACCCCCATGACTGCACTGGATCTTTGGGATCCACACAGACCACAAGCTAACCTGCTGGCCACAGTGTCCCCCATCACTGCACTGGATCTTTGGGATCCACTCAGACCACAAGCTAACCTGCTGGCCACACCTCCTCCAGCAGCAGCCCACATTCCTGACAAGTTCCACTTTCCTACTATTTCTGGATTTAATTGGTTACTTGTTAATGTGGAGGGTTATGGAGCATTTTCAGTACTTTTACAACAAAATATACCACTAGCTGTGTCTGTCTGGTTTACATGCTCTCTGCTTGTAATATATGATTGCATGCACTCCATCCAGCAGTTACCCCCTGGCCTATGACCTATGACCAGTGCTGCCCAGGATAGCCCTTGAGCAGGTGAAGGTTGGAACCTGGAATACAGGGTTAGAAAATTACACTGAGACACCAGGTTTTATACCACAATGATTGATTAGTATGGTGCATGGCCTCCTTTTGTGGTTAATACAGGATCAGTTCATCTTGGGAATGACAGATACCAGTCCTGTACAGTGGCCAGAGGGATTTTGAGCCATTCCTCTTGCAGAACAGTGGCTAGGTCACTACATGATACTGGTGGAGGAAAACATTTCCTGACTCGCTCCTCCAAAACACCCCAAACTGGCTCAATAACAAAGCTCCAATGGTCTTTCCTGCTGTGGGTGTTTCCCAGTAGGAGAGTTAGGAAAGTGATTGATATTGTCCAGAAGTTTGGGTTTGAATGTGCCTTGGACTGACAGGTCGACCCTCGTCAGGATTCCCAGCTGACACCTCTGGTGTTCTGCAGCTGAGCAGTCCTGGGGTGCCCTGCAGCTCGGATTTTTCCAGTGATCCTAATTAAAAAAGGCTGTTTGTGAGGTGGGGGTGACAGGCGGGCGTTGTGGTCACCGCATCAGGCAGGGTGATTATCAATATGTGCCCCAGCACTGCAGGCTCTGGCCCAGGGTCATGTGGGTGTCTGTCCTGTAATGAGGTCACTCAGGCACCATGGCCAATCACGGCTCGATGGTCGCTGATGAGATTGACGGGAGGCGCCATTTCAGAGGCCCGACAAAAACAGAATAAAAACAGACCTTCCTGTGCAGAGCAGCGTTTTTTTATTTATTTATTTTGCAGGGAAGAGCATTTCTGTGTCCTGCACTCCTATTAACTACAGGAACAAAAATATCTAACACACACACACACACACACACATATTTGTATTCATATTTTTATGGGGACTCCTCATTAATTTCTATGGGAAAAACCCTAATCCCAGCAATCATAACCTTAACCCCTACCCAGCCCTAACCTTAACCATAAGTAACCAAACAAAAAATAAGACTTTTGGATTTTTTAATTTTTTGATTGAAGTGTGGTCCCCACAACATCAAAATAACAGGTTTTTATCACAGTGTGGGGACATTTGGTCCCCACAATATAATATATATATAACCCAGACACACACACACAGACACACACACACACACACAGACACACACAACATCACTACTAACAATCCAAGAATGTATAATCATGTCACTCACATCACTGCTTCTGCAGATGATGTTAATTAAAATGAGAATGTCTTCCTAAAACTTATTTGAAATGGATAATAGTTAAGATGCAGGATGATGCACTTATGTTCTAACTCTCTGAAAGGGTTAGCAGCCAATTTAATTCCTAAATTAAAAGCACCAGCACTTCACATTGAACAGTGAAATTAATTTTGTTGCCCAGCGACGGACTGTGACCAAAATAGCCGTGACACCCACCTGTAATATCATTACTCTGTCTTCATATTTAATCGGACATGAGCAGGTTTGGGATTTAAGCACTTTACTGGAATGATTTCTTAATTTACGCACTTGATATAGTAGGAACACTTTAATTTCCTTACAGGTTCCTCCACATAAAACAATTCCTTTCCAGTTACGCCCATGGGCAGTTATGCTGAGTCCCTCCTCCTGAGTGGGGTACTGGCGTGATTCTGCCCTCCTTTACTGCTCATTTTTATATACATGTTTAAATATCTCCTCAATAGCACCTTGATGTGGGAGATGCCAGGGGGAGTCACATGACAAGCCTCTACCACAGTTGGAATTAATATATGAATAATCTTTTTGCTCTAGCACGTGTTTCATTAGACCACTGGAGATATTAAGCTTTTAAGTTCGATTTGCTCAACTGGATCTACACCACACATAACCTCTGCCTAAGGGTAACTCATCTCATGGGCCATTTCTTAGGGTTGCAAAGGAGAGCTGGTCTGCCTGAGTATGCTTCGGGGGCAGGCAGAGTCAGCTTTGCATCTTGAATTCGGAGTCGCCTCTCCAAAGCACATTCTAGCCCCGTCCTCTTGACTGCGCCCTCACTGGGTTCCGGAAGCTGATCCTGATGCTGTTTGCCTTAGTCTCTGTCACTGAGCTTTAGAGGGAGATTATGTCAAACTGTGTTTCCTGAATCTTAAGTTGTATCTCAAATGTCATTGTTTTGCCCTCCGATGCTGTGATCTCCCATAACCAGATGCCCAATGCAAGGCTGTGCTGCAGCCTTGCCCCAGTATCGCACTGAACTTCATAACTGCAAATTAAGGTAATGCTTATCTTTTTGCTTTGTCACGCTGTCAATGCCATTCCAGCAGATACAAATGCTGCTGTAACATCAGCAGGTCATCAGAAGAGAGCAGAAATCAGACTTTGTTTTGCCATGTGTGGTGAAGCCTAAGGCAGGCGATTGTCCTCACTGTACATCTCACAGAGCTCAATGATGTGGATATTGAACTCTTAACAATGTAGCCTCACCCCACATCCCCCCGTTTTATTGTCTGATTGTGGCAGATACATACAGGTACGGCTTATCCTGCCCCCACCATAGCCTCAGTAATCGCAGGAGTCCCATGTCTTTTTCGGCTGAGGTCTGCTATCATGTCCACAAGTGTTCGGAGTGACTGGATTTCCTCAGACAATTCTTGTTGTGTGACCTGTTAATGTTTTTTTTTTGCGGTTGTGAATCGTGGGGAGAATGTGGAGGTTTTAAAGGGGACAAGCACTTCTGCTCACTTTCAGTCAGTTACCGATTATTAATTATCACAGCTTTCAGTAGGTAGCAGGAGAAGGAATGAGAACAGAGGAGAGATTTTGTTTGGAATTTATGTTTTGTTAGGCACTTATGTTTCGTTCGGTTCTTATGTTACATTTGGCCCTTATGTTTCGCTTGGCCTTTGTGTTTTTTTCAGGTCTTACATTTCATTCAGCCCTTATGTGTCATTCTTTGTGTCTTCCACATCAGTTTGTTAGTGCAGAAATGGCTGCTGTTGATTTTGTTCTTCTCATCCATCAGCCTAAAGAAGAAGTTGTAAATAAAGTCTTCTTCTCCTTTATTGGTTCTCAATCTCATAAAAAATCTAAATGTTTTTCAGTAGATTGTCAACTACATTTCAGTAATAATAGTTCCTGGAGAGATACTCGAAGTTTCAACACATCTTGTGCATGTGATTCCTGTGAATTGTGTTGTGGATATAATTCACTCTGTCTTGGTGCAATTCTTCACGTTCTTTGACATGAGACTTCATTTGTGTTTCTCCCAGTATCTTTTTGTTTAACAGTTATCTTGAGTTTTTTAAGCAGTATTATGTTTTAATGAAAACATGTTTTTTTAGTTTTCGTTAACTGTCTTGTATAGGTTCTGAAACCTGGAATTAACCACTAAATGCATTAAACGGCAAGAGATTATTCTTCTTTGATATGCTTTGTGTTTTGATTAATATCTGTTCCATTCAGAGTCTTTCACACGGTTTAGATCCCACCGCCATGTCCGAATGTCGCCTTTCCTTCAGAGATCCCTCTGAAGGCAGCAAGCTCATTTGAAGCAGCATGGATTCTCATCTTCACTTGGTATTCGTAGCTGCACTGCTCGTTAGCGCAGCCGCATGCCTTTAAGCATGAGCAGGTTTCCCATTCCCGCCTCGTCGCAGGCCGCCGCTGCAGTGCCACAGGATCAAAACCCAGGCGTAGTGGGTGGCTCTGTCCGCCAAGATCAGAGCCTCGGCACGTAATGGTGAAACAACGCAACACGTGAAAGTCATTTCGAAATAGCCTGTATGTCCAGTCGACCCAATCAGGTTATTCCTTCTTCTACAGAAAGGACCTCCAAACGACCCGGAGTAGATCTCGGTGTTACAGCTGCCCGTCATTGTACCCAGACGATGTCTCCTGTGTCACTGCACCCATGTTTTCCTCACACGGGTTAGGTTTAATCTGAGTTCAGTCACTAATCAGCGCTGGCCAGCCACTCTGACTATGACTATTAGACCTTAGCCCTGGGCCCTCAGTCATGTGTATCCTCTATATCAGGGGTGGCCAATCATATCCAGAAAGGGCCGCAGTGAGTGTAGGTTTTCGTTGCAACTCCTTAATTAGATTACTAATTAGAGGACTGATTGGCTGAAGAGTCCAGGCACCTGGGTTTGAACAGCTGACCTACAGGTTAACCCAGAAACCTGCATACGGACTGGCCCTTTGCGGATAAGATTGGCCACCCCCGGTCTTTATGCACTTACACTGTGCACCATGCTAGACTCGATTCTCATTGGACGTCATCTGAGATGCCAGACGTAGGTGAGATCCTGTCCTTCCTGCCTCAGTCTTTATCCCTCTTTCCCAGTGGACTTGGGATACTTTGGATCCATGTACCCAGATCCCCTGGAGCAGAAGCAATTCCCATGTCAGAGAAAGGGCCTCGTGGACATCACCTCTAGCTGCCTGGTCACCTCCAGCTTTATGTACGTGGGATTAGGGAAGGTGTCAGGAAGGGTCCATTAAAGAGCTTCTCTCAGTACATGTGTGAAAGTTGGCTTAGTCACCTCATCACTGAGGCCATCAGAGGTCAATGGCCCTTCGTTTCCCGATACGATTTCTCTCTATATGGACCTTCAGATGATCCAAACAGTTGGTTAGCAGAATTCATACAAATGGTTTTAGACGCCTGTCTCCTGTGGGTATGTCGGTAAGTTCAGTGTCTTACAGAAACCAGTCTTTTAGAATCATTGTTCCCTTACAACATGGCTTTCCAACCTGGGGCCATCTGCCCACCCCCAGGGGTCTGCAGAGACATTTCGTAAATCAAAGAAATCCCAGCATTATTCCTGTGACACTCTAGAGGGAATCCCCCCCCCCGGTCAGAGCCTATTAAAGCCACCCCCCAGTCCATAGTCCTTAGGTATGTGATCTTGAATTCGTCACAGGGGGTCCGGAACTCTGGTTTGTTTTCATTCCAGAAAACTCAGGAAAGGTTGAAAAGTTGCTTGTTGTCCATCAGAAGTGAGAGGGCCTGTGATTTCTGGGTACGTGTCTGTGATCCATGTGTCACATGCCTGGCTCTTCAAGGTCACTTCTGCTGGTATGTGAGTTTGCCGTGAGCTTATACCTCTCCATGATAACACCGCTAACACCCTCAATTTTCTCCACTGCACACCTAGAGGTGAAGCAGCTTTCTGCTGAGGTGGATAATGTTCTGTGAGTCCAGAGAAACAGAAATTAACTAGCCGGTGGTTTCAGCTCAAGTGTTTTTGATGGGGGCAGGGAGGGGTCACCACAGCACCAAAACACTGTAATGCTGAATCTTTCCTAACATGTCTGTCCCTCTTGCCTGCTGGTCAGCTGAATGAGCCTGCGATGGCCTGAGCACACAGAATCCTCTTTAACCTTTTTTTTTTCCTTCCTCGCTTTACTTTTGTGTTTCCTGGGAGCACTTAATCATGGCGGATGTGACATTTCTTGCTCCGTCCCCCATACAGAATAGACCAAGGTTTGTCTGACTCCATGGAGTCAGGGCAGGACACAGCATTCGGCTTATAATGAGCACGTTGATCGACTGAGTCACGTCAATGACCAACACTCAGAATAACCGGACAGGGAAAAACCACAGAGACATAGAAATCTCCAGATCTTCCTGTTGCTTTCAAGTGGGGGGGGGGGGGGTCACATGTGACCCCTGAGGTTTTTTCATTAATATCAATTTATTCATTTTTCACCGATTCGTCAGAGCAGCTTCATGGTGCTTCGCAAAACACGGGAGCGTGATTCGAAATGACGATGGGAAGATAAAGCGCAGCGAGAAAATGAACAATATCGATAGAATAATAAAGTCTAATATCAGTAGAGTCATGAAGGCCAGGCTACAGTGAGAGCCGACATAATCCCAGCCAAAGGGCAGAGTCCATAGACTGGGGTATGAGGATGAGCTTGTTGACTGGGCAGGACAGGAGTCCCGAGATGACCGACTGAAGCAGCTCACAGGACAGAATATCAGAGCCACTGAATGCTGCTGGTCCCACGTCATGCTTGAAGCTGAATGTTTCATCCTTGATCAGTTTATTCTTGTAAAATAAGGTGGCAGGTGGGGTAAGTAGTCAAGGTGTCAATCAGTAGGGTTATTTTTATCAGCTAGCAAAGGCTTTGACTGTAGTCATGTTCGCCTTCCTGCAGTGATGTTCGCCTTCCTGCAGTGATGTTCGCCTTCCTGCAGTGATGTTCGCCTTCCTGCAATGACACACCAGGCATTTCTTCCCACAGGTCTATGGATCACATGCTCGCTCCGTTAGCTCTGACTCTGTATGGAAATTCGTTTGTTTTGCCGTATCGGAGAGGCCTGTAGGGTTCATCCCATCGAAAGAAAAACCTGGTACTTATCTCAGACAGCACTGTCACACGTAGAAGGGAGAGGACTGCATGGTGGAGTTGGTTTGTTACACCAAGGAGCAGTGAAGTTATGCAAAAAGCAAATATTCAGGGTCCAAGAGGCAATGAAGCAAAAGGGCCAAGACAAAAACTGTAATCAAGATCAAGCACTATTTCAGTGTAAACCTGCACCTTAAGAAGAGAATAAGAGCCATTCAGACCAGCAGGATACTGTCTATTGGCACTAATTTCCTCATGATTAACTATCCCAGCCCAACCACAATGGTGTGTCAATGAAGAGAACAGGACATTAGTCAACTACATTGATTGCCTGTGAAATGTTACTTTTCTGCATTTGCGCTGCGTGGTCACGTGGACGCCAATCCAGGTGACCCCTGACCCCGACTATAGTGGGTCCGGTTAGGTAGTCAATCTCATGACAGGGTCACCAAACAATAGCACACACATATGTTGGAAGTTGAGAATACAATTTTCTCAGTCATGCTTTCAGCAAATCACCTGCTTTTCCAGTAGGAAGTGAATAACAGAGTAAATCTTTCTCTGGCTGCTTTCACTGTTGCTTACAGTCAAACAAAGGCCTCTTTTTGCTGATAAATCTGCTCTTTGCTCCCTGCCCTACATTCTTATTTTGCCCCAGGGTTTTGTTCTCTTGAACACCCTTTGCTTACTTTCCTATATCCTCCTGAGACCCAAGGAAAAAAGTGTCCTTCAATTGTAGGTTCTTTGTCTTTGGAGAAAATAAGACATCATACAACTTAGATTTTTTCAAATTTATTTTTATTTTTAATTTCACAGCATGTCCTCTTTAGTGTACAACAGGAATAAATATGTTTCCTTACATCAGTGAAAAGATAGATGCAAAAGCAAAATGTCCACTACAATGGACATAAATGAATGTGTGGGGTCTCAGGAGGATGTAACTGTGAAAGATTACATGCTTTCTTTGTCACGTTTTCCAATTGACAGCTTTTAATGAGCTTTCAGTAGCAACATCAAAGGATCCTTCACTCAACGCCGAGTTTACCTAATCGTACGGCTGCCTTACCACCTCCAGTTACCCAAACAAGCAAGACTAGTTCTGATTATGCAAATTATTGTTTTGGAAACAGATCACATGCTCATTTTTTCATCTGGATGTAGTGCCTGTTATTATTTTTGTGACTATATCCAAAAATTGCCAGATTACAAGCCCATAATAGCCAGAAAAAAGTAGATTATTAACTAGATAAGTGAGGGGACTGTTACAAATGAACAGGATCTAGAAAATGCAATGTTTTTAGAATAATTCCAGTCACATGACTTTGAAAGCTCCACCTGAATTGGTTGAAGGGGAGAGATAGAAAGATAGAGAGAGAGGCGGAGAGAAAGCAGGACGGAGCATGTGCAGGTTGGGGGTATAAATGTCCCCGAATGGCCACACTGGAGGAACAGGGCGCACTGGGAGGCCTGGGCTTGGTGGGGGACCCGTGCGCTGACACAGCAAGACCACACCCTCCTGCTCCTCTGCCGCCTGAGCTGATGCTGGGGGCCTGAGGCAGAATACAGCCCCTCTCTGCTTTTGTCTTCCTTGTTTTTTCCCCCTTATCTGGGGGGCATGAATACCCTGCCGCCCCTCCGAGGGGGCGTCCACTGCTCACCCCCGGACCCCAGCTGCCCTAGCGGCGGGACGCAGCCGGCCAGCCCAGCCTGGAATGACAGCGCGGAGAGCGCCTTCAGGCATGTGGAGCTGACCCCCACGGCCACCTCTGTGAGTGATGCTCTTTGTGGGGGGGTTAGAGGTTGTGCAGGTGAACATTTGTGTCAGAATTGTGGGGTTATTTGTGCTTATGGGATGCTGCTGATGGGCGGAACTGAGGATGGGGTGAAGACCTTTGTACCACAGAAGTTTAAAGTTTGAGTTGGTGTGGTTACTACCACCACTGCCCCCCCC
>JABJVO010000042.1:2172808-2191566 GCA_026770805.1 Boulengeromyrus knoepffleri
AGTTTTGGGTGTGGGGGGTTTCCCCCCCCCCCCCCCCCCCCCCCCCCCCACGTGCAGTCTCTATTCATAAAGGTGGGTGTTCGCTGGTACTACAGAGAGCGTGCCGTAAATCATAAAAATGAAATGATAACGTATACGACTGTAATGTATGTGATGTACTTTGGTTTCAAGTACAGTGCATTGAAATAAATTTTAATATTTTTCCGTACTTCGATTTACTGGATTTTCTATTTTGCAAAGCAAAAGTAGCCTATTGTCAGTATTAATGTAGGTTTGCATTTCAGATTATAAGAAGTAATCGATCGGCAAGTTGTTAGAATGACTTCGTACAGCAGCACTGGGTGTCACAATTAAACATTTCCGCTACCAACTTCATGGTTATTCTGGATGAAAATTAGTTTTAAAAAATACCGAAAAGATGTTCTCAGCTCCAACGTCCCGCTTTCGGGATGCCTTCAGCTAACTTAGATCAAGATGCAACATCTGTGCTATTTCACACACAATAATTTTTCAGTTTCTTCTGTGTCCCACCGACATCGGAGGATCAAGCTCGTTTCTTTTATTTGTCTACATTACATAACCTCGCATCGTTTATATTTAATGCATCTAATGTCGCGTCCATGTGTGTTCTCGGTCTTATTGCATGCACTTTTACAGGGATCATCTCATTTATGATTACGCTGCAACGTGTGCACCTAAGATCTTAAATTAATGTTTACTTTGTTTAGTTTGTCTAAATAGGAATAACTTATGTACTTGACCAGAAACAGATCGGTCGGGGATAGCGCATCGAAGGAGCGCTTTAAGTAAATATACCTTTTATATCAGTGCCTTTTCCTGGTGTGTGATTATATGCCAACAGGTAGGCTATGTGGCGCAGCTCGCCAAACTGTCCAATTTTACTGATGAAAAAAATTAAAACTTATTTTGATATTAACGACCGTTTAGGCCTATTATAATATTGTTTTTGGTATCTTAATATTGGCTACAGTGACTGATGGCACTAGTCGTCACTGATATTTGATTACTGTCCTCATCAGAAGTGCCGGACACGGAAGACTTTTTAGGATGAATAAAAATTACTTGATTTTAACGTATTTGCATTTCCATCGCTTTTCCCGCCATCTTCCCTTGAATTTGTTTTACGTAATAATTTATTTGAAATAATAATCATCACTGTGATGTATTGAACTTATGTTAACAGTTTCGTTAATGCTGCGTGGTGATATGTCCTAATGGTGTTGCTGTAGTAGGCGCGCTAGCACATGCGCACTTCTCTGTAAGAGAACACGTTTATAAAACTATGGTGGTTGTTGGATAGCTTGGTTCGATATTAAAGACGTGAACTGAAATCGTGTCTAAGTATAAGTGGTGCCAAATATATCACAATCACCATTTGGCAAAGTGATAGTCTAAAATAAAGTGTATTGTATTGACTTTAATGACAAGAGATTATGCTCAATTTGGGGTGTGATGGTACTGTGCAGACAGTAGGGGGCAGTGTCATTTTAGTGACAGACCCAAACACTCTGTGATTACAGCCTCTTAAATCTCTGCTCATTGTCTCCACCTCTGTTTGAACTTTGTTAGCAGCCTCGTTGTGAATCAAGGATAGCCTGAAGTATTACAGTAGGCATTCAGCTATAAATTAACCCATGGGGGAAAAAACTGCAATAATTTGAGAGGTAAGGGTGCAAGTTGTTTTAAAGGATAGCTGCTGGCAGGCAGGTGACTCAGATCAGTGTCACTGCCCTGAAGATGTTGGTCAGCCTGTGACCCTGACAGTGCGTCAATGGGGTGTGGGTCTCCCTTTACTCATAGTTTACTCGCTAAAGGGCACTGATTCATGGGATTGCTTGTATCTGTCAGGCAGTTAATGGCCAGGGTCCATGCTCCCCATGTGGGAGATGCTGAAGAACCATGGAGAGGCAGCATCCCTGAGTGGAGACGGCCTGGAAAATGGGACATGCCAGCTTCGGAATGCCAAAAACCGGGGCTGGGTGGCTGAGCATCTTGTGTTCTGAAGAGAATTCTGTCTCTGTCTGTGTTTGTCTTTGTCTATCTGTGTCTTTGTCTGTCTGTCTGTCTGTGTTTGTCTGTGTTTGTCCCTGTCTGTCTATCTGTGTGTTGTCTCTGTCTATCTGCTTGTGTTTGTATTTGTCTATCTGTGTCTTTCTCTGTCTCTGTCTGTCTGTGTTTGTCTCTGTCTTTCTGTCTGTTTGCCTGTGTTTGTCTCTGTTTGTCCCTGTCTGTCTATCTGTGTGTTGTCTCTGTCTGTCTGCTTGTGTTTGTCTTTGTCTATCTGTGTCTTTCTCTGTCTCTGTCTGTCTGTGTTTGTCTGTCTGCCTGACTGTCTTTGCCTCTGTTTGTCTCTGTCTGATTGTCTGTCTATGTTTGTCTATGTCTGTCTATCTGTTTGTCTGTCCAATGAAGGAACTCTTAATGCTTCAGCATACCATGACATTTTGGACAAGTCTATGCTTCTAGCTTTACGGGAACAGTATGGGGAAGGTCGTTTTCTGTTCCAGCATGACTGTGCCCCAGTGCACAAAGCAAGGTCCATAAAGACATGGTTGGGTGCGTTTAGCATGGAAGAGCTTGACTGGTCCACACAGAGCACTAACATCAAATACCTTTGGGATGAATTAGAATGGAGATTGTGAGCCAGGGCTTCATGTCCAACATCAGTGCCTGACCTCACAAATGCTCTTCTGGATCAATGAGCAAAAATTCCCACAGACACACTTTAAAATCTTGTGGTAAGCCTTCCCAGAAGAGTGGCAGCTGTTATAGCTGCAAAGGGGGGGGGGGACCAGCTCCATACTGATGCCTATGGATTTAGAATGTGATGTCATACAAGTTCCTGTGGGTGTGATGGCCAGGTGTCCCAATACTTTTGTCCATATTGTCTGTCTGTCTCTGTCTCTGTCTCTCTCTCTCCCATTCATTTAATCACAGTGAGGAAGATACACCAGATTTCCAGGTAATGGGAGGTCACAATTTAAGCAGCTGTTATTAATGCTGAGTCGAGATTTTTGTTGGAGCCGGTCTTGCTGGTTTTCTAAAGCTTCACCTTTTTGGTAGTCATGACGCCTTTGTATCATACGTCCTTCCCACAGTCACCTCTGTGCTTTTTACTCAGGTCATCATTTATTATTTATGTGCTGTCATAACGGCAGCTGATTTTCTGTTTTGGCTTCATGGCTGCTTTAGAAGAAGCACTGAAAAAGTCTAACTTCGTTTCCCTTGCAGAAGCTGAGAGTAAAATGATTATTTCCCTTAATCCTCTTATCTGTTGGGCAAAGAAATTCCGCTGTGGAAGAGCAGCTGTTGGATGAAAGCATCTCTTTTTCATGTGCTTTAAAAAATTTATGCAAAAAATAAGAGAATATATATATTAAAAATCATTATTAATGCACAGGCAGTTTGCACTGTTTTGTTCAAGCTGTACAAAGAACAGCTGTTTGTACAGTGTGTGAGGCAGATATAAAGTAGCTCCATTGTAACAATCAATTGTTGTTGAATAATGAATGACACTGAAGTAACTTTCAGAAAAAAACATTCTTCTTATTCATAATTCAGGAATTGGGAAAGGCCCTAATTTCCCTTGTGTAAGGGGTGCTGTCATGCACACACATCTTTCTGAGTTTGCCTGTCCACTTGTGCTGATATAATGCTAAATGATTTTTTATTATGCTTTTATTTGCCATTTGTACAGGTATGACACAGGTCTATTGGAATGCTTCTTTTCCCATATCCCATCATGCTCTCCTTTCACACAGTTATAGTCCCTCGATCCTTGGTTCTTGGTTATTCTTTGGTTAAATCATACATCAGCGATTGGGGGTGCCAATCATTTTCATTTGGTGGTCCTTGGTTTAAGAACCTCTGCCTTGTAGAATTGATGAAGTGAAGGTTTGTCACCAGAGACATCCATCTCACCATCTCACCATCTCACCCACCGGGCTCAGTGAGTTCAGGTCAGAGAAGGAATATCAGGTGCAAAAAAGCTTCATGTGTTCATGAGGTGTTTGTGTGTTAAGTGTTCCGTGTTTCACACACAAGACCATCCTAAGTGTTGCCATGAAATATGATGGGAATCGATTTACTGGGTCAGTCAGTCCCTGGAGCAACTGGGAGTTAGCAGCCTAATGGTGACACTGTTCCAGTGCTGGGATTTGGAGGAAGTCATGGAGAAGTCGGACTGATGTGGAGTGAGGGAACCGGGCTCAGAGGTGGTGTATGCAGAATGGGCTGGTTTTCGGAAGGTTCCAATCAAGTAGACAACAGGGGGAGCTACACTAGCAGATTGACCTCCCCCATCTATGAAAAGCATTCAGGGCATCCCCAGCTGGTGAAAACAGTCAAATATGCACCCATCAGCAACCACTTAATGGGACAGGGGTCGG
This sequence comes from Boulengeromyrus knoepffleri, assembly GCA_026770805.1. Classification (NCBI taxonomy): domain Eukaryota; kingdom Metazoa; phylum Chordata; class Actinopteri; order Osteoglossiformes; family Mormyridae; genus Boulengeromyrus; species Boulengeromyrus knoepffleri. The sequence continues at coordinate 2,177,218 of JABJVO010000042.1, forward strand.
GGGCAACGGTCCTCAGAGGTTGCTGAGCCCGTGAGGGTTAATGAGGTCCTCCTGGGCGCAGGGGCAGCCGAGACCGTGGGGGTTAATGCATTTTGCATTTGTATTTTGGTTGTAATGGTACAATGGCAGCAAAGGATACAGTTCACTTCAATGCGATCTTTCTTTATAATTTTAGAGAAGGTCTTCATTCTGACCTCCAGTCTTCACAAAACCCATCATCCTCACATGACGACTTTGGGGAACTATAGCCTTGTGTTTGGAATGAGTTACAGATTCATTATTTACGCCACACACTGCGTTCATTGAAGGGTATCTGACTGCAGAATCTGAGGATCTCCTGCTTTTACTCTGACGTGCTTGCAGGCCCGGTACCCTTACCCCACGGTGGATGTGCCGGACCACGCTCACTACACCATTGGATCAGTTATCCTGGCTGTGGGGATCACCGGAATGGTGGGGAATTTCCTGGTCATGTACGCCTTCTGCAGGTACGCTGGGCTCGCTGTTCCACAGCCTGCTCTTATCAGTCACTTTATTTATCCCAGAGTAACAAAGGGCTTTAAATAACAGAAGGGAACATTTTTTCCTCCTGTCACATAATGCACCATTTATCAAGGGACCCAGTTGTGGATCTGGATTTGCCCTCTCCCTGTTGTTAATCGGAGCGGCCAGTTTTATTTTTGCTCTACAAGCTATCCGAGGGCAGAGGATCTCCTGTTGGCTGGTCGTAATGCCAAAAGGCCAACATTGCGCTTGTGAAGCCACCGCTGTCTCAGACTGCCTCGCTTAATTAGCTCATTTACGAATGTCCACCATGGCTCCGTGTGTGTGGACTTTGCATTTTCTCCCCGTGTCGTCGTGGGGTTTCCTCCAGGTTCTCCGGTTTTCCCCCACAGTCCAAAAACATACTAAAGTGAATTGGAGTTGCCAAATCATGTGTGTGTGTGTGTGTGTGTGTGTGTGTGTGTATGTGTGTGTGTGTGTGTGCCCTGTGACGAGTTGGCATCATATCCTGCATTATTTCTTGCCTTGCCCCTGTACCTTCTGGAACAAAATGTAGACCCCCGACCCTAAACAGAACAAAGGCGGTGTAAATTAATGGGAGGATTTCAGATACATTAATGGAGGGATTTGACTGCTTCTGCATGACTTTAGCTGTTTCTGCATGCATCTACAGGAGCAGGAGTCTCAGGACACCAGCCAACATGTTCATCATCAACCTGGCCATCGCAGACTTCCTCATGTGCGTCACCCAGACGCCCATCTTCTTCATCACCAGCATGCACAAGAGGTGGATCTTCGGGGAGACGGGTAAGGATTGGCAGCATGCCCCCTGTCAAGCCCAGGCCACGGTTAGGACTCCCTAGAACCCAAGTGCAGTGCCTTGTAGATACCGTGTAGACGATGATATGGGGTCACTTTTGTACTACAAACATGGTCAGCCTTTGTTCTTTATTCATAGTGTCCAACTTTGAGAAGGCGACAGCTGAGGTGAATAATAAAATCAGGATAAACCATGTATCTGATCAGAAAGCCAAGATTTGGTGCCATTTTTGTATGCTTCTATTGTCTCGATGGAGAAACTGAGGCATTCAGCATGTATTATGTGAGCATCGTGATGAATCACGAATTTTAAAATAATCGGAATGTGACTTATTTATTTATTTATTCTAAAGCCATTGGGTGTCCTGTGATGGACTGGCATCCCATCCAGAGTGTCCCCTGCCCCGTGTCCTGTGATAGACTGGCATCCCGTCCAGAGTGTCCCCTGCCCCGTGTCCTGTGATAGACTGGCATCCCGTCCAGAGAGTCCCCTGCCCCGAGTCCTGTGATGGACTGGCATCCCGTCCAGAGAGTCCCCTGACCCGAGTCCTGTGATGGACTGGCATCCCGTCCAGGGTGTCCCCTGCCCTGAGTCCCCTACCTGGTGTCTTGGCCTGCCTACGGTTGGCTTCAGGCCCTCTGTGACCCTGCCCAGGATAATAAGTTATCAGACAGATTAGGATTTCACCTGCCATTTATCTCCTTTCTTTTGTTTTGAGTGCCTGATACAATTAACATATTTCCTTTGGGATCAGTTGCATTCTTCTACATATACAGCCTTTGTCTTTGATGCGTATTTTCTTGTAGGAGGCAACTTGTCAGTATTTTTTGACATTTATTTGTTTCCTTAATATTCTTTTGTAGGATGTGCTGTTTATCTACTGTGTACCTTTTAACCTCAGTCTGCACTCATTGCCCCAGTATTTCCCTGTGGCGTCAATGCAATTCATCTTATTTTATCTCTTTTTTAAGAGCAGCTATTACCCCTGCTCATTTGTACTTTTAACATATCCCACAGTGTGAACTCTGAAGTTAGGCCTGCCTAAGTGGATTACCGTATCTCAATGCCGGCATTGGTGATCTAAGGTGTCACAGCATTACCTCCCGTGTGCTGAGCCTGCGGCCTGCTTCCCTGGCAGCGTGTGAGCTCTACGCCTTCTGCGGGGCCCTGTTCGGGATCTGCTCCATGATCACGCTCACGGTGATCGCCGTGGACCGCTACGTCGTGATCACGCGTCCGCTGGCCTCCATCGGGGTGCTGTCTCATCGCCGCGCGCTCCTCATCCTCGCTGCCACCTGGGGCTACTCCCTGAGCTGGAGTCTGCCGCCCTTTTTCGGCTGGAGTGAGTGTGCCTGACTCGGGGGGGGTCAACAAGAAGTACAACAGGAAGTCTAGCCCCGCCCATAATGATGTCACGCTCTCCCACCCCACCCCCCCGTTAGGTGCCTACGTCCCAGAGGGCCTGCTGACCTCCTGCACCTGGGATTACATGACGTTCACCCCCTCGGTGCGGGCCTACACCATGCTGCTCTTCATCTTTGTCTTCTTCATCCCGCTCTTCATCATCATGTACTGCTACGCCTTCATCTTCCGCTCCATCCGGGAGACAAACAAGTACGTAAGTCGCAATGATGTTTAAAAACCGCCCGTCGGGTACATCAGATGAGATGAGATCAGATGAGATAAGATAGAACTTCACTGATCCCTGTGAATCCTTTGTGCAGCATCACAGAAGGAATAAATGCAACCAATCACTGGCTGATGTAGCAGCTCCGTCTGCTTTCACACATATATATCAAACACGAGTGACTGAGGTGATTTATAGTCCATTATTTTCACTGGACATGTTCCCTGTCACCCGGACTCTGCATTATTAGCTCCATGATCATGAGGCAAGGTCAGACCAAAGCATAAGCACTGAAGCGCGTCGTGTCTGTCAACCGAACCGAGATGTGTCAGCCTGCGGCCCCCAGGCTGAGGGATGCGCCGAGGACGAGCTTTCAGCTGGACAGAAGATCGATTGGTGACCCCCAGTGTGGTTAATTTAACTACCAGTTTGTTGTTTGCGTTGTGTCACGTAAAAAATGGCCTCGGAAAACTGTCAGGACAGTGCAAGGTTTCATCTTGTGACGGACGGAATCTCTGAGCTCAGCAAATGTGCGTTTGATGAAGTTAAATCCTGTTATATATGCAGCCCTGCGATGCAACATGTTTCCATATAAATATGTAAACTTTGTTTGGTGTGTACGTGTGTTTGGGTGTGCATGTCTGCGTATCTGCGTGTGTCTGCGTGTCTGCATGTCTGTGTGTGTCTGCGTGTCTGCATGTCTGCGTGTATCTGCGTGTCTGCGTGTCTGCAGGGCCGTGAACGAAATCAACAGGGAGAGCAAAAAAGACTCCATGAAGAAGTTCCAGCGCATGAAGAGCGACTGGAAGATGGCCAAGATTGCGCTCATCCTCATCCTGCTCTACGTCGTCTCCTGGTCTCCGTACTCCTGCGTGGCCTTAACAGCGTTTGCGGGGTGAGGCTCTGCCTCACGGGGATCGGGCTGCATTGCATTGCTCTCACTCTGCAGCTGCTTTCTCATCATTATTTATACCTCTTCATGTTTGTTTATTATTTGCACATTTTTATTTCAATTTCTATCTCTGTTTTTACTTTTATTCTATTTTTTTGTACTTTTGTTTTGATTGGATGTTTAATTTTGCATCTCATGGTACCATCTGCACCAAATCAAATTCCTTGTGACTGGCAATCAAAAGGATTCTGGACATATTACACTAAAAAAACCCACCCCATTAATTTCACAGTAACACTGTTCATTTACTCAGCAAACTGTGATCAGTATCCCCTAAGTGCCAGACCATCTATTAGGAGGCTGGATGTTGACTGCTGACTGGGATAGATGGGATACTGATAGCTAGTGTTAGCGTAGCAGGATTTTTATGGATTTTGGAAGTGTAGCCAGTCCTGGTGTCCTGGGGAAGCTTCACCTCCCCTCCTCCCTCCCTGCCGTGGACGGTTGTGGGGGGGGTGGCAATATGCCGAGTCATTCTCTCCGCCCAGAAGAGGGTGCTCTGGGTGGTCACCCAGTGGGTTGATGGGCCTGAGTGGCACCATGGATTGCATGAAGTTCGCTGTTCTGGGTGTAATAAATAACGGCATGTGGGGCGGGCCGCCCGCTCTCCCCCCCGCAGATACGCCGACATGCTGACGCCGTACATGAACTCGGTGCCCGCCGTCATCGCCAAAGCTTCGGCCATCCACAACCCCATCATCTACGCCATCACGCACCCCAAGTACAGGTGGGGGCCCAAGGAGGCGGATCTCTGTCAATGGGGCCTTAGAACCCAACACACGCAAAATGCCTCGATGTTTCCTCCCGTTATTCTCAGGCTTGTAACTTTGGATAGACGTGGATCGCATGTCTATGGAATCTAGAGAAATCACTTGACCCGGTCATCCAACATTGTGCGCTAAAGTAGTCCAGAGTAATCCTGTGCACAATGAAGCTTGTATTTCATGGACTGGAAATAACAACAAAACACAACATTTTATTTATTACGGAGACAATTACTTGGTATTTTCACAATATTTATTCACAAACGTTGGTATATGTATGTTTGGTGTCAAAACAGTTTTAGAAGGCGCCCATCGTGTTAATTGAGGGTCACTGCACAAGGTCAGAATCTAGATATCTAAATCAATAAGTTGGTTGTGGCTTGTGGGTTTCCTTACACCAAGTCATACCAATGAATTCTAGGTAATGATTCTGGGAAACAATCTGGTCAGCTGTCATTACTGATCACAGTGGGGACAGGTACAGTGATGATCCTAGGCATGGTGTGGATCACTTTGGACCATGATATGTGGTCCAGAGTATGACAGGTGGTCATACTCAGTCAGATGCATTGACCTGTTTCACTCATGCTGAAAGCATCTATTTTGTGTTCCCTGTTACATGTGTTGAATTTAGAGCAGCTGCTTTATATCTATGTAGAGCTATTCTCCCTCCGTTCATTGCAACTCTATCAACACTAGATCTATGCTGAAGGTATGAATAGCTGTGTGTATCTGCTGCCAGGTCCGCCCTTGGCAGATACATCCCCTGCCTGGGCGTCCTGCTCTGTGTCCCGGCCCAGCAGCGCTTCGTCAGCAGCAGCTTCATGTCCGCCCGTCGATCCACGGTCATCAGCCAGTCGTCGGTGCTCAACAACCCCCTGCACCGCAGCATCAAGTCCCGTCTCTCCTCAGCGTCCAACAACGAGTTCGTACGTGCCGCGCCCCATCCATCGGGCCACTCGCTGCTCTCTTCACACCCGTGTCCATCTATCATATATATATGGAAAGACTTAATGTAGTTTGGTAGCTTTGTTGAATGTTTTCGTTAGAAGTGTTGCCTCCATGCTGCCAACTAGTGATAGACAAACTGACACTGATGCTGCTCTTGGTTTGCTTTGGGCCATGCCTTGTTGCCTTTTTTTTGAACAGACAATGCCATCTAGTGGTGCCAAAAAATACAGCGAATGGTTCATGAAGCATCATTTTGTCCATCAGTACTTCCAACCATCTCTGTCATGCCAAATCCTGACGAGGATTCAATCAAAGCGGTGCCGAAGAACAGAAAATCCAGATCTCATTTAATCCATATAAAAAGAAACAAAATAGAGAAGAGATTTGGAATTTATGAACGTCCTGGAAATTTATAGGAAGTTCTGGGGGCTTTATTCCTGTAGTCAAATGAAGCTTCATGAACCATTTGCTGTATTTTATTACCCCACTGAGGTAGTGCTCTCCATGCTAAAAAGGGCTCAAACCCTGCCCCTAAATCAACCAAGAGCAAAGGGGTCATGAGGCTTCATTTGGTCATCACTATATGTAGATACTCTTAGGGTAATCATCATCATGTTTATGATGCCAGGACTAGTAGGACAGTATGGTTCTGGTGGGTAGTGGATATGTCTGGGGCAAACCCAGTTCTTCAGACAGTGACTCTTGCCCTGGCTAATTGTTGACAGTGAGGAATCTGCCGATGATGGCTTTGATTCTGCCCCATGCTCTCTCGCTTGTCCCCTGTGTCGGCATGCCCCAGGCCCCAGTAGACACGGATGCCAAAAGCGACCTCAGCAGCCCGGGCTCGCAGTCCGCCAGTCGCCAGGTGTCGAGTGAGATCAACATGGACACCGCTGAGTTGCTGCCCATCTACTACTCCAGCTCCATCAAGGCCAAGAAGAGCCAGGACTCAACTGTTTTTGAGAAGGTAGGAGACCCTCCCGCGATGATGTCAACAACTAATTCTGTACCGCTTCAAACATCTTACGGCACTCCAAAACTTCCGAACAAGTTTGGACATCTCTAGAACAATGTCACCTGACTAGGGCCCTGCCCACTGCTGTACTGTGTTTGAAGCTTGAATGGAAGGACAGTCCTTGGGGACAGTGTGACACTGTCGCTGGCCCCGGACTCCTAGTGACAGCTGGATTACCTTCAGAGAAGTTGCGCTCAGAGATTCTCCCCCCAACTGTAAACCCCCCCCCCCCCCCCCCAAGAGATTTCCAGGGGTTACCAGTGTCCATCATGTCATTGTGCTGCAGTGGAGGAATGTACTCTGCTCTTTCTCCTCAGTAATTGGATATAGATTGACTTTCACCACAGTTTCCCACAGGGACACCTGAGTGATTAAATCTTTCCTAAGCAATCAGACAAGTTTGTCTAGAGAGCCATCTACTGAACACCCTTGGAGACATACCTGATGTTTATTAGTTTTATTCCTTTAAATGAATCTGTCCTGTTACGCATCAGGAAAAGTCCAGGTGAAATCCTAAGTCACTGTTAGATCATGATGTCAGCATGATGACAGCATCTGGGGCCCGTAAGTCAGTCATAGCACACTAGTGGTACTTCAGCATCATCCTGGGGTTCATTCTAGCCTTTCTAACCATTCTTCAGACCACTGCTGCATTTTATGGACGACCAGTTGGAATTGGATTGTTTCATTTATCTGAGGATTTGCAGGGGTAGCTGTGTGCCAGCGGATTATTACAGATTATTTTGCGTTGTTAGCATATGGCTGACATGCCCCCAGAGAGAGTGCCTCGGGGATAGACTCACTTTTGCATGCCTCACTAGCCGAGGCCATTATCAGACTGTCACTCTTCATTTTCACGGCACTTTCTCAGCGCCATGAAAAAGTGACACTTCTGGACCTTCACAGACTGTAACATAGTAACTGCTGAACCAAGGGTGGTTATGAAGGTCAGAGTAGAGGAAGCCCAGGGTGCACTGAGATATATACCACTGTTGTAATGCTAATGCTGCCTCTTTGTCCTCATGCACATATATTCCGGCTGCTGTAGGAGGTAATTGGTTTTTGACAGTGCGACCCCCATTCTGTGACCTTCACATTGCCCCTAAATCCTGCCCCACTTGAGGTCTAATCAATGCCAGTTTGACTTCAAGCAGCTCCCAGACTCCGGAACGATGACACCAAATTGATTATGAATGATCTGCTAATTGGATTCTGGCCTATATTTGGTGATTATGAATCCTGATTGAGCGAGATTTTTGGAGCTGCGTTTGCGTTGGCATTTCTCCAAATGACATTTCCTAATTTTAATTGCGATAATGAGCCCAAAAGTGTAACTGCAAACTATAAATGTTAATTTATAAATCATAGCCAATTAACAAATATGCAACTAAATTATTTAATTAGATTACACGTTAAATTCTATGTTGTTTCCCATGCACCAACACCTTTCATTTATTTATTTTTTAATTTTTACAAGGGACAAATGTACAAATAACATCATCTGAGAATATAGCATATTTAGATCTTTAGAGAATCCGACATTAATAGCCAGTGCACGTTATGCGCTGAAGGTCAGCGGTGTGGGCCTGGGCTGCCCTACCGTGCCGCTTTGGCTGCTCAAGTACCGGCTCGTCCTCCATCCGGCACAGGATTAACCTGAATGACATGCGCATTGGTGCAGGAGGGGCAAACGCACTGGTCCTGTTACAGTTAAATAGTGACAAAAGGGATGGAGCCGCGAAGCGAGGGTGGCTGGTGAAGAGCAGAGCGGTGGATGTCCAAGGGACCGGCGGAACGAGTGCAAATAAGTCTCTGCATCCCCAAACTTTGAAACTGACAAAGTTTCTTTTGCCGTGGCAGGCTGTGTCCCTAGCATATCTTATTTGCTGGCTGGTCATTAGTCTTTTCCAGGACACTGGCCAATCAGGGAGCCTCTCCTGTCCCTTGCCACCCGTCCCCCACCCAGCTTCTGTTATCACGGTCCCACATGACCCTCAATGGTCCTCCTCATTGGTGTAGTTGTGCAGGTGACACTGGTCAGGCTGCTGAGTGTCAGGGTCTGTAATGTCTGAACCCACCCTTTGTGAACTTTCCCCACTGGCCAGCAGGTGTCGCTGGCCATTCCACCTTCCCCCTCTCTGTCTTAGTTCCTAACCTTCCCTAGTGTGTTTCCCTTGTTCCTTACACAGCCGAGTAGCTCTTTGGGCTGAGTGTCTGATTATAAACCCTTCAGTCATGTGTTCAGGACTCTGGTCTCAGTAGTTATTTGTTTTCCTGTTTGGATCCCCAAAGTAGATAATCACTTTTCCCCCTGCCTGTGTCATGCTGCGTTGTGACAGCTGAGCTCTTGTGGTGTAGAACGCTCTTAAAATACTATGTCTGTGAGCAGCGAATGTGCTCAATTATGCATATGAACGCAAGCTCTGTAAATTCGTCTGTTTGCAGAATTCTGCCTTGACATCTTGAGCGATGCAGATCAATCATACCTTATCAGTTCAGTTTGTAATCTTCTGCACATTGCCTCCATGCCAGCTCATCTTCTCTGTAATGCTCATCATTTGCGTGTTCTGCATTCACCTTTGCATGCTTGCTTAACATTTTAATCTAGACAATTAATTACTGAACACATGCCACTGAGGAGTCAAAGGCTTCTGCCTCCGCCGGCCGTTTTGCTTCCCTGTTCCTCCTCGTCACTCTCAGCTGTCTTAGTGCTTTTCATAGCTTGACGGAGAACTTGCTGTGAAGCTTGTCAGCACTGTGCTGCTATGGCAGCATCAGCTGAATGACGCCTTGATAAATGACCCGCCTTCTGTGCCAGTTATGTCTGTGAATGAGCCTTCTCTTTTTTTCCTGTTGTTGATGTCAATAGGCCGGTGTTGTACAGGAAGGGGCGGGATTTAATGCAGCCGTTGATCGGATCCCCAGCATCTTCGTCACGTCAGAGTCCAGCCATGCCCTTCCTGGGTCAGGTGGTCCGGCCGTTTCCAGGTCCAGCCCTCACCGAGGGCCAGCCCCACCCTCCCAGCCAAAGAACAGCTTCTAACTTTGTGACTCTTTCACCATTTCTCCAACTAGTCGTGTTCATTTATGTATTTTTCCCATAAAAGTGTTTTTTAAGGGACACATTTTTCTATGAAATAACATCACAGGTCTGAAAAGGTGCTCATCCTATTCATTCCTGCAGAGGCCTCTCAATAAATGTCCCTCCCTCAACCTCGGACAACCAGTGATGATGAAAACTTAAGCACAGCTATGTTCTCCCTCCCCATCTGAACAGCGGTTTTTGTGTCCTGTCTATTTTTTACACCCATGGTTGCCATTGCTGCTGACACTGTTGGAATGGTCCACTTTCCCCCCTTAATGACACGGTGTTGGAATGGTCCACTTTACCCCCTTAATGACACGATGTTGGTATGGCCCACTTTCCCCATTAAGACATCACGCAACACACGCAGATCATTATTTGAAATGGCTAACTTTATTTATTTGAAATATTTTACTCTTTGCTGTCCCTTTAGGAATATGTGATCTTCTGGAATTATTTCAGAAGTGTTAATATGTTCCGTATATTAACTGAAATGTGTAGGCATGCAGTAATTTTGTGACCCATGTTGTAATGTTCTGTATATAACGGGAGACAGCAGCCATAACTGTCTGACGTGTTCTTAGTTATAAAGTCTGCATTTGCCCCAGTCAGTGTTGTCAACTTACCTAAAGAGTTTTGTCTGCAGCCTGCTCTTTGACAAATAGATGTGTTAGTTGCCTTTTATTGTGTTGTTAACATGTTGTGATTGTGACAAATAGTTTTCTTTGTTGTCCTGTGCGAAACGAAATGGGCAGATGTAGCTCTTCTCAGACATGGACCCAAAGTCAGAGGGGGACCTGGGGTGTGACGGGCGATGCCCCCCCCAGGAACGGCGGCTCTTTGGTGGACATCGTCTGTCTTCAGGTCCTATAAGCAGCTTTTCGAAAACTCCAATTACAAGAATTGCAATTTAATATCATGTAAATAAACAAACAAACAAACAGCTTGGCTGTTCATTACCTATCCCATGAAACCAAGAGGCACCTCAATAAACACCATCCCAGCCCTGCCGAGGTCTCGATCTGCCCAGCCCAATTCAGGGTCCTCCCTGGAGCACAAACTGCTCACATTCTCAAGGGTCATGACGCCAGTGGTTACCCACAATCCTTTGTGCAGAAATCACACATTGGTGCTGCAAGGCCAGCCAATGAGCATCACCTCTGGCCATCGTCATTTGTATTTGCCTCCATATTTGCCAAAGAAATTAAGAAGATAAAGTTGAATAGTTACAAATCACAGTATCTCATTGGCTTCTCCCATTCTAATGGCTACCTCTTATTGGTGAATTTGTGGCCAATCAGATCCCAGAAAAAAACCCACAACAAACTACCAGCCGTGCTGGCAGACAGGCGTCAATCCCCAGTGCTTCATCATGGCTTATTGTTACCATGGTGACCAGTGTGCTCTGTCACTATGGCACCACCAGCTCTCCAGCTTATCTCAGCCAAAGCCCCAAAAAGATACATCGATTTACTATGCTGCACTGTACTAAGCATTTATGGGGCGGCACTTGTCACTGCTATTCCTTAAGGATCTACTGTTCCCTTCAAGACAGTGGCTTTTATTAGTGTATTTTTTAATACAGTGACATTTTCTCAATTGCAGCTGTACTTATTCATGCTATTTACTGAATTTCCAATTTAATGCAGTTCGCTGTCGTAACTTTAAAATGTATAATATAATGGTTATGGTTATCAATAAAGGATGGGGAAGGCCACAAGCAGTGTGTATACAGAGGCTCCTCTACTTACAAACTTTCAACTTACGAACTTTCAACTTACGAACTTTACGAAGGAAGAGGACTGTAAGTCCAAGTTGTTTTCATTAGGCTCCCGTTTCCTGTCCGCAAATGTAATATCTCCTATAATCTGTTTTTAAAAATATTTTTTAATTTAACAACTGATAATGCCAGCGCTGTAAAACTTCTCATTCCGCCCGCTTTAATCTGTTACTAATAATAAATTTTAAGGTCAGTCCCATTAGGAATAATTGAATCTGAGTATAAAACTCATATATACCACCACAGCCCTGCAGGAGGCGCTATGAATAATTTTTAGTTGGCTGAACCTGGGCAGGGTTGGGTTAACAAACCCCCATGAAGTGGGACAGACCCTGTCTCCTAAGGATCAGATTTTTATAAGGGTCCGATAAAACCTGAGATTAAGCTTCCAATAATCACCTCGACTGAGCAACCAGCAGCTGAGGTTGCATGAAAACCAGCACGGCCCCTGGTCCCTGAGGGGGGCGGCATTTGGGACGTGTGGCCGGAAGGGGGCAAGAAGGGGGCTTTGCTGGGTTTCTGTTACAGGCCTGACCTGGAAATGGTCAACATGGCTGAGCAACTGAACCACGCAGCAGAAACACCCACCGTAGCACCAGCCGTTTGTGAGAGAGTCTCACTCTCATCGACCTTAAGACCCTGTAAGACCCTTAAGCTCCATGCTGACTCATTACCAAGAAGTGACACTGTTTATTTTTCTTGCTAATGCTCCCTACTTAGGAGCCTTAAGGGAAAAAGGCGATAGCAGTGTGCAAGTCAGAGGGGAAGTGGACAGAGGTCAAAGTTCATTTCAATACAGCAGAAAGCTGCTATACATGCCCGCGGGCAAACGTGGGGCTATTTCTGAAATGAAACTGAAAGGTCTTGCTTGCTGTATATAATAATAAGGTCAGCACTTGGCTGCTGTAAATTCTACATCTCCACCCATTCCCAGCAAGCCAACTCTCCGGAACCTTCCATCTGTCTCTGTCTGTCCCTATCCTGTATCATTTTGATTCAGCTCTGTGAGGGAAACGAGGTCCACGCCATGTCTGACTCTCACTGCACAAACTCTATACCCAAAGGCAGTTCTGAGGTCCTGAGATGTGCAAACGCCAAATCAGGTATTTATCCTCTCTGTGTGGGCTGAGGTCTTGAGACGTGCAAACGCCAAATCAGGTATTTGTCCTCTCTGGGTGAGCTGAGGTCTTGAGACGTGCAAACGCCAAATCAGGTATTTGTCCTCTCTGGGTGAGCTGAGGTCTTGAGACGTGCAAACGCCAAATCAGGTATTTGTCCTCTCTGTGTGGGCTGAGGTCTTGAGACGTGCAAACGCCAAATCAGGTATTTGTCCTCTCTGTGTGGGCTGAGGTCCTGAGATGTGCAAACGCTAAATCAGGTATTTGTCCTCTCTGTGTGGGCTGAGGTCTTGAGATGTGCAAACGCTAAATCAGGTATTTGTCCTCTCTGTGTGGTGTCGGCGTAAGTACAGTTTAGCTGCCTGGTCTTTAGCTCCCGCTCCAGTACTAACTAGCACTTGTTACTGGTCATTCACTGGAAGCTCAGGCTAGCCGCATTTATACCCAGCCGACAGCTGTATGATTGCTATCTGTCTCGCCTGTACGTCACTTTGGACTTAGTATCTGCTACATGTAAATGTGAATGCTGTAAATTGGCTATACACACCACAAATGATGACGAATGAGCAGGCTAACAGCTCCTGAAAGTCCGCCTCCTTTTCTGTGTGTTTCTGTATCAATGCATCTTGTATCTGCTGTGATGTGGCCCTTAACCCTGCCGATTGTCGACAAGTGGTGTCCCCTCTCATCCCAGTTTATCTCTTTTGAGGTGGGGGGGGGGTGGGACACAATAGATACCCCCTGCATATTTTCCACTTGAGTGTTGGGTGCATGGAGGCAGCTTGCCTGCTGCATGTGCTGGCATTTTTATTTTTGATGCCTCCCCATTTCCATGTATTTATGACCTCAGCCACTGGAGCGTGGCTGGAACGTACCATTTGATGGGGGAGGGCAAGGTGGCAGCTCAGAATCTCAGAATGAATCTCATTGTCGAATGTTCGGCAAGTGCTTTGAGTTTAGTTGACATACGCACAACGATGAGTGCATAAGAGTGCTGGAGTGAATTTCCATAGACTGTTTCAGAAGGTTTCAAATGTTCTCACCCACATTGATAATCAGCCATTGCTGTTGAGAAGTCTTGTAATATCTAAACTACAATGGAGAATGCAGCCTGAATTAAGATTTTATAAATTTACCCGGTATGTCACATGGTAAGCAGCCACAAGCAACACTAGGAAAAGCAGTGGGAAAAGAACGATGATGATGATGATGAAGATGATGACGACGACATTGTACATGGTCACTGTAAGAAAACCGATAAACAATTTTCATGAAAGAAAATCCATACCTTTACACCAGGAAGCATAGTCGGGCGCCACACCTGGGCAAACCTGCTCTGGGGGGTGGCGTGAGGCGGCATTGGGCTACCCCGCTCCTGGAGAAGAGCCCCAGCCCCAGGACGGCCTCTTGGGGGTGCAGAGGGTGGTGTCGTCATGAGGCCATGCCAGATCCTCTGTGATTAAAATACCCCCCGTGTGTTTATTTCTGAGCTGCCCCCCGCTGTCACCCTGGGATTTGGTGACAGAGGGCTGATCACATGATTACATGATCGTATAGTTTTGTTTCATTCTTTAATGGATACTCACAGTCCTACCAAGCCAAGATCCAAAACAGAGAATAACTATCCAAGGCTGTGGGTCTTTCCTGCCATGGGGGGGGGGGGGGGGGGCGGGGGGGGGGACAGGTTCTGACCAGCAGTAGATTGTAGTTGTGTGCTTGTTTTTTGGTGTTTG
>JABJVO010000042.1:2191666-2219063 GCA_026770805.1 Boulengeromyrus knoepffleri
GTTTATAGTCTTCCTGCGGGACGCCACGACACACGCCAGCACCGACATCCGGGGGCGGGGTGGGCTGGGGGGGTGGTGGGGGGTGGGGGGGGGGGGGGGGGGGGGGGGGGGGGTGCGGGCAAAGCGTTCTGATCCATCACATAGTATTTAATGTGTATTTTTATTTCGGTCTGCTCAGTATAATCCGCTCAGTTCTGCTTGTAGATGAACTTGATGCCCTTCAGTCTTGCAATGTGAGACCAACATACCATCTTTTTGCATAACCGTGAATGTAAGGGAAAGAATACCCCGATCCAAGTGGAGTGCCGGGCCGGGCACAGCTATGCACAGGAGTGGTCGGTACAGCACTTTCAGGAGGCTTTTCGAGGCTGAAAGAGTTAAGAGCTACACCCCTCTGTTACCCATAAATGTTATTTCATTCATGGTATGTAGACTATTACTTAGGAATCATTAAAAACAGTTACAGTGTCACAGTTTCACAATTGATTTATTTAGTCACATCTGTTCACTCCTGACTCTGTGTAAGACGTTTCATCAGTAACTAAGCCTACTCTGTTCATTCCCGTGTGAACACGGGTGATTGTTACATTATTCAAACTGACGTAACGTAACATCAGATAATGTAACGTGACCATTAGGTTACTGCTGTGTAAATGCATGTGGTGTGACCTGATCGCCGGGATTGTTATGTGACTAACAATAGTGTAATGTGATCCTCAGGTGACGCGCTGGTGCTCCTGCCCCTGAATGGGGGGGGGGGGGGGGGGGCCTTCCCCCCCGGGGGAAACAACTTTCCCGTGACCCCCCATTTACGCTGCTTCCACTGGCACAGACGTCCAGAAACAGTAATTAATGAAAGGTACCACTAGGGCGCTCTCAGGTGAGAAACCCCACTGGGCGACACAGCCTCAGGCACCACATTCTGAGGGGCATCAGCTTGCTTGCACTCCAAGGAGAACCTGTGCTCTTTGTGCTGCTGGCACAGGGCGGCTATGTGATGTTTGGCCCAACTCCGAACTGGTCAGCCCATTTCACTTTGTCTTCCATGATAAGCATTGACCTGCAGGGCACTGGTGGTGAAACTCACCTAGGGCACCAAACGAGCTACACCTGGTCCTGGGGGGGACCACCTGGGTGACCCCCCCCTGGTCAATTTCTCAGACCTGCCTGGGCTCTGTGTGACGAGGGGCTCGCTGGTACCTCGGGGAGTTAGAATAGAAAAATCTGTTAGCCTAAGAAGAGGCTATATTAGCTATGTGAATCATGGAGGCTTGGCATACTGGATATCCCCTTACAGGCCATATAAGGAGCACCAGGTCTCCAGTGCTATCACTTTCTGAACAGGAGGGCTATTCTTAGACTGTCCCTCCAGCCCGGCGATCAGGCAAGATCTCTCTTCTTTTGGCTTTTAATGCATTTCTGTCTTACCTGTCTGATTTTGCGTGATTATGTAGAGGATTCGGGGACGGGCTCAAGAGGGGTTAGGGCATTGTTTTCTTTTATTTTTGGTCTGTAACCTCAGCTAATCTGCATTTTCGAGGTTGCTGGCGTTTACCCTCTCGCCTTGTACCTCTCACTGTGTGTCCCATGGTATCCTGTCTCGTCTTCCTGTGACTCCTCCATTCCCCTGTCTCTTTTCCCCCCCTCATCAGGGTCGGAAAGAAACCTGGATCAGGGAGCCGAACCTACGAAGAGTCAAGGTTTTTTTTTTTTTTTTGAAAGAACATGAGCAATTACAGCGTGACCCTCCCTGGACCAGCCCCGTGGGGCTTCCGCCTGCAGGGGGGCAAGGACTTCAACATGCCCCTCACCGTCTCCCGGGTAAGAGCCCCAAACACATCCGCACACCTTCCCCTCGGTGGGTCGTCGGGTTGCTGCTGCGTGAAGTACTGCGATAATAGCGGCCATTTGGTCAAGACCTGCTCCAGTGATTTAAAAAATACGAGCACCCTAAGCTTGTGTGACTGTGCAGCAGGACTGTGGGTTTGCTGGAAGTGCATAGCTGCCTGGTTTTAATGACCTGGACTCTTTCCACAAAAAAAGCAGAAATTAGCCCGAAGCCTAAGGAGAGCTGGCTGGGCTTATGTGAGTCGCTGTTAATGCTTTGATTAAAAAAGCTTATCCAATTCATTTAATTGAATCACATAGTTCTCACAAAAGATGTGGAAATACCAAAACAAACAGATCTGAAACATTAAAGACAGTAGCAACAAAACAGACATATTTTTCACAGTGGACATTTTTAACTTGAGTGCCAATTTGAAAATATTCAGACGACAGATCAGTGATGTTGCACCAGTCAAATCTGTCCAGATCATTAAATTATTGATCAATGGTTGCAATGCCTGAAAAGACTCATTTCTTGGGCGATGATCAGACTTCATGAAATGATTTCATAAGATGTATCTCCTCTGCAACACTTCTGACTGAATGACAGCTAGGGCTAAAAAGACTTAAGACACATTTTCAAGCCAATGTTTTGTATAACTCCCAAAGTGAAACTAAATAAGATATGAGATTGTGGTACAGTCCAAACTAAATGAAGTGGCACCTACCACTAAGACATAGTGGTACGGTCCAAATGAGGGAACCTGTTAGAGTTAGGGTTAGGCCAAAAAGAGCATGGTTATGTAAGATGATGGTAACACTATGAGTGACATTTAATTAAGGGCCTAGTCCTTTCAACGTGTTAAAAGCTCAGAGACCTCATGTGTGGGTGTGGTTAATGGCTTGATGGCTTCGTGTGATTTGTGCACTAGAGTTACAATTTAAAGGTCAATTACTGAAATTTACAGGGATAAATTGGATAAGCGTGTAGCAACATGGGCCGGGCAGGACAGAGCTTAATGCCGATAGTCGCTGCTGGAAAGAAGTGTCTTGGTGTTCACCATTGCATTTTCCTGCAAATAGGCCCTAGCAAGCAGCAGCAGATATAGTGAGAACGTCTGCAATTTAGGCGTGTGGCGGAATCATCACACAAAGAATCATCACCTGTTGGATTCAGAGGCTGAAACAATAATATAAAAGCCAATTTGCAAACAGATTATTGCAAGAAAATTCCCTTCAACTGATACGAAGATGTATTATATGGAGGATTAAGTACATAAAGTTCATATTAAGTATTTAATGGTATTTTTCATAGTTTGAACAGGGCCCCCTGCAGGACTCCAGAGAGAACAGACACATTTCTAATTAACTGTGTCTAACAAATCCTTCCAAACCTCACTCAATCATTTTTAAATATTAAGCTGAGTCATTGCAGCCACACAGGAAAAAATAGACAAGGGACAATACAGTTAATTAAAAAATGAATTAGAAATCAAATACAAAAATTAGTAGTGGCTCAAAAAATATTAACATTTATGTTTTATTGTTTCTGACTTTGGGAATAATACACCACTGATTGTCCAAGCAGGAAACGTGTGGGCCCCTGATGGGGTTCAGCCCTTGTTAACCCTGAGCAGTCCCTGTACGTGACTGCCAGTTTCCATAGATACCAGAAGTGATTTGGGTTTCATTTTTTAAAAAGAACAAGTAGGTTGTGACTGTTTAAGTTGGAGATTCTTAGCAGGCCCAGAAATGTGGCATCCCTGAAAACAGCACGGGCATGAACATCAAACGTATTCCTGCTACGCTGGGGTAGGACCTTTGCAGGTGACCCATTTCATGTTTACTTTATCACGGATTACCTCATCATGTGCCGGCATCCAGATGAAAATGAAGCCAAGAGAAAATAACTAGGGGTCGTGTTCTGGTGTTTATGGTGAGATGAAAGGCGATCCTGGGCCGGTCATGTGAATGTTCGCCGTATGACGTCACCGCTGTATCCCAACGAGGTAGTGGACCACCGATGATGGCATTTGCTTGCCGGATATGGTGGCCCCCACCCCCAGCCTGGTAGTTTTGACGTCCACTGGGGGAGGGGCCGATGCATTTACCCCATGGCTCAACCAGAAAAGGACATACAATCTGCTGATCAGATGTTGGAACATAGCATTACTACTCCTCTGCCTGGCAGAAGTAGAGACCCTTTTATATACCTGAATACCTGCCTGCTAAAGACATCAAAGGCACATTAGAAATGTCTCTCAACACCTAACACCTTTATTTCAGTGCCCCTGCTCTCTACTGAGCCCTTCACCCAAGATTGTTCTATCAAGTCTAGTACCCTGACCAATACGCCACCTGCTGAATGATTTGTGTAGTTTATGTAATAAAAAGACCGGCACCGTGGTCTTGATACTGTTACTTTCTGGCAGCAGGGAACCGTGATTGACTTTAGCAACGCTTCTCCTTATTGAGGCCAACTACTGAGCCCCAGTGGCCAGTGGTGGTATTGCGGGTTGGGCCCAGGCTCCATACAAACTGACATAAGCGTCAGAATGTCTGGGTGCTGTCACACTGGCCCAGGAGCCCAGCCTCGTTTTCACAGTGCGGCTCGGTTGCACGTCCAGATCGTAAAGATGGCCAGTGAGCCTTGCAATATTAGCTTTAGGTATGCGGAGGATGCATAGCATATAGTGCTTGTTTTTATTTTTCCGCCAAACTGGTTATATCCACCACCTGCTTCATTAAGGTTAAGATAAAATACCATAGTGTAATAGCCTCTGTCCCAGCCTCCCCTTACAAACAATTAGTTGCTTTTCAGTTATTCTTTTTAATTAGTTATTAGCCAGTGTCGCTAACATTAGTGCTGGTCTTTTAGCTATAAAATTGGTCTGCATGAGCCAGTCTGCATCACTATTTTGAGTCATATTCTTTCCAAGAAAATAACACAGGTCCAGCGGATTAGCTGCTAGTGTACGTTGCTAATGTTAGACTTGCTCTCGCCTCTAAAAAAAAGGGTTTTTAATGAATGGACTGCTAACATATATGGCTAATATTAGCCCCGTTCCTGCAGGCTTTGGCATTTGAGCCCGGTGTTCCCAAGCCGGCCGCATGTTAGCGGCCGCCAGGTGCGCAGTGAGCTGTTTTTAGCTGGCTGCTGAAGGACAGTGCAGCCATGGGAGGCGGCCATTTCGAGCCAATCAGCAGCTGCAGTTTGGTGTCAAAGTTCCACCCAAGCTAAAGCTAAACTTTTATTATGCTGTATAGGAAATTCCCCTTTAAACACTTTCTTTTCCCATGCACAGTTATAATTATAATGATCAAATATGCTTATTTACTGAAAAACTCGCTCAAATGACAGGTGTTCCTAGACCAGGGGTGGCCAATCTTACCCGCAAAGGGCCGGTGTGTATGCATGTTTTTGGGATAACCTATAGGTCAGCTGTTCAAACCCAGGTGTGAGGACTCTTCAGCCAATCAGTCCTCTAATTAGGGAGTTGCAGCGAAAACCTGCATACACACCGGCCCTTTGCGGATAAGATTGGCCACCCCTGACCTAGACAGTGTCCCACAATGGTTTGTTAACCGTTAACATATTTTGGTCCCCCGGTCTCCACTGGATCAGCTGATAGCCAGACTCCCATCATCCGTACAAAGTATAACAGAGAATATCTGACTTTAAACCAGGCAGAAACCATCAGCAGGTTTTCTGCTCCAGTAAATGTATGTGCGAAGCAGAATGTTTGTTAGACGACAAGCTGGGGGTGTCCACATATCACAGCAGAAGGTTAACGACCACTGACAAAGCGGAGGAACAAAGGCATCAGTGTTTGCCTTCTGCAGATGAAGGTTTTAATTACATAGCACTGAAGGCTTAAGATGGGGATCTAAGGCTGAATTTGAAATTACCCAAGGGCGGGGGGGGGGGGGGGGGGCTTAAACCATTCATTTAATTGGGCAATTAGAGCATGGCCAGCTTAATCTCCCTGTTTGGCTTTCGGTGTTAGTGAGTTTTATCTTGAATGAACACCAGTTGCAGTGTTAACTGGAGGTTAATCTCTACAGATTTGGTGGTAGTGGGTCCAAGAAGGCATCCGGTCCGACCATCTGTTCTGTCCTAAAGTGGTTATCCACAGGTGAATCACTCATTTCTATGCTACTGATGGTTATGACGATAACACCATAAACAAGCCGTTAGCTCTATGGGCACTGGAGGGAGGCCAATGTACCTTTGCCTTGCGCTGCTTGGGATGGGTTCCAGCTACCCCCACCCCCCACAACTTGGCCCGACCTCAGAAGAGTTCTGGATGATCCATCCTCTCATAGGTCATTCTCGACCCCATGAACATCATTTTCTCATTCAGTGCACTTTTATTCAAAAGATATTTTATTGTTTTACCCACTGCTTACAGTCTCAGTCCGCGTTTGGCGTTTCATATTCATCAACACCCATCTCAGCTTCCCAACAAGACAAATTGCAGCGGCACTAACCGAAGATTCAGAGGTGGGTTATGCCACCTTCAGTGAACCCCGGACGGATTCTGGATGACTCAGTGAGTCGCTAACTGGTCAGAAGACTTCCCAAACTCTGCTCTCCAATTAGAGCTTACACTCACCCACAAGAAAATTGATGGACTTCCTGGACCTCCATAAAAAGACCCCATCTCCTCCAACCTCGGGGCAATGCGCCACTCAAGCCTCGTTTCCACCAACGAGGTGCCAGAGTCGGTGCCGGACTTTTTCCCCAATTCAGAACTAGTTCCATGTGTTTCCACAGCAAAAACACTGTTCCTGGGCCAAAAAAAAAATGGGTCTAGTATGGCACCACAGAAAAGCTGGTCTCAGAATTTGAAACTGTAATGTCAGTGAAAGCAGGACGAGATATTGCATCCAAACTTTCCACATACCCAGAAAATTGAATCTATAACTGGCACCAGTACCAGCACCAGTTCAGTATTGGTGGAAACGAGGCAGCAGTGTGACAGGAAGTAGAGGCTGACTCAGCGTTCATCCATTACTCTGGACATAAGCTTTACAGGAAATATATCTCGGGGCACTAATATTATTTTCACTGTTCCAGCTTAGGTGTTTATTTTATATGCGGAAAAAACTAAACAAACTAAAGATTCTGATCCTGGCAAGTCCTTATGTGTAATGGGCAAACTAGGGGCTGTATTTTTGGTAGTTCAAGCCACTGAAATATCTGTATGACAGTAAATGTAATGAACGCTGAGATTTCAGCAGTTGTACCCTGAAGATGCGTATTTATTATGATACCCCTCCCTGTTTGCAGGTCACCTTCGATTCCATTCCAGCTCCCACTGGGCTGTTGGCCACAAGCCGTACCTGTAGCACTGCAAACAGACATTAATGGTTTATTTTTTTATTACTTTCTCAGTATGCAGGTGGCTTTAGTTCCAGCATTAACTATAAACCCCAAGGAATTTGTTACTGCAAATTTTTCCATTATGCAGCAATTTCATAGAAAAAAAAACCTTCACAGTGGACAGAAAATCATGAAAATGATTGAAAGATACTTGTGTGCTGTCTCATAGATGGATAAACATCCAAAAATCTGCTTAGGGGCTGCCCTGGGACGGATGATTGGCTGTCATTACATGCTCAGTCTACGTTTTATTCATTTAGCAGATTTTTTTTTCAAAGTAACACACAATTGAGAAAACAGGGGCAGCCAGTTGTGGGGATAAAGGCCTTGCTCATCACTCTGCTGACATTGGGATCTGAACCCATAACCTTCCAAACATAAGCATAGCAGTCTAACCCACTGAGCTACACACCGATCCCCCAAGGAGGAATGTAGCCTGGGTCCAGAGTCCACACTGCATGCAGCTTCCAAAGTACGTGAGTGAAGAAAATCATTAACAGGAAATCGAAGAATGGCTGAAGCCTGAGAACTAGATTGGGCCTCCTGTCCTCTAGGTGTCCCCAGCTTGAGCAGACTTGCTTAGAAGCTCAGTGAGCGCTCTGGTTGTTTGAGATTAATTTCAGTTGCTTCTTTTAAAGAAATAACAAGCTTTCGCCAAAGAAACGTCTCCTGTTAAGATCAGTCAAACAGAATAACAAGAAAATTGAAGTTAAGAGGAATCGTGTCTGTTTACTTTGGGAAAAATAACAAGTATGTGTGTCTGG
Source organism: Boulengeromyrus knoepffleri (assembly GCA_026770805.1). Lineage (NCBI taxonomy): Eukaryota > Metazoa > Chordata > Actinopteri > Osteoglossiformes > Mormyridae > Boulengeromyrus > Boulengeromyrus knoepffleri. The sequence goes on from JABJVO010000042.1 coordinate 2,199,644, forward strand.
TGATGGAAAGAACTTAAGTTTGATGTGGTGGGCAAGGGGGAAGGGGCATGGGAGACCCGGGCGCAGGTGAAACTTCCTGGGTGGGCATGACTGATTTAGGAAATATGGAGGGATTACAAAGGGTCTGTGATCGCCAGTTGAGGGAGAAGCAGCGGTGATGCAGTGCTAGCTCCGGCTGGAGGTGGCGGGACCCTCGAGACAGCCATCCGCCAGGCAGAGAGAGCAGAAGCAACATGCAGACTCTTTATTTTGCTGGATGACTTTCTCCCAGACGCAGATCTCCAGCTTAAATAGTCCTGTCCCTTGTTTGGGCCTATTGATGGCTGCCAGGCACAATCTGTCAGCATTCGTCACGGGAGGCTTTGGAGCGGGACTACGAGGCAGCCACAGTTATTGACCTCCTGCACCTATTCCTGGGGCATCGCGTCACGGTGGATATGTCATTGAAAATGTACTGGAAATTAAGAAACCCTGGGGGCATTAAGTCCGTAATATGTGCCTGCCTTTGAAAGCAAAGACTGGAGAACTCCAGCTTGTATAATTCACAGAGTTCTACCAAAAGGCCAGATCTTGCAAAGGGCTGTACTGTTATACCTTCAAACTCCATCTTCAAAAAAACACAGCTACATAAATGAACTAAGGCAGTGTGCAACAATATATTTTGTAATGATAGTTGGGTGTACTGCATAATTACATCATCGTAATTGTGACCCCTGTGCTATTCAACCTGATTCAATCTGAGATGGGTTCAGTTATTGGACTTTGAAATGCCGCCGGTGGAAGGGAGAATATTTATGCATAAACTGAAGATGAAGTTTTACAGCATGTGCATTAAATGTATGTAAAGGGTTGCCAGATTGGATTTCTGTTGTATGTGAGTCACATTGATGCCGTTTTCCTCCAGACCAATTGCAGTTTCCCATTTCTAACATAAAAAGATTGTATCTATGTTTAAATACTATGCGCCGCCCCCAGCTGGTACCCTAAGCAGACATTACTTAATAAATGTGGTCTCACACCTCCAAGGTTGTGGGTTCAAATCCCATTTCTTCTGTGTGCGGGGAGGTTTCATGATCAGCCTTTATTGTGAGGGTTTCATCTGGGATCTCTGGTTTCCTCCCACCAAATACAATGAATATGATCAAAAGATTGCTGTTCGAATCCTGTACTTGACAAGTGTAACTGCATCACTGCTGGATCCTTCAGCCAACCACTTAACCCCAAAAACTGCTCCAGGGTCACCATCAAAATGACTGACCCTTCGCTCTCACCTGTGTGTGTGTCTCAGAAGAACAAGATGGGATGTCTGAAGACTGAAAATTGTGGTACAATATAAAGGCAATCTATTTGGAGGAAAAGGGACCATTAGTTTGGGTATATGAAGGATTTCCTGAGAGGCCTAAAGTTTGACTAACGGCAACAGGTGGGCTAGTGGATTTGAGGAGGGTCTGAGGTCACCCAAGGGTCAAACGCCGTTGCAGGCGCATGTCAACATTGACTTTTATTTTTAACACCCCAAGAGGTCACCAGCTATCTCATCTGCAGGACGGTATTTCAGTAGCTGGCCAATAAGCCTTTTTTTCATAACAGCTGCTATATTTTCTGAAAATGGCACAAAGGAATCCAATTGGGTTTGCAGGAGGATCGTCAGATTATGGTGATGTGATGATTTCCAAGGAGCTGAAGCTTTAGGAGGACCTGCAGTACAGTGGGACATTGTTTCCATGCGTTTGATCAGTAACCTCAAAGGCGTGGACCCACAGCCATATTAATTAGCAGTTGTAGGAAATTATCTCCAGGTCACCTGGCTGTCTGATGTGACAGAGCAGGAATCTCATGGAAGACCTCACAGCTTCAGGTCAGGAGCATTGTCCAAAAGCATATTGGGGCTGAAGATCAGAGAGGCACAGACAGACCGCTAGAGAGTCACACAAACCTGCTCCAGGCTGTGGTTTTGGGCTTTGCAAAAGATCTCGACACATTTGCCTTGGGTTGACGGCAAACACGCTGGGCAGAGAGAGTTTTGTTTGGGGGGGGGGGCGCAAGAGTCAGACTGGGATCTGCTGAGTGAGTGGATTTTGGGATGTTGACCTGAAAGAGCCCCATGGGGCAGAACATCTGCACCACAGTTGCGTAGTGGTTGTGAAACAGTCATATAACGGTTCCGTGCCTATCCTCTGCTCACAGATTACACCAGGGAGCAAGGCAGCATCGGGTAACCTGACCCAGGGAGACATCATCATGGCGATCGATGGCATGAGCACTGAGGGGCTGACCCATCTGGAGGCGCAGAACAAGATCAAATGTGCCACCAAGAACCTGTCGCTCACCATGCAGAGGTAGCCACACCCACACATGTGCGCCCTAAGCATGCAACGATCTATTAAGGTCCATCACCTCTTTATATTGCTGCTTTATGTCACAATAGCGTACATTTGTTTAAACTAAAAATTCGCCCGCCACCCCCCAAAAAATGTAATCTAAATGTAATGAATTTGTTTCGTAACGCTGACGCTGTGAGATGAGTGTATGTATCTCTGACTTGGATCCAGCATTTCACACACATCTTCATATCCCACGGTTTGCATTTTGTGGCTGCATTTTTGTACGTGGTCTCACATTGTAGTGGCGAGATACTGCAGATCATAATCAGAGATGCTTCGAGAAAACTTCCCTCTTCCTGCAGTCACCCAAGCCTTGTCTGCTTGTTCATGATAATGTGGAGAAAAATTAACAGCTGTGAGCATCAGCCTGTGCTTATAGCTGTCAGACGATCACAAGGCTTGTGACCATGTGACCAGAGGTGTTTGAAATGGAGTAGTTGCTGATATTATACCTCAGAGAAATCTATCTGTGTCATCCATGAAAGATTTGCAACTGATGAGTGCAGCCATGTACCGTGAGCTTGATAATGCATGGTTACCAGTTCCATTGCAGCTAGAGAAACAGAGATGAAGAAGTCCATCGACACGTCATAGTGTGCACTCACTAAGCGTTGGTGCTACCTTGAACATCTCTATAACAAATGGAAAGTGATTAACATCAAGTCTTTCATCATATATTCCCTCTGGGAAATTGTATTGGCTAACTCATCTTACTTAAGCAGGACTAACAGAATTCTACTTAACTATGGCAAATATGCACATCAGGGTGGGAAACTGAATTGTCCAGCTGTCTATAGAAAGGATTTTCTTCTCGATGGAAAGATCTCGTGCAGTCCTTGGCCTGAGCCTGCAGGAGCCAACCTCCCAGGTCATTCATCCTCTTCATAACCCTCCTCTCTCCCATCAGAGCCACCGACTGACAGCTTTTCAAGAGAACTACTGCTCCATACTCAACCCAATTCCTCTTAAAAATGTGATCTGAAAACAACTCATTACAGCCATGCACTCATGCAGAATTTAAGACTCCAGTTTGAACTGAAGCATGTTGCCTAACAGATGGGTTCAGGGTTACTGATCATTTCAAGACGATGTCACTTCAATCAGTCACTCCCTTAAAATGATTATGAATAGCCCATGTTGTTCTTCATGCCATGCTTTTTGCCCTTTGTTTTGTCCAGGAGACTCCAGTTCTAATTCAGCTTGACATTCACCAGCCCAGCACTGATTCTGTGACTTTTACATTATTTACAGTTACATTAGCATTTATTTAACAGACACTTTTGTCCAAAAATGACATAGACACATAGAACATTGCAAGAATACAGTCATCAAGGATGCTGCTAGGCCGAGCTTCCAGAGAATCACCAGGAACAAGTGCAGGAGTTATAACTCACAAGAAAGTCACAGCTGCTGAAAGTCCCAGCTTGTCTAGCTCACAGTATTGTCCTCTTTATGGCCAGTAACTTATTTGTTTTATTTTATAGCAAAACTTCCACTTGCATTAGGCTATAATGAAAAATAAATGTATTTTTTTTAACACTGCTAGCGATGTTGGTCAATTTGGAAAAACGAATCACCTACAGCTGGTGTGGCTGGTGTGCAGTTTGGTTGGGCTGCTGGGAGTCCCACAGCCGAAACACTGGGATTTATGGGAACAGCCCCCCAAACACTGGGGTTTATGGGAACAGCCCCCCGAACACTGGGATTTAAGGGAACAGCCCCCCAAACATTGGGGTTTATGGGAACAGCCCCCCGAACACTGGGGTTTATGGGAACAGCCCCCCGAACACTGGGGTTTATGGGAACAGCCCCCCCGAACACTGGGGTTTATGGGAACAGCCCCCCCGAACACTGGGATTTAAGGGAACAGCCCCCCCTGAACACTGGGGTTTATGGGAACAGCCCCCCGAACACTGGGATTTAAGGGAACAGCCCCCCCTGAACACTGGGGTTTATGGGAACAGCCCCCTGAACACTGGGGTTTATGGGAACAGCCCCTCAAACACTGGGGTTTATGGGAACAGCCCCCTGAACACTGGGGTTTATGGGAACAGCCCCCCAAACACTGGGGTTTATGGGAACAGCCCCCCGAACACTGGGGTTTATGGGAACAGCCCCCCAAACACTGGGGTTTATGGGAACAGCCCCCCAAACACTGGCTCATTGCTCTTTGTTATGCTGCTGTGATTTAAGGGCCTTTGCTGTTTATGGTTCAAAGCTGCCTGGCTTCCTGTTTCCCAGCCTTTAAGATAATTGTTTTTGTGTGATAAAGTCCACTCAGGACAATCCTTTAAACCTAGATATTATTGACATTTTGATAGCTGGGGATACATACATGGGGATTGAATCCAAACTTTTTACATCCTATAATCTGTCCCAAGGGATCCTTACACGTGTCCAATAACTCCCATAATCCAGTGGCAGCTACAAATCATGCTTGAATTCTCCCCCTTGGCAGCCATTTTAAGCATCAGAAAAGATTCTGTTAAATGTTCCCTAACAGAACAGGAAGAAGGGAGCCGTAAATGGACTGTCTTCCCTGCTCGCGTTCATACCGGAGGGGATTATGGGAAGTCAATGTTCACGCTTCCTTTCTGGGTCAGCAGAAAGCGGCTATCCCATGATTCCTTTTCTGTTTTTCTCTCGTTTTTTTGCCGTTTCTCTTTGCCTTTGAAGTTTTCTGCACTGCCGGGCCCTTTCCGACCCGGCACCTCAGCGCTGTGCCCTGAAACGACCCCAAGCAGCGCTGAAGCTTCCTTTCCCATTCATGGCTGTGCTAATCAGTTACTTGCCATAATCACAGAGGCACAACTGCAACTGTCTACCTTTTCAGTACTGAGTACCTCAATTAATTAGGAGAAACATCAAAAAATGTAAGATGTGTAATCAGCTTTGGATATATAAAAAAAAAAACCTGCCTACTGCAAAGTTTCATCAGCACCTTTTCATCTGCTTACATCCTGGAGCAGAACCTGAAGATCTGATGTCACAATAAAGACTTCCTAAGGACTTCGCTTTTAAGTCTTTTTTTAAGCCTTTGCTTTACAGGCACATGTCCAGCCATCACAGTTACTACCGTGATTTTATTGAATGAAGCCTAATTAAAATTCCAGCTCAGAAGAGACTGACATACACGTCCGCTTATCGCCTCTCAGCTTTCCGTCCGCGATGATGCCGTCCGAATCTCACCAGTGTATTAAAGTATTTTAATTTGCTTTTTTCCTTTCTTACCCGCCGGTTAATGGAATGCACCCCTATGTCAATAAAGGGAATATTGTGTTGTTTTTAACTCATCTGCAGTGTTTGGCTGACACAGGTCTACGTATGTCGCCAGTTAGCCTCTCCGACACCACAATGTAAACAGCGGCTGAAACGAAATACGCCAGAAAAACACATCCAGACACCTTATGCGCTTTCATGTCTGGTCTAGTCAAGTGGAAGAAGATCTTTTAGATCTTTTTTTTTTTGTTCTAATACAGCCAGCTTCTTCAAATTACAACTGAACTCATTCACCATTGAAAGGTGACCATTTGGCCTCCTTAGAGATAAAAACCAGCAGAGCTGTGGTAAAACTAGTTAACCAGCTGTCTGTCTCCCTGACCTGGTTAGCAGATATGACATGATTCCAAAACTTTCCATAGTCGTGCTACGGAAGACCGTGACGGACGTGTTTCCTGTCATTTTGCAGATCAAGACGCCCTGCTCCAGTTCCTACTGCCACCCCGAGAATGGATTCCCCCATGCCAGTCATACCCCACCAGAAGGTAAGAGCGCTCCCTGCTGGGCTCCAGCTGCACCTGCAGTGTCCTACACACAGAGCTATCACAGAATATGACAGAACAGAAATGTTTATTTCAGTGTGTTAAAACAGGTCAGCATGGAGCCCACAATAGTCACATATAACTGTCACTGTTCCATTAAAACGTACTGTAGGGTTGATTTTGACATTGCTTCTCACATGGTTATTAAGTATCAGCAATGTGGCTGGAATCCCTCTTTTTGTGGCCATGTTACTAAAACAGAGACCATCGATACCAAGGCGAGGCTCCAAGAATCAGGTGACCCATCTAGGCTGAGACGTGCCAAAACCTCTTTAGGTATTTGATGTGAACACATGGTTGACAGGGACTGAAAGGATCTTCCATAACAACTTATCCAATAGTAAGTCTGGAGGCTGTTTGAGGAAGATCAGGGACACAGGGACACCCTGGATGGCATGACGGGTGACTGTGTTTCATGGCCGTCATTGTAACATGGTACTGATGACCAAGAGAGACATGGAGACATGGTACAAAATCAGGACAAGAAGTTTTTTCCACATTAACTCTGGGTCTGACTATTTTTCCAGTCCAGTGTAAGACTCTTTATAATAGTAGTTCTTTTGTGTGATGAGCTGAATTGCAAAGGCCTCAAGCGTTTGCTGCATTAAGGACAGTGATTCTCAACCTCTCTGACTGCAGCTGGACATAACTTTGGCTCCCTCTAGTGGTGTTCAGAACTGATGGCACATCAGAGGATATCTAAAGATAATTCCCAATCACTGGCATACTGGCTAGACATCGAGAGGCTCTATCTGCACAATGGGAGCTTTAGCATGCTGAGCCTGTGCTGCATTCAGTCTCCACCTATTCGTGTCCCGATGAAACGTCTGAAAGGCCAAGTCAGAGGCCTTGACATCCCCGCTGACCTGCTCCCGATCATTTAGGAGTTTTCCAGTGGGGGGGAAACCACTCATCTTTCTCCAAGATAAGAGTGTTACCAGTAGTACCTGCCACATAAGCATTTTAAGCCTGCCTGCAGGGAACACTGGGCAGATCCAGTTTCAGTAAGACAACCAGGCCTGACTGTCACTGCAGAAAGACTTTCCGGCTTAACGCTAACTGCATTTATGAAAAGGTGGCAGGATTCAGGCAGAATTGAGTGGCTACTTATGAAGTTTTATAGTTAGTTGGATTTAGAGCTAAATGCTGATTCTTAATGTTTGGCGCAATGGAGTAAAGCTGCTTTATTTTAAGTTAGGTCGCCTTAAATCAGTGGGGCAGAGCAGACTCCTCTCGGTGCTGGGGGGCAGAGACACTCCCCCTCACGTAAACGCGGCAACACCTGCTTCTTCTGCTTCTCTAAAAGGCCAAGGAATGTGGAGGATCGAGTTCCCGTCGTCCAAGAACTCTAGCTGCCCCTAAACACCTTGGCTGTAAACTTTCTCCATTCCATCCATCCACGCTCATTGCCTACTTCATTTGGTCACATAATCAGTCAGCTAAAATGGATCTTCTGATCTGTTCATCTGTTTCTTGTATTTGTACTGGGGAATTGTGTCATATATGAAAAAATGAACAGAATTCATATGGTACCTCCTGATAAATTTTTAGTATTAACCACCTCTCTCTCTATCTCTCCCCTCTCTCTCTCTCTTTCAGGTCATTGCCAACACTGCTGCCAAGTTAGTCCCGGCCGAGTGCCTGTGGTTGAGCATGCTGTCCCACAGTGCGAGATTTTGGGTCCCATTTAATAACGCTTGTCTGTTACCTGTCGTGTTTCTTTTTCCTGAAGCAAACCTGCCATTTTGACACTTTTGCCCACTTTTTACAAACAGAAATAAGCCTTAATTGAATATTTTGGTAATGAATATTCCTATAAACTTTGGATAACATATTATATATGAGGATGAACTAAATCAGTAGTCCTTTTAATGTGATTATAATTCAGTGCACAGTCCACACAGGGCCTGCATCTTTTGTGCTTGTTCAGCTGCTAACGAAATCTGACATTGTTGGCATGTCAGCACCAGATTGGCAATGTGCTGCAGACAGGTACAGCTTTGCAATATTTCTCTGTATTTCTTCTCAATTCATCCAACTTCCCCGGTAGTAAATGGATCCCCCAGTGACTGCTGTCATTAACTGAAATTATTAATTCATGATTGGACCCTGTCCAGGATAAGTGCTGGGAAGATGGATCAATAGATGATTGGAATTAATAAGTGATGTATGAATTAACTATTGATTGTTATTGTCCCTCAAAGAGCTAATTTTACTCATATTTTTGAGGAACTCGAAGGCCTATATAATAGACCAACAGTGTCCTCTTGCAGCTGACAGACACAGTTCCTGTCCTCTCTCCCCTACAAAACCCTGCCCTCTAATAGCACGGAGTACATCCCTAGCTTCAACCCCAGCGTGTTGAAGGATTCCGCCCTGTCCACCCACAAGCCCATTGAAGTCAAGGGTCCCGGTGGCAAAGCCACCATCATCCATGCCCAGTACAACACCCCGATCAGCATGTACTCCCAGGATGCCATCATGGATGCCATTGCCGGCCAAGCCCAAGCTCGAGGCAATGAAATGAGGTGAGGTGGCTCGTGACCTGCCCCACTGACGCGTCTCCGCCCCCCTGCCTGCCCGCCCCTCCCCCTTGGTTCGCATGACCTCGCTGGCCTACAGCAGGCTAATAGTGTGCCAGGCTTCTGCATGTCGAACAAAGCTCACGGACCTTGTGCTGCTGCGGTTTTTGTTTCACTTTGATTTTTATACTGTTGATTACCTTGGTTGATTTTTACAGTCAATATTTCAATGTTTTAACATGTTGAGCTCAATGACGTGATGGACTTCACATGCGTGACTAGTGCCAATCTGCGTACCCTGCAAACGGGTCGTGTTTCAGGAAGAGAGAACATTCCAGCTAACTGGGGGTATAATATGTCTGCTGAGGAAGGACAAGCTTTATAGCAGGTGACCAGTGGCTTGGACCTTTGACAAATGCTTGGGACAAACTAATCAGCACCTTTTTCTCTGAGACCCCTCACGGCCAGCACCTACAATCACTGGTCCCCATTATCATGAAGCTGTGACCCTCTGGATGTTCCTCATGGATTACCACTCCCTAGTTGGTCGTGGCACTGTGGGGCGTGCGGGTTGGGAGGTGGGAACACGCTTACACGTTCCTGACACGTTCCTGTCTCCGACCTGTGCAATCACGTGTTGTGATGTGAGATAATGAAGAAGGAACCTCAGGTTTACTCCACTGTGTACTGGCGAGATTCTCTGTTGCTACTTGACCTCCTTCCACTAGCATTTCCAAAACCCATGAGCCATATCACCTCAGTGTCATTTAGTAGAAATATACATGAGTGTGCAGCCAGACTGCTTGCATTCATGTATGAATATATACATGTAGATACACATACAATAAACAACGATCAGAAGAAGATCGTGCTGGAACCAGCAGCGCCCTGTTTGGGGGGTGAAATTCTCAGGCCAAACAGGTGAGAAATCGTTAGTACAGGTCCCAGCATTCTTGTCTGTTTCAAGCTCATATCTCTACTTTTCCTTCTCCTCCCCCCACCCTTTTCTCACACCGTCACCAACCAACTTCATTGTATCATCCATCTCACCCTGCCCTGCTGCTTGCCCCCTCCCCATCCGTGTCATGGCCCCGCCCTGGTTGGTCACGTGACAGTGGAGATTCCTCAACTGTCGCCTCTCCTTTGGCGTAAGTAGACCGTAAGCCTGCTTTAGGCCAGTACCAGTCCTTGACTCTCTCTCTCTCTCAGTACTTCCTCCTGTGCTCCTTTGAGATGCTTCCTCCACCACTCAGATTCAACCATAAACTGATGTTGGCCCAAAATGAGATCTTTTCAATTCCTCTTGGTGCCGTGTAATGTTATATGTTAGGTCTGTGTCCATCAGCTCATAGTCTCAGCACATGCCAGCTCTCTGAAAGCTCTCTCATTTTCTTGTTTTTTTGTTCATACTATTTCCCTCCTCTGCTGAGGTCTTGAACCTTGACTTCTAACTAGTCTATGCTCAGTGCCTGTATGATTGCTGTGAGGGTCATCGTTAATATTTCCATCTCTGGTCCATCATAGATCAAATACTGGAGCTGTGTTCCTACGACATGATGATAATGTCACAGAGTGGTTAAGGGGCTTCTCTCACTCAAACACGCAAACAACCGTTTCAACTCGTCCTTGAAAGATAGTTTCCAAGTAAATATTTTGAATACGGATAGCAAAATAAAGGTGTCGACATTTTATGAGCATCTACAATTAAAAAAACTTTTTGTACATCTCAGGTGTTTCTTTAATCCCTAGGAGCGGAGGCATATCATGTATAAAGCTGTCTGTTTGCACCAAGCCGCCGATTCGTATTCCATCCACAATCCACCTACCCACAGTTTCACACATTAATGTGCAAACCTGCAGGTTTCTGGCAAACCTGCTGGTGGAATTGTCTGGGCTTTGCAAATGGACCCTCTCAGCTGCCAGAGAATGCTAGGAGCATACAGGCATCCTCCACAACTTGGGAGATCGATCTCAGTTGCAGGGATGCTGTCATTGCGGAGTAACTGGTGGAGGGACAGTGCACTTAATTGTGTGTGTAAGTTGCACGTGCATTTTAGCCACTCTTCTCCATGTAAACAGCTTCCAGGGACGTCCAGACGATTGTTTTGTACACGAGATGTTGATGATATGTCTCCCGAAGGCTGGACAGAAACACCTTGAAGTAGGAAGATTATAAATATACCAAAGGACTGATGGCGCTGCTGAACTATGGCCGCACGAGTGACATAATCGGCTGACTGGAGGACAGCTGCTGAGTAACTGCCTGCCGATTTACGGGACGGAGGGCGAGCAGGACCGAGCCGCGCAGCCCGGCTGCTTTCCCAGCAAGCTTGAACAGAACCCAGCTTAGCTTTCGGTTTGAGCTGGCTTGTGCGCCTTCAGACTGCTTCCATGCGGCAACTCTGTTGGTTGTTGTGTTTGTGTTTTTTTCTTTTTGGCCTTTTTGACGCATTGCACATGCGATGGCTGAAGCAGAGAGAGAGAGAGCCCCCCCTCTCTGGCTGTGCGGGGGACCAGCACACCACTGTGCTGCCGTGGGACCAACATGAACGTAACAGGAGTGTAAAAGCTACTGTACCTGCAAACCCCCCCCAACCCAGTGCCCCAATCTGAATAAGCACACAGATATAGACATTAGCCTTACCTACTAAGTGGGATATTACTGCTTCCCTTGCATCTTCCAGGTGTGAGGGCAGGGAAAGTGTCCTTCCAGTATCAGGGAAGCCACCAATACACCAATGGGGGGGGGGGGGAGTGAAGCCAGGGGCCACTAAGATGATGTCACTGTCTTTGTGATTGCAGCGCACTCCCAGTCAAAGACCCTCTCGTAGACAGCGCGTCCCCCGTCTACCAGGCCGTGATCAAGACTGAGGAGAAGGAGTCCGAGTTGTCGGACTGGGCCCGTCGCGCAGCTAACCTGCAGTCCAAGTCCTTCCGTATCCTGGCCCACATCACCGGCACCGAGTACAGTAAGTCCCGCCATCATCTTCTTGAGAATGTTTGTGAAAAGCAGCCAAGTTCCACATGGGTTTTATAAAATCTATCTATCTATCTATCTATCTATCTATCTAAACTGTTCATCATCCTTCGTAGATGATGTATCGTTTCAGTGAATGTCTGTTGCCCGACTTCCTTAATATCACAAAGGACACTTCCTTAAAATCCCGCTTCGCCTGTCGGAGGGCCGAGGTGCTTTTCCACAGTGATGTTTTTTTCTCTCTCTCCTTGACTCTCATTCAGTGCAAGACCCAGATGAGGAAGCTCTGCGTAAATCGAGGTAGGTTACACACCTGCAGTACATGCTGACTGTCCCTAAGGTGTGTGCATGGGCAGATGCTTACACTGTCTTCAAACAAACAGAGCTGGCTTCTCCTGTCCTACAGACCTCCAGCTCTCACAACAGAGACACATTACAAGCAAAACTTTCAAACATCATTCGCTTTGGTGGGACGGTAGCAATACTTTCACCAGGAGATGTTCTGTAGGTCTTGCCCGCTCATTTGGAGACGGAGATACTTCAATGAAGATCATTCTCATGCAGCTGTTTGAATGCTAACTGGAATATTTTTTACTTAAGTCATCCAGGTGAAGGTCAATATCCTGCAGCCGTCTGGTCACGTGTTCAAGTCCCTCAACATCCATGCTGCTGTTGTGTCTTCAGTCTGTGTCTCACATCTCTTCCCCCTCCTCCTCCCCCCCCGTCTCTCACCACAGGGAAAAGTTTGAGTCGGAGGTTAAAGGCCCACGATTTGCAAAACTGAAAAACTGGCACCATGGCCTTTCTGCACAAATCCTGAACGTACAGGAGTAGCTGTGGCCTGCGAGCGGCGCGGAGTCGTGGAACCCTTGCCAATGAACTGAAAGGCAGAGAGCAAGAGAAGGGGCAGGAGTGGAGGAGAGAGGAGTCTCTGACAAATGGAAAAGTGACTGAAGAGGGGTGGAATAGCACAGTAAAATTATTAAAGGCTTCCCGAGTGCTTTCTGTTCATCTGTTAAATGTTTGTAGTCATCCTTCTGCAGGTGTCATTTTTGCCATACTGATGTATTTCTCGCTCTTTGTTTCCTTTATTATTTTTTTGCCTGTTCTGCCTATGCAAGCTCCAGAGTAATTTATTGTACACAAGACAGCGTGACACTCTGAAGACCACTGTACATCCCCTCATTGCTTCAATGTGAATAAAAGGAGCATCACGTTAAACAAACCGATTGGTACCGATTGGTTTTCTGTATCTTTTTCCATAGAAGTGATTAATTTGTTTCACTTTTGCACTGGAGTGCAGGGGAGGTACTGTACACTGAAAAAACACCCTTCATTTCTTGTGCCAGGTGAATTATCTGACTAATAATAATTTCATATTAATAAATTTCATAATTTCAAATAATAGATAAATATGTATGTAAATCCATACGCTGGTCCAATTTAAATTTACTTTGAGTGTGCGCATATTATTATGATTCCATTTCCTGTACCTTTTGTGTTTTTAGAAGTATGTTAATGCGGCAGGTAACTAGCAGCCTACAGGGCTACGCATTACGTTGCACATCCATCATCTAGCCGCAGTATAACAAAGAAAATTCAAGAAATTACAGCATTTTACTTACCTCCACGTTTAATTTTAAAGAAGTCCGGTGAGGATACACGTCATTATTTTTTTCTTCCCTGGCAGCTTTTGTTCATCGATTTGAAATCTTGGTCTTGCTTTTGTCGCAGTTTCAGTTACACTGTTTGTCGTGTCACACTGTGCACGCCTAACAGCGTCCTTGATCGCCTCAGAATTTGGCGCCACACATCGCGTGCTCAGTGCGGCACCACAGAGGGCGCGAGTTCTCCGAGCGGTGCGAGACTTGACTTTAGTCTCGGGGGGTATGTAAGTAAAAAGGGCGCTCGCTCAGTCGGCGGGCCTCAGGAGTCGATGCCCTAGGAAGGCGCATATAGGATTGACAGGCCCTGCGTTTAATGGAGATAAGAAGGAGGTGAATCGAAACAAATTCAGTGGAAACTGCTTATAGTGATTGCGGTTATATCGATCAACCGCTTATACCGTATGTATCAAAAAGCTTGGGACATAATCCTTCCTGTTCAAATACTGTTTTAATCATTCGCTTATAGTAATCACATAGTCATTCATTTTTGACGGGGAAAAAGGAAGTAATTTTCTCTTAATTACAGTACTGTAGTTTGTAAAGTGTTTGAAACAGCTGTACTGTATTTTGAAATCGCCATTAAAAATAATAGCGACGCTTTCCGTTTTATTATCTTATACTCATGTAATAAAGATACAAACGTCAATTAGACATTAATCTGCCTGAGACATAAAGAAGAAGAAAACTCGGCTATAATGATCCACTTATAGTGATCAATTTCACCCAGGCAGACATGATTACTACAAGCGGTTTCCACTGTATGGTTTTGGGCAGTGGTGGCTTAAAGGTTAGGGAAGCGCACTTGAAATTGAAAGATTGCTGGTGCGAATCCCCTGCTTCCCCGGCGCTGAATTAGCTGGGGAACACATATGGGTTAAATGCAGAGGACACATTTCGTTGTTGTGCAGTGTGTGCTGTGGTGTGTCAACAATGACCACTGATCACCGAATTCCTTTGTTTTACATTAATCCATTCACACCGAGTTAAGTGGGTAGTGATTAATTCTTCCTTCATTTACAGTCTCTTTAGGCTATATCGTACGTTTAAGGCAAGAATAGTGAAACCAGATTGCTTCAATCCACAGTGTGAACTCTGTTGATTTTATTATATCGTATACTTTTTAAAGTCAGTAATGTTTTTAATTCAAATCTATTTGTCATAGTTGCATTTTAGTTATAATTTAATCTAAACGGGCCAGGTGACGGCTGCGCTTTTTTGGTTTAAATGTACATTGTTCCTAACACTATCAGATGTAAATGAGATGAAATACACCAGCAAGGTTAAAGTACATATCTCCATCTGAAAGTTATAATTCACAGTGCAATTACACCATTTTGCGCGACAAACAGGATCGATCCGAAACAGGAAAATACCACAGCTCGCCACTAGGGTGTGCAGATAGACGGTGTCTAAAAATGTATTAACCTGCATCAGCATTGCGTGTCGCAGCCTTGGCCGGAGCTCTCTGCTGCTCCCTCAGTGAGTGCTGCAAATAAGGGCGCCTACAGGGAGACACAATGGCCTGTGGTGTCACCACATGTACGTTCTTGTCACATGTTTCCCCGACAGGCAGTGACCCAAACCACATTATCAGTAAGCCAAGATGTTCTTTAGGATCACTACAATACGTGAGACACACTACAGATGCAGTGGGTGTTTTTTTGTAGTCACATCACTTGAAAATCAGATTTGAGCATATTGGGGTTTTGGGAAGTATACTGCTGCTGTGAATACTGTTTGTTTTAGGGCTGACAGAACAGCAGTGACTCCGTGAGAAGTGTGGGGAGTTAAATCCAGCTGCCTGTCCTCACGCCTGCCGTTTGCACGTTTCCTCTCACAGCGTAAACACATTCATTTCAGAGGACCGACCTGCTTCTAGGGAATCAGAGATCGTGCAGGTCTGTATTCCTGTGGCGATGAGTACTATCATGAAAGTTACTGGCTTTCTCGTCATGCACCACCATCCATCTCTGCTTCTAAAATTTGTGTGGAGAGCATCAAAACAGCCAAACCCTACCTCAGTATAATATAGCGTAGCATCCATTTGTTTTCTCTAACCGTGTATCCCATTCAGGGTTGTGGGAGGTCCGGAGACTGTGGACGGAGGGCGGAGAACAACCCAGAATTAAGTTTATTGTCGTGTGCATGGTAAACAGTCAGTTGCACCAAGCAATGAAAATCTTACTCTGCATGTTCAGTCTGCGCACAGTTGACACAGACCAAACAAAAGATACAATATCAAAGACAGACAGAGTGCAATGTAAACATATCAACATATAGTACAGGAGACAAATATGCATGAGGTATATCAATGTGATACAGATAAGAGAGAAAGAAATTTTTCAAGTAGAGATGGATGGGTTGTGCAAATGCTGCAGAAGAGGCGCGAACTCATCGCAATGCAGTGAATTCTTTAAACATTAAAAATTAATATTTAAATATAAATTTAAAAAAACACTGAATCCAATGTAATATCGAATAAGTGAACATGGACAAGTGAAGCTTGGTACTACAAATAAAGGGGGGCTTCTCTTGGCATTTACATGCGTTTGAAAGCTTTTCCATCACTAATAATACCGCTGTTGCATAAAGCGCACTGCGAAGCCCGGGAAGGTGGAAGCGTCCCTGCCTGGAGCGGCCGCCAGGTGGCGCCGCCGGGTGTCGGGGACGCGCAGGTCTCCACCCAGCCCCCGCCAGCAGCGCTATCGGGTAACGCGGAGCGCCGGGCTGCACTGATTGGAGAGTTTGATCGGGAAAGATCTCGTTTGGCGCAGGAATGTCTCGCAGCTAGAGGCGCAGGCTCGGAGCGAGGTGGGCGAGCTGATGAAAGCGGCGAAAAAGCAGTAACTCCACCGTCGCCGATCCAGGAAAAATACTCGATATTTTTAGCGGCGACTGCGTGTGGGCAGCTTGGGGAAGCGCGGTGGAGACGCGCCCGGCGGATCCCGGACGGCTGCCTGTCGCACCACGTAGGTAAGCAGGCAGCGCATTTCCCCTTCGCTCGGCGGGGGGGTTAAAGTTTGCTCTTCTCAAATTTGAGATTTTTTTCCCCGAGACGTGGATAATTTCTCTGCTGGCGTTAAACACTTCGCCTCACCAGCGCTTATTTATAGCAGTAATAGTATTTTTAATTGATTCGCATACGTGTACATAATGTAAACGTTTCAGTTGGTTGAGTTTGTTAGATGATCCACCAAACTTAACCTTGGGGTGTTTCTGACGAATAATGTGTTTTTCCGCTATTGTGTTGTTAATAGTAGGTTAAGGAGAACGACAGAAGTTATAGTGGATTCTCACAAAAGTAGAACAGTGTTGTGTGTGTTTTTGTGAAATGGATAATTACTGACATTACTCGGTAGAAAAGTTTATATTCGATATACTTTCAGGGCATTTATTTTATTTATACACTCCTTTTGTAGCTTGTTCATCGATGACCTAAACTATTTTAAAGCGAAACTGCCTGGAAGCCTCGGTTGCTTAACCCGTAAGTCACGTTCACCTTAATCGCGACTTATAATAATACTCATAGACATGGCCGGTTAAGGTCGATGATTCCTCCTTCCCCGATATGCGCGGATCGCACGGCGCTCTGGGCCTCCGCCAGCACACGTTTTAACATGGAGGAAGCGGAGGCGAGGAGCCAAGCTCCCCTCCCGCGAAGAGCGGCACGGACAAGTCAGAGACACCGGCCCGCAGACACGGCCTCTAGGACCAGCCAGAGACACCCTTCCGCGGAAACGCCGCCTCTGAGCCTTCACCTTGAGGACCAGCCAGAGACACCCCCCACACAAACACCGCCTCTGAGCCCTCACTCTGAGGACCAGCCAGAGACACCCCCTGCAGAAACGCCACCTCTCAGCCCTCGCTCTGAGGACCAGCCAGAGACACCCCACCACAGAAATGTGGGTCCCCGGGGCCACCAGAGTTACGATGGGAGCTTGTTGATACTTCACAAGATTTGGACGTATCAATGTGGCCCTTGTACAAACTAAACACCCCCCCATACACACCCGGCGAAAATGCATGTTCCAAATGCTGACTGTGTTAGACACCCCTGCAGAATTGTGTGGTAGTAGTTGGTACTTTGTAGAATTTGAAATATCAAGGAGAATTCAAGCATCATATGTATTCTGCAGTTTTCGTCAAATCAGAATACTACTTGGTGTCTGTATGAGATGCACACTAAATTCAGCCAAAGTAGTACCTGCTCTGAAAAAGGCCAAAGGGCCTGAAGGTACTTTGAGTTGCATTGTGTAGTTGAAGCTGCTCGCTTGCCTTGCAGCGTTCATGTGTTGAAGACTTTCTTTGGTGAAGTTCAGACATGATGAACACCTATGACCCCCAGCGTTGACTTTTCTGAGTGCTTCATTAGGGACGGTCACAGCTGGCGGTCCAGCGTCGGTGGGTCTGATGTCTTCATTGTCCTCTAACATAGTGTTTATATAATCCAAAGGCAGCTTGACGGGGCTGTTAATACTGCCATAAAAGACGCAACATTCCATTTCTTATTTTTAGAATATTGTCAAATTGTTTTAGTGTATTTGTGGTGTTGATGCGAAGGTTGAACTTGGTTATGATAATCAGAGTTTCCAATTCAGCCACTTCAGCATTTCTTTTGGCAGAGTGGGTGGTTTTTAAGCAGGCATGGCACCTTGTGTGGGTTGTTCCACGCTGAGGGTGGGGTGTGCCCTACGTGATGACTTGGTCATAGCTGACTTAGGTCTTTTATTGTTTGGGTCATGAGTAACATTTCGTGGTGAATCCTACCTTTGGGAGCCTTGTATACCTTACTCAGTCTTACTCGGTCTCTCTTCAGTTTTCATAATAGATATGTCCTTAACAGTTATGAAGCTCTTTCTCCAGTTTGGTGGTTCTGCTCTGGAGGCATGTTCACATGCTGCTTATAGCTCACTGCAGCAGTGTGCATGTTGTGGCTTTGCGTGGATGTCGTCCTCTCGTGGATTACCCAGAGTATGGGCCGTTGTTTACAGTGATTATGCTTTTGTTTACTTAATGCATGTCATCAACCTCAGAAGGTACAGTGGCAGTGTCCTTATTTGGGTTAAAATTGGGTCGGTCTTCTGGTACCTAAGATCACATCCAGGTTGCCGTTGTAAGTCATTACCTCTGTTGCTGTTTTTAAACGCATGCGTACGGGTGTATTTCAGGCGAAATCAAGAGGGGTTGACCTCCTGCAATGGTGAGGTGTTCCTCTGCTGATCTCAAATCTTTATTATCATTATTATTATTATTATTATTACTAAATCTTCCTGTACATCATCTGTGCCCTTAAGCGTTCATGTAGAGAGTTGTGTGCTTCTCCAGTTTCTGAATGTTCGCCTACAGATTACTGTGGCTTGGATCCCTCCTGCAGCAGTACAGGCTTAGTGTACCTATTATATAGGTCCTTTTTCACCACATACTTGGAATACTCTGCCAATACTCTGTGCCAGTGTTTCTCAACCCTGTCGTTGGGGACCCACAGACGCTCCACATTTTTGCTCCTACTCAGCTCCCTGCCAGCCAATTTACATTTTTACTTCCTCCCAGCTTCTGGCACAAACTTGGACCGTCTGTGGGTCCCTGAGGACCACATTGGGAAACGCTGCTTTATGCCATTCCTTGAAATACTGAAGAAAGCACCGTTCCTCCACACACTGCACTTGCCGTAATATGCCTTTCATTTGCCCAGGAGGATATTGCTGCCTGTGGAAGCATTTGTGGCAGTAGGTGTGGGGAATGGCTGAGGAAGTCCCTTACACTGGTGGGAATGATGATGCGTTCGTTTTTCTCTCGGAACTCGGATATTCCAAGTTGAGTGACATCATGTCCGACAATCTCCCGTTCGAGGTACCCACATCTCGGAACAAACATGGCTCCCTCCATGAACACGTTGCTTTGTGTTGTTGCTTTATATTTTAGCAGATTTGGAGTTTTCCAAATGGAGAAAATGGAGAAATGGAGATTTTTCAGAGAGACAAACAAGAAACACAAACTAGTCAAACCACATTAAAAGCTTTATAAAATATTTTAGTACATTCATAGCGAT
>JABJVO010000042.1:2230106-2244312 GCA_026770805.1 Boulengeromyrus knoepffleri
TTAATATTACGTGAAGGCTTTAATGTTTTTTCCCCTCCCCCCCCCCGCCCGTCCCACAGGCGTTTTAAAAAAAAAAAGGCGAGTCCCCCCCCCCCCCCCCCCCCCAAAGGAATGGACCTCACTTATGGCTGCACTTATCAGCTCGCGGGCCGCCTTCTCCGTTGGGTTTTATACTGGCTGGGCCGTCCGGGCGTGTCTTCGGCGCTGGGGGGTTCTGGCCCTCCCCAGATGTGAAATGTGAGCTGGTCTGTATGAAGTGCAGCAGGAGAAAGCCCACCCACCCCCATCCGCCGCTGAGATTACCGCCCGAGCCGTAAATGACTGATTACAGGGGTGAGAGAGGGATCCTTCTGGAAGCTTGTGTCTGGGGGGCGGGTTGGGGTCTGATAGACATGCAGCTGCTTGTGCCGGACGTCTGAGCTGCGAGAGCAATGACGACAGGAAGGCAAACGCCACCCCTCCCCCCCAGGAGGAAGAGAGCTGGTTTTCAGGTCACTTGGGTCAGCCCCCCCCCCCCCATTTAACTGTGTCCTCGTTCCCCTGAACAGCCCCGTCCTGCTCCTTTCTTCCCTGCCCCAGATGTCTTATTGGTCGTCTTATTGTGCTGGTGTCTGTGTGCGGGCCGCCGTCAGACCCGTCACCTGCTGTGACACGGCGTGTGTCCTTCAGTGACATCCTCACGGGGTACCGGACAGACGCGAGCGGCAAGCCGGGCCGATGCAGTCCGGCATCCGTGTGGCAGCGCACATGTAGAATGGCGTGGTGTGGTGTTGTTTCGGGCAGATTGTGTTTTCCGAGTGAAGCCCGCCCCCAGCTCTCCCCCCTCCGAAGGCCTTTTTGTTCTGTGCTTATCAGCCCCCGGTCAGCCGGGAAGGTGCTCTGAATGTATCCGGGTATGTTTTTTTTCCCCTTCATCTTTGAGTCTGACAGGTAGCAGAGCGTGATGGCAGCCAGGCATGCAGGGCAGGGCTCCAGTGCGGCACAGTGAGGCGAGAGCCAGAAAGTCTGAGAGGGATGCCGAACGGGCGGGGAGGGGGGCAAGGAGAGGCCCCCAGAGGGTCTCAGGATCTGTGCCAGGAGCGGCAGGGGGGTGGGGGTAGGCTGGGAGGCTGTGCTGGGCTCAGGTTACAGGCCAAGGAGCAGGGAGCAAAGCAGGAGGAGCGAGAGGAGGACGGTGGGAGCAGGGGCCTCCCTGCAAGGGTTTCTGTGCGTGTGTGTGTGCGTGTTTGTATGTCTGCGTGTGTGTGGTGCGTGTGCGTGTTTGTATGTCTGCGTGTGTGTGTGTGTGTGTGTCTGTGTGTGGTGCGTGCCTGCTGGCTCCCTCAGGCAGTGGAGGTAAACTTTAAACTGACTTTTAAAGATATAAGAATCTATAAAAGGAATAATAATTAAAATTGCAAAATTTACTTAGTTTTTTTTTCTATGTCAGAGTAACAAAGTAAACATTTAACCCCCTGCGCTAAAATGTCCGTACAGAATTGAAAGTAAGACAAAGCCTTATTTTGATACAGCCGACTAGAGAGAATTGCATGTGCATAACATGCGTTGTTGGTATTAATAACGCACGTTGTCCAGCCCTATAACGTACTACAACCATTTTTGAAATTCAGTACAAAATACCTCACCTATCTCTGTGACGTCATTCAGCGCTGGTACCAGTTTTTACGCCAGTGGAAAACGAACACCTTCAAGTACCGTACTTTCGGTACTTTCTCGAAGTACCAAAAGTTCAGCACCTGGTGCTGTAGAAAAATGCCCTTTGACCTGTCTGAGAGCGAATAGGGTTTCTCTGTCCTCCCTTAACACGGCGCAGCACGTTTACATTAGGCTCAGTGAATTTCTTTGTCATATCAGCAGGGGCAAAACCAAACTTTTGCACAATATCCGTTCATATGTAAGGTCACACGAAATTAGGCTATTTAATATGCTGTCAGTGAAGTTATTTGGCATGTTTTACATCGGACATTCCGGCTAATGATATTTTTACCTAACAGGTGAATGCACGTGAAGCTGGTTGACACAAACTGCGCTCTGAGAGTGCAGGTGGGACGTGTCTGATTTCTGCAGACCTGCTGGCCAGCAGATTTCCATCAGGACCGCCGTTGTAAACGTGCTGATCCTGAGAGATGGGGCTTCACTTCCGGGTGGGGTTCCTGGTTATGTCGCCCCCCGCCCCAGCCTGTCCCTCTGGGGCGTTTTCCGTGTGGCTCGGGATTTGGGTTAGAGGCCCTAACTGCGCGTGCATGGGCCCCCGTAGTGCTACCATAAAAACTCAGTGTTGCAAACAGGTTTGCATGCCTCTCTGGGTGCTGTGCATGGTAAACATCCCCCAGGCTTTCAGAGGAAATGAGGACGACGAGTCTGTTACAAGCACATACAAATTCTCTCTGGATAATAATATTCAGGCACATTCTTCTACTGGTACCAGTGTGGTTCCCCTTTGGTCAGAGCTCTGGAGCGCGCACAGTTTCGCTGTGAAGGGTGATACCCACCCCCCAGCCCGACCCGGTCTTCAGGAGAATGCCATTGTTCCCCCAAAACCCAGATGGTAATGGTGCGTGAAAAGTAGGGCTGGGGTCAGACTCTGCCCTCCCTGAAGGAAATCAGATGTGACAGACTCCATCCGGCTATTGCATTACCCACCCCCGGCAATCCCCCAACCCCAAAGAGACGTGCTAAGAGTGTGTTGGGATTGGGGGTAGGGTTGGGGTTCAGAGGTGCAGAGCTGATGGGTTAGAAGGCCAAGTGAGGGCTCATGGGAAACCACGAGCGGCTGTTAGAGCCACCAGGAGGCGCCCTGTCCTCTAATCACACCCACGTCTCTCTTTGACTGACTTCATTGTTTTTGTTTGATGATAATACAAGGGATCTTTTTTTAAGCCAGGGGTTGAGTGATTTTGTTGGGTTTAGGTGGGGGGGGGGGGAGGTTGCTGAAGAACAACAAGCCGCTTAATGTTTGGGGGCTCATGCCCAAAGACGTCTAGCTGTGACCCCTGACCTCTCGCTTCTCACATGTGACCCCTGGCACCATTGGATTCTGTTACGGGTTCCACGCTAGCCGTGCTGTGTGGTCCAGTCTCATTAAGCTTCTCCGTCTCTCTCGGTTCCAGGCTTGTGGACAAGGGGATCAAGTGAAAAGGAACGTCGCGGCCTGCCATCCCCCCTGCACCGGCTCTCTGCGGCCTTTGGGGGTCTCCTTGCCTCACTCCCTCCTGCTGCTGCTGAATCCTCTGGCCGACTGGGTTCTTCGGACAGGCGGGATTCCAGGTGTCTGACAAGAATGACGAGAGTCTTGCTATGGATCTGTGTTCTTGGGGTCTGCTATTCCCTCGCGTCCGCAGTGGATGGTGAGTCTGCCTGCCTGCCTGCCTGTCTGGCAGTCTCTGTCTTGTCAGTCTGTCTGGCAGTCTCTGTCTGGCAGTCTGTCTGTCTGTCAGTCCGTCAGGCAGTCTCTGTCTGTCTGCCTGCCTGTCTGTGTACACCTGTCTCTCTCTCTCTCTCTCTCTCTCCCTCTCTCTCCCCCCCCCCCCCATGTATCTATGGTTACGTCCAATTTTTTTCAATTTGTTGATTCAAGTTAGTTAAGATCCTCACCTGCAAGATCCTGCTTGTCCCACGGTTACTGAGACTCACCTGCGTGGATCATCTGTTATTTCTTCGTCATTTGATATAATCTGTTGTTTTTAAGTTTTATGGGGGATGGAGTGTGACTCAGTGGATTAGGATGCTGTGCCTGTGATCGGAACATCACCGGTTTTAATCCCAGGGTCGACAGACCGATATTGATCTTGGGCCCTTGAGCAAGGCCCTTAACCACTAGTTGCTCCAGGGGTAAATGTGTGTTGTGCGTCACAGGCTGCTCTGTGTGGCTGTGCCACTTCTCCTCCTCCTCAGAGCTCTGTTTTCTAGTGGCGCACATTCTGTGGCCATGCTGGCCTATTTTTGGAAACGGGAAGGAGTTCACTTCAAAAGCCGGAGCCGGAGTCCCATCAGTCACGCTGAACATGGCGCTTGGAAGGGATTATAGCAATTTGGGAATTGTGTGAAGAATGCGGGAGTCGGGCTTTGCTCTCTGCGACTTCAAGGGGCGCCGCCAGAGCCCATGGGACTTGGGTTTCTGCAGCCGGACTCTGTATCGGCAGATAGCGGAGTTTGCTGCTGCTCTCTGCTCTAGCACTGAAGGCTCGGGATCGTGCTCTTATTTTGAAGTAAAAGTTGGAGCAGTCACTGGGGCACCTCTGAAGGTCACATTTCCGTTGGGCTTGAGCTTGAGAGACAGCTCAGTGGTACCTGGAGGGCTCTTAAGGGGGTGGCTGATACACGCCCACCACTGGCACACACTCTCATGATCATTTAAAGGTTGAAGCAAGTGTTCTGGAAACGTCCATCTCCCCCAGAGACCTGTCTGCTTTACATGTATTTATTGAGCTAACCCTTTTATCCAAAGCGACATACATTTTTGTCAGAACAGGGTCAGCCAGTCCCTGAAGCAAATGAGGGTTAAGGGCCTTGCTCAGAGGCCACATGTCCCACAAACCAGCCAAATTGACAGTCTCGAACCCGGGTCTTTAGGCACTACAATGATCACCAAGCAGCTGTGCGGTGTGGTGTGAGGAGCAGAGCGGTGTGAGGAGCAGAGCGGTCTGAGGAGCGGTGCGGGGTGCAGAGCGGTGCGGTGTGAGGAGCAGAGTGGTCTGAGGAGGTGTGCGGTGCGGTGTGAGGAGCGGTCTGAGGAGCGGTGCGGTGTGAGGAGCGGTCTGAGGAGCGGTGCGGTGTGAGGAGCAGTCTGAGGAGCGGTGCGGTGTGAGGAGCAGTGCGGTGTGAGGAGCAGAGTGGTCTGAGGAGCGGTGCGGTGTGAGGAGCAGAGCGGTGCGGTGTGAGGAGCAGAGCGGTGTGAGGAGCAGAGCGGTGCGGTGTGAGGAGCAGAGTGGTCTGAGGAGGTGTGCGGTGCGGTCTGAGGAGCGGTGCGGGGAGCGGAGCACTCGGCTGGCTGCTGATGTCTCCCCCATACCTTTTATTGTTTTCCTGAGCTCGGCCTTGTAGCGTCTCCTGATCCGTCACTGAAATCTGAGATTTGCCGGGTTTGATTTCCAACGGGCCTCGCCTCCTGTGCCCCTGCGGCTCGGCGCCCTCCTTCCTGCCTCCCTGCGCCAGCCTGCCCCCTGCAGGCGCCGCCCCCCCCACTACAGGAAGCTTGTTGGGCTCATTGGTGCTTCCTAACCTTCCTCTGCACATTAACCATTTCCTGTTTGGTGTCAAAGGCTTGTTAATAGCTGGGGAAAAGTGTGTAAACGCACACATGCAGTGCGGACGCACTTTAAACACTTCATTGTTTGTCTTGTTCACAGAAATTTCCGGAAAGGAAATTTTCCTTTTTTTTTTTTTTCTTTTTCCTTCTATGGCCTGAAATTGGTGTGAGTTTTTATCTTCATTTTGAAACCTCTGCATAGGGAAGCTGTATCATAACGTCCTATGAGCCGCTGGCTTTAGACAGCTGTTTGTGCAGGTGTGAAGACACACACACACACACACACACACACACACACACACACACAGGTAACCACTCACCCAAGCCCCAACCAGATGGAACATTCTGGAATTGTGGCCAAGGCACGGGGGTGGGCCGTTTTCAGCTCTCCACTTTATTGCCATTTCTGCCCCTCTTGCGTGTCACGGCGGACGGCGCCTCCTCTCCCCCTGCCTGGTCCGTTAAATGGGATCTGAGCGACTGGCTGTGTGTTTCGGGAGGCAGTGGTCAGAATGGCCCGCGTCTGTGTGTGTGTGTGTGTCTGTGTGTCTGTGTGTGTGTGTGTGTCTGTGTGTGTCTGTGTGTGTGTCTGTGTGTGTGTGTGTGTGTGTGTCTGTCTGCGCCTGCCAGACCTCAGACTCCGTGGTGACGGCAGTGTGAATTAAATGCACATGTGGGAGCAGAAGCTTGGTGAGGAGCAGAGCCTTGGTGAGGAGCAGAGCCTTGGTGAGGAGCAGAGCCTGCAGGCTGCACTCCCTCCCCCATTTTGGATGGGGATCCAAGAGACAGAGCAAACCATGGCCACCCCCTAAACACCAGACCGCTCGTCTCTTCAGAGCTTCTTTTTTGAAATACTTTTATCAATTATGCACAGGGAGGCTGCTCCTGTAGGTTACGGTGCTTTTACTCAAGGCTGTGGGATTGATTTATTCTGAGACCAGTTCCTCTGAATTTAGGCTGGTCTCTCCCCACAAAATGATCTGTGACGTTGATTGTGGATCATTATCAGTAATGTGTGATTAACATGTTATCACCAAGAGTGTCTTTGCATAGGACTATAATGTATGAAATTGGTTGTTAGATATTGTAACTTCCTCGGTTTTGGCTGCGCTCTCCCTCATCTAAGGCGCCGCCTTAATTGCCCAAGCATGTAAGATTTAAACACTTCCAGCTTATTGCGTTGAAGGACTTTATGGAAACTCAAACATCGTCTTAAACCGGATGGGCTGCAGTGAAGTGAAGCTGTTGGCTTCCTCTGGGAACAGATTTAAGGCAGCAGATTCTTCACCTTTGTAGCCCCGGCCGGCAGATCGAGGCAGGAAGATTCCGGATCTGAAGTACTTTGGCTTAGTAATTAACAAAACTGAAACATTTCAACGGTAAGCAAGGCTGAGTCTGGACTCTGAGCCCGATGTGCTCCTGTGAGCGTCGTCCATGCCAGAAGCAGTTTAATGGACCCTTAAGGCTCTCTGGTTTTTTTAAAGTATATCTGTACAATCGGATTTCTTCTCAGGGCAGCGGGGGAGGTCAGCCATTGACTGCACGTAGCTGTGGGTCGGTATTTCAGAGCAAAGAAACCCGCCTTTCAGCATGGCACCACTGTTGGGTGAATGAACAGACCTGGATGTATGTGCTTTTGTTTTCTCAGGGTGTTGCCGCAGGTTACGGAACAATGACTCCCCACCCCCCGCTTGCCTGAATAAGTGCTGTTTTCGTAGTGACTTCAAATCTCATTTGCATATGCGTTGTTTGTTTATTCGATAGTAGTCTGCATGGAAAGTTTTGGCCGCTCTGCGAGTTTCTGAGACCCGTATTTTGTGGGCCTGCTAGTTTCTGTTTGTACCTCGTCGTGACGACGCATCAGTGCAGCCCGGTCACCAGACATTAGTAAGTCAGACCTTTTAGATCAGCCTCTCTCTCTCTTTTTCTCACACACACACACACACACACACACACACACACACACCAATTAGTTATCAAAGTGACCTAACCTAAAATAATGAGGAATCTCCGGTCTTTTAGAATAATTAGTATTTAAAATATACTGGTAGCCATTTTATATTACCTGGTCAGAGATGTAACTGATACCCACAGAAGAGAGTTATCAGTTTAACGGTGTTTCCTCCAGATGGAATCCACATAGTTGTAGCAAAACATGGTATGAGCCATAATTACCATGGTCCTTGAGGTGAACTTTCATTTGTTCCGATCCTACCCGCTGTCCCCCATTGGGTGACATAAATGTGATGCCGCACAATTCGTCAGTTCGTTGCAGTCACTGGCACACTTTGCTCCGCACTTTGAATAATGTAAATTAATGCATGTTCATGCGTTAACAGTAAATGCCGTAACTTTCTTTTCTAATGTTTGCTGTAGAATGCGTGTGTTCTGCCAGCGTGATCCCTGTCTGTGACACTTCTAGTGTTGGACCAATAGCGGCTGTTACCAACGAGAGAAACTTCCATTTTAAAAGACCTGTCGTCTCCTTTATTAAAATGACTCACATGCTCTTCACAGTGCATTTATTTGCCTTCTGTATGTGGGTCTGCCGCATCAAACACATTCTGCGCCCTCTAGGGTTGTGGCGTGACATGGGACGAGCAAGTGTAAGCATGTGACCGATTGTTCTCGCCGGCTTGTTCAATTTCATTTTGTCCGGACGGCCTTTGAAGTATACCGCCTCCTTAACACGTGGTAAAGGCTGGAATGAGGTCTGGCGTGTCTGAGCCTAGCCGCTCACGGACGGAAATAGATCTGCCCCGAAATGTCAATAAATATAGAAGTGCTTAGTGTAAGGGTGCAAAGAGCGCAGCTCTGGTGTTCATACTCACTGCCGTCTACTGCGTCCCGGGATTAACCGTGGACGCTATTTGTTTGTGAGCATTGTGTTAACGCTGCTGTTCAGCAATTACCATTATCTCTGTTTATCGTAAGGTCCGTGGTGTCGTTACGGTAACCGATAAGCCAGATTGCCTTCAGAGAGGTTTGTTTGCAGTGCTGGTTTGGGGCGGGTTTTGGCGTCATATTAAAGCCCTTATCTGACTACACAGGATGTGGTGTGATTGTATTCTGTCAAAAGAATCCCAACCATCAGGGCAAAATTGCAGAGATGATGAACAAAGAAAGCCTGGGTTTGTTATTGTTGGTTGGGGGTGGCAGATATCTTTGGAAATCCTTCCCTGCTAAGGCGTGAGTAGCAGGGTTTAGTTCTCCATTTTAGCCTTCAATCTCGATGTACCAGCTGGCTCTGTGTGCCAGTTTATTTCAAAGCCCTGTCAGAGAGCTTCAGAGGTGAGGCAATTATCGCATGATGCTTAACCAGAGGAGGTGGATGAGGGTGGTGGTGGCCAGTGTCCGCGATGGGCGACCGGACACCGCGTCCTCCTCTGCTCTCCTGCTGAAGCTGCCTCGGGGGATCTGGGTGTCTTTGTTGAGACGGCTATCAGAGCAACAGGAGGCACTGTAAATACGAGCACTGAGCTATTATTGCGTTATCCGTTTCCTGAATGTACTGTGGTTGTGACGTCATTTAAGGAAAGTGCACCAGCCATGGAAATAGGACTCGTAAGGTTCTCGCTCGATCCATCGATTCAATTCCTTTTCCCTGGCTGCAGTGCAGATCTGGGCATGGGCTGATATCCTCTGTCGAATGGTCTGATGCTCCCTCCTCTTCCAACACAGGGGGGCAGAACCCTGACCATGTGCTCCAAGGCACGGGGGCAAGGCCGGGCCCCGATCCGCGGCAGTCCCGCTCTGGGGACGGCGCCACTGTGGCCCCTGAAGATGCGGCACGCTTCCTGACCTGCTACTGTTCAGGCCACTGCCCTGAAGATGCCACCAACAACACCTGCAGGTGACCGCCCCCTGCTGGTCCCACACCCAGGGCCCCATTTCTGTTAAAATTCAATCCTTCAGCTCATCCATCATCTTGCCTTGAACTCCAAATGCACGTCGTACAAGTGCTCCATGTTTTTAATGATCTTACTGACCTGTGCCAAGCTAATCTGTGTGCCTATCCCCCGGTCGTGCAGGACCAATGGCCAGTGTTTCGCCATAATTGAGGAGGATGAACATGGCGAACAGACCCTTACCTCAGGGTGCATGAAGTACGAGGGCTCGCATTTCCAGTGCAAGGTACCCCATGGTCCTGGAGGCCTTTATAGAACTGATGCCCTATAAACAGCCCCTTCACTAAATGGCGCCTATACTTGCGTGTCTGAAATACCTACATTTCCCAGGATTCCCCCAACGCCCAGACGAGGCGGACGATCGAGTGCTGCCAGACTGACCTTTGTAACCGCGACCTTCGGCCGACTCTCCCGCCTCGTGTCCTGCCAGGTGGGTGCAGGGTGACCCTTCTCCTCTCTCTGAACACCAAAGGACTGCCCCGGTCATGGAAAATAATTGTTCAACGATGAATTCCTCAGAAAAGTCCAATTCGTGGTGTGTTTCTGGAGACTAACGCCCGCACGGTCACTCTTTAAAGAATTTTCCCCATCGGTATTGCGATTTCTGGTCCAGCTTCTTTATGAATAGCCACATCCACGTCCTCTACAAATCCTCCATTTTTTTCTGATCTGGTCACCTGACCGTGGTCTTTAGCCCATTTAAACATGGTGCCTCCCAACATCTGTTCCTCAGTTTGCCATGAATCATTGATACTCTGTCAGAGTGGCTTCCACTGCTCATTATGGGTGGTATATAGCTGCCTTGGACCATTCGAAGCAGATGAGCTGGTACTTTGGCTTCTGGGTAGATCCTCACTTCCCATTTCTTTGTCCCGCAGACCTGCTCAGCGGTGCCCACTGGGTGGCCTTCCTCGTGTCGGTGACCGCCTGCTGCTGCCTGCTCATCATCATCACCATCGTTTGCTATTACAGGTCAGCTAGTCACCGGTGTTTAGGACGGAGTTTCTGCTCACATTTCAGCTACTGTGGTTGCATCTTGCCGCCTTGTCCCCTTGTCACTCCTCTGGTAAATGTTTGAAAGGGTTTTTTGACTGAGCGTGACAGTTAATGACCGTCTTGTGTTTGACAAGTTGTTTGAGAGATGATAGTGAAGGCAGATCTGCTGTTCGCCTTAGCTGACTGGTACCAGTAAAGAGCTCTTTTACAGTTTATGTGTTTGACTTGCCGGCTGATAGCGGTTGATGTCAGATGTCGTTGACTGGTGGTAACGTCAATGCGCCAACAGCCAGCTGACAGTGGAGGTGCTGTTTGTCTAAGTGAATGATGCATAATGCAGACTTTATCTACTGGGCAGCCAATCATGGTCAAGGTGGATAACTCAATTT
Organism: Boulengeromyrus knoepffleri; assembly: GCA_026770805.1. Classification (NCBI taxonomy): domain Eukaryota; kingdom Metazoa; phylum Chordata; class Actinopteri; order Osteoglossiformes; family Mormyridae; genus Boulengeromyrus; species Boulengeromyrus knoepffleri. The sequence goes on from JABJVO010000042.1 coordinate 2,240,648, forward strand.
GGGGTTTGATATCTATTGTGAGAGGAGCTTTGTCACTTTAGGGATAGTTAAGGTTGTTGTTATAGACTGCATGATAGATAGTGTCAAAGTTCTGCATCAGACAAGCCCGCTCGCATCTTAACGAGCTTAGTTAGCAGCAGCTGTATAGCTATCAGGCCCTCTGTCATAACTGGCTGGCCATCGCCTGCGTTTCTGGCAGGTACAAATGGCAGACGGAGAGACAACGCTACCGCAGGGACCTGGAGCAGGAAGAGGCCATCATCCCTGTCGGCGAGTCACTCAAAGACCTCATCAACCTGTCCACCTCGGCCAGCGGCTCTGGTCTGCCCCTACTGGTAAGCATGGGAAAGGGAGCTGAATCTGGAGGCTGGTCCCCCTCCAACCGCCGACCCGGTGAATGACGTTTGGTAGTGGCTGATGGCAGAATCGAGTGGTCTGCTCCTTTAGCGAATCTCTCCCATAGTCCTGATCAAAACACGTGATGCTTCTAGCACCAGTGCTAACCGGTAATGCTCCGTGCCTTTCACCCGTCAGAGCCTGCCATGTTTGGTATTTATCTTTGGAAACAGTTCAGATTTTGCCCTGTTGGCAGTGCTCGTTGCTCTGGGTTCTGGCATGAAGGTTGAGTGGAATGTGAATGATGAAGCCAACACAAGCTAGCTAATACAAGAGAAAGTCAGTTTGAACTACAGCATGAATGTTGTGAAAACTCTTTAGCATTGCCCACAGTGTTGAAAAAACTATCCTAACCTCAGTAAAAGGTATTTGTCCTTCAACTGATGTTACTTTGGCACCAGCTTAGCTAACTGGGAAAGTTGAAAGGGTCTCCTATCTGTTTGCTAATCAGCCTTAAGGCTGTGATTTCGCAAGACGAATGTGGAGCGCCGATCACGTGACTGGCGTGCTGATACACCTCCAGGTACAGCGCACCATCGCCAAGCAGATCCAGATGGTTCGGCCCATTGGCAAGGGCCGCTACGGGGAGGTGTGGCTGGGCAGCTGGCGTGGCGAGAAGGTGGCCGTCAAGGTGTTCTTCACACGTGAGGAGGCCAGCTGGTTCCGGGAGACGGAGATCTACCAGACAGTCCTCATGAGGCACGAAAACATATTGGGTATGTGGCCAGTGGTCTGTTACTTCTCTAATCGCATAACGCAGCCTTTAGTTTGGATTTACTGTCTCTATGAATGACAGGTTAATTAGATAACAAAGCTGGAGAAGATATCTACTGTGAGGTCCATGCAGGACATTTGCAGCACTCTTTAGTGTGAAGGGTGTAAGAGAGATTGCAGTTGACCCCGTTTTCTCTATTCCTGTTTCACAAGATAATGTCTCCAGAACATACTCTGAATGAAACCTCACCCAGTCTAACGTTCCCAGGGTTCATCGCGGCTGACATCAAGGGCACGGGCTCCTTCACGCAGCTCTTCCTCATCACGGACTACCACGAGAACGGCTCCCTACACGACTACCTGAAGTTCAGCACGCTGGACGCGGCGGGATTGCTGCGGCTCGCCTACTCGGCGGCCTGCGGCTTGTGCCACCTGCACACCGAGATCTACGGCACGCAGGGCAAGCCGGCTATCGCCCACCGCGACCTCAAGAGCAAAAACATACTGGTGAAGAAGAACGGCACGTGCTGCATCGCCGACCTGGGGTTGGCCGTCAAGTTCAATAGGTACGATCCGGGCTGCAGGTCAAGTTTAGCAGCTACCAATGGGCAATCGTCAGTCGCTCCTCTGTGAATTGAGAGAAAACAAGCTATATTTACTCACCATGAATACAGCCATATTTGCTAGAATGGCATTAAAAATCGACATAATCAATCCAGCAGCACTTGCATATTTATAAGAAGTTTTTTGTTCGGCGGGAGTCTCGTTGTTATGGTGACGGCTTGAGGGCGACCCGCTACTCACCACTACGTGGTGTGGGCACGCTTCTCGCGTACCGGTACCTCTCATCTGGATGATAAGGGGAGTACAGGTGCGCATTGCCACCTCAAGCAGTGAGTATGATTGAAGGTAAAAGTAGACATTGGGATGTGTGTAAACGCACCTTCCTCTGAGGAGAAAAATACATAGAAAAAGCCGACTTCCTGTGGGCACGAACTGAACCGCAAAAACACAAAAAAACACAGACCGTATAAAGATGACTTCAGAGACATTGAGTCACGGTTCTGCCCCCCCCCTAGCGACAGCAACGAGGTGGATGTGCCCCTGAGCACACGGACTGGCACCAAGCGCTACATGGCCCCTGAGGTGCTGGACGAGAGCATGAACAAGAACCAGTTCCAGGCATACCTCATGGCCGACATCTACAGCTACGGCCTGATCGTGTGGGAGATGGCGCGCCGATGTGTCACCGGAGGTTGGCCTGCCTTTACGTCTCGTCTCATTCATTTTTTCATAGTGATTGGAAACAGTTTAACGTTTGCATTGTTTTATTGTCATATTCCTCCCCTCTGCTCCCTTGCTGTGTTGTGATGCACATTGTGTGTCAGTCCGTCATCCTGTATACTTCCTGTCATGGCGCCCTGATTTCCTTCATTACTGCCTTTGCGTCATGTCCATCCTCTCCTCCTATCACTTCCATCCGTTCATTCGGTTCTTCCGTCCATTCCGCATTACTCCCCATTACCATGATGTACTCCTTGTCTTCATCTGCTTGTCATTTAGTTATCAGGCAGACTCCATATTATCCGGAATCGCCTAACAGATGGACGTTTATCGTCTGCGGTTCTGCATTAATCGGCCCTCCTCATTAACCCCCACCCCCCCCAGGCATTGTGGAGGAGTACCAGCTGCCCTACGCCGGCATGGTGCCCTCGGACCCCTCCTACGAGGACATGCGGGAGGTGGTGTGTGTTAAGGGCCTGCGACCCGCAGTTTCCAACCGTTGGAACAGCGATGAGGTAAGTGGGCAGAGTTTGGGCAGTGGGGGGGTCTGGGGTTACGGGGCCTGTCTGCTTGGCAGGGCCAGTCTGAAGCAGTCCCGTCCATGCCGGGTCTCTGGGAGGTGGGCAAGTGTCCAGTACGATGTGAGGAAGCTGGGCTGTAGTGACTGGGGTAGAGCCGGGGGTGGATTTAATGGTGTGAACTAAAGGTTTCTTTTTGGGAATAGAAAGTTATGTCATTCTTTAAGAAAGATGAAATTCATTAGGTTGATGTAATGAATCAGACAAATGGAGTTTTCTTTTGCTGGTATCAAGTCGTTCTTAGAAGCGAATCCTGCAGGCTTTGGCGGTGTTTCTGTCTCATGTCCAGCATTTTAACCTGCGGGTCTTGCAGAAGAATGTTCCCTTTAAACGTTTAAACGTTAAGGCGAGTACGACGGCTGGTGTGTCCTCAGGATCTCACGCTGCGCCGGGTCTCATGTCGTTCTGGGGCTTTCGGCTTTCAGGGCTTTTATTGATGTTATAAATCACCGTTGGGCTGGTTGTCCTCTCAGCTCTGCCGGCGGCCTGAGCGTGTACGAAAATGGCCCCCGCTGCTGGGTGCTGCTCGCATGTTTTTATCCACTTTAACAGTGCCCACGTCCCACCCCCCCCCCCCCCCCCCATCTCGGGGGCCTCCCCTCCCGTGCTGGTGGGGCGCGGGGCCCCCCACCCCCCCCCCCCCCCCCCCGGGCCGCCCCCCAAAAACCCACTCCGCACGAGGGGGGGGCCCCG
>JABJVO010000042.1:2284234-2304473 GCA_026770805.1 Boulengeromyrus knoepffleri
CTTCCCTTAATATCCTAACAAAAGTTTAGCATATTCCCAAGGCAGGAAAAATCACCGGGGGGGCTAGGGTTAAAACCTTTCCCCCCCGGGAGGGGGGGAAAAGATTTCCCCCCCCCCCCCCCCAGTGTGCAGTTGGCAGTTAAAAGAAAAAAAATACATGCCCAGGGGCTGCACTAACATGACAGCCTCCCCATGAGTCACAGCCACTAGGAACCTACAGGAAGCAGATAGCAGATATTTAGCACGCTATGGATGCCACAGTGTACACCCGGCCAGGCCACAAAGCCGGCACATCCGCAGAAAAGCAGACAGTGTGGTTAAAGCCCTGTGTTACTGCGGAAAGATATGCCACTACTCATAGTGCATATAACGGTTTAGATTCTATGTAAAAGAACAAAGGATGATCAGGTGAGCCGCTGCAAGCCAGATGCAAGAGAATCAATTCAATGTGACAAAGCGCAAGTGCTATAACTTCCTGCCGGGAGCTCTGATTGTTGAAGTCACTCGCCACCTTGTGGTTGGACAGATGTACTACATTAATAGTATCCGTAAATCTAAAAATTGTACTGACAGGCTTCGAATGCAAAAATGAACTGGTTAGTGTTTGAGTTCATGCAATTGCTATGCCATGTACGTGGGATGTCCGACCGTTTTCTCCCCAAAGGCTTGAAGATGTTGGGTGAGAGTGGATGGCTACGTCAGTCTATTGGTCGAATGGTGCACAAACTCACTGAGCAGGTGGTAGTTGGAGTCCCTCTCGTACTTGAAGGTCAGTCGGCCGTAGCTCACGTGGTTCAGGTTCTTCAGCCACTCAAAGTAGGAGACGGTCACCCCCCCCGCATTCAGGTACATGTCCTGCCGACCACAGGACATGGCATGAAGAAGCACATGCACAAATGCGCCTGTCCACAGCCCAACACAAGAGTCTGTTTTGGCAAATGACAGCGGTTGGGTTATTTCCAAAGATGTCCCACACTGAGATTAAGCTGTGACACATCTGCATGCAGTGCAGCTTCAGGAAACACATTCTTACATCTGTTTATTGGAGTATCTGCGCCACATGTTTAATACACCTGGCGCCGCCTGATGGATCCCGCAGAGGGGATTTCAGACTGTGTCACAACGGAAAGGCCACTCTGAAGCAGCGTGTCCCACATCATAAAGAAAAGGCAGGCAGGTCATTAAACCTTCCAAGCGTGACCTGGAACACCAAGCTTTGGGTCCTCACGCACCGGACACGCGTTCAGCTCAGAGGGACGTTCCCAAGAACCTCTGGGGCAGTGGATTAGAGGCACTGAGCCAGTTACGGTGCGTGCCATGCTTCTGAAAGCCAATGAGGTTAGCAGGGTGTTCCAGACTTCGTACTGCTCGAGCAGGCCGAATCAAATATTCAGGAGGGTTCTTACCGGAATGACCATGATGTTCCTCTCCAGGAAGATCTTATCGGCGTCGGGGGTTGTGGGCCCATTAGCTCCTTCTGCGACAATCTGTAGCCAGCACCCACCCCCAACAAAGATAACATGACTGTTGTTGTTAGATACATTGTTACATAAATCCACCATCCATCCACCTACTAATCCAATAGGACACAGGACACATAAACCACACGCCTTTCATTTGTTACTACACAGGCTTCAGTAGATGACATCTTTACAAGCTAGAGCACCCCGTCGGACCTTGGCCTTGATGTTGTGTGCGTTCTTCCTGGTGAGCTGTTTCTCGCTGGCCGCGGGGATCAGGATATCGCAGTCGGCCTCCAGGATGCTGCCCTCGTAGGGCTTGGCGTTGGGGAAGCCCACAATGGTACCATGTTGCTGTGGAATAGTGACAAAAGCTGACCTCATTCTTGGGCTCTTGACCAAGGCCCTGGATCTTAACCGAGCTTTCTCAATTGTATGTTGCTTTGGAAAAAAAGCATTTGCTAAACAAGTAAATGTAAAATTTCTGTAATCATTGATTTCTAATGAGGAATAGCATCTGTCAGCCACACAGATGAGCCTTTTAACACACTATTAATATATTCTGGTGTATCTAGATTATGGACAAACCACGAAATTGGATCAGTGTCTATAGATGCAAAGAGTCAACAGAGAAGAACAAAGCTGTAGGTTGAAATGGGACTGACTGCAGTACACCTGCCAGTTCCCTAGGGGGCACCCTAACTGCAGATTTCACATAGGTTGCCTATACTCACACTGAAGAAAATGAGATTGAGAACTGAATGCTTAAAACTGTGCATGGGTCCACAGGACAGTAACATTTCTGAAGCCATGCGGTTTCAGACATGTTAGAAGGATGCCCCATAGTAGTCCCAGCAAACATACCCCCACACACAGATCTCACCAGTTTGTAGTCCTCCAGCTCTTTGGGGTCGATGCCATTGGGGTTCCAGATGTTGCCATCCACCTCACCGACACCGACACACTTGGCACCATAGCGGTGCAAGTAGCGCATGGAATGCAGGCCCACGTTGCCGAATCCCTGCAGGGGTAGAGGCGTGGCTAAGTTTCTCAGTCCTTATATCAGGTGAAAAGGCAAAAAATAAGGCTGCAGTGCTCACTATTTCTAACACCTAGGCTGCAGCCAATCATGGCCTTCTGTCTAGTAAAGAATTTTATAGCTCTCCCATTCGTTTGCCCCCCCCCGGTTAAAAACCAAGAACAGACCAGTCCACAGTAGACCACCCGTTGAAACACAGTGAAAATATTTAGTGTTTATAAATGAAACACAAGACGCTGCTGTCAAGTCACTCACTTTCTGTGTGCACAGTGAACACCTCCATCTCAAAGCAGTCTAAATCCCATCAACACAGTGAACGCCTGGTTGGGAGACCATGAACTTATCGTCGCTATCCCCCAGCTGTGCGACCTCCGGGAGTGAGTGCGTTTGTGCACGTGTGCAGGCTACCAGTAATCTACACCAGCCGACTCACACTAATGTGACCCCTGAAACCCCGCGATGACGTCAGGACATTGCAACACGCCCCCGCATATTTAACAGGCAGATAAATTTAGACAGGCACTCAGAGTGGGGGTGGGACGGAAGAGACATCCCAGTCACATGAGCACTTTGATGCAGTGCATCACACAGGATGCAGGTAATCAGACTGATCAGGTCCTGTTAGCAAGTGAAGCTGCCATTCCCTGTTGCAGGCAAACCATAGCAGCGCTTCTGTTCCATTTAGTGTAAAGCTGTAATGTATCTCATTATAAAGCCACAAACCCTGCACTTTTATCATAATGCAGTTAAAATGATGCCAATGGTTCTTGATGCTTGTTACTTGTCACAAAGACGCTTCATTTTGTTCCGTACGATTGATGTGGGTTTAAGTGCAATGGGGGGGGGGGGGGATTCCACAAACCTGAATGATAAACGTCTTGTCCGCAAAGCCAGGTGTCAGGCCCACCATGCTCATGTATGACGCCTCGTTGATGAAGTTCTCAACGCCGTGGAAGACTCCACGGCCGGTGGCTGAGATCCTGCCATGGATCCCTCCCTGACTGATGGGCTTGCCTGTGACGCAAGCGTGAGCGTTGATGTCCTGTGGAAAAGCACAGGGAACCACGTGACACACTTGGCATTGAATTAATGTTTAAAATACATTTCAGAGTTCTAAATTCAGACCATTTATAGTTGTTTGGGACAGAGGAAAAAAGGCGGTCATTTTCAGCAATGAAGAGGGTGGGCAACAAAGTATGTTATAATCTTAAAAGCCAATTAAGTCAAGCTGGGCTAAGGGGCCTATCACATGGTAGACAGGCGGTACTGCTATGCTATGACCAGCTGACATGGCGGAGTCAGATGGCCAAAACACGTGGGATTGGCTGGTTTAGAGGCTACGCTTCTGGCTGCCTACTATGGCCAGTCAGGAACCTTGATGATTATTCTCAAAAGCAGACACAGCCGTATGTACATCAGTTACAATATTATCATCAAAGCCTCGCTTCCCCACAGATCGTTTTCTCTTTTGCTTAAATTTACCAGCAGTCAGGCATGGGGCTCCAGCACAAGCTCACACCTGGCCTGCTTTCCAAGCCTCACAAAAACACTTTGTGTGTCTGCCATGGCCCCTCCAGACTCCCCCGAGGAGCCGCGGCAAAGGCGGGCGTCATCGAACACCAGCGGAGAGGGATGGTGCGTCCACTCCCACGCTCCTCGCCTGCAGAGTCAACTAGTTCCTCTTACAGAAAGCACCCCCATGCTCATGATTCAAACCGTGAGACAGTCAAGCCCTTTCCTATCTAATCCGACCCCTTTAACATCCTCTCAGAGGTCAGCCTCATGGCCAGGCTCGTAACACGAATGCGTGAAAGCCAATTGTAGCCATCACCCAGCCCCCAACAGGCATGAAAAAGCACTTTTTCCAAGTTAAACAGTCATTTGTTGCATCACAATTTGGGAGCTTCTTTTGTGTAAAAAAAAAAAAAAAAAAAAAAACATTAGGGAAAAAGCAATGTAATGCACTATATCTAAAAACTCACGTTTTTATTGTTAAGTGGCTGAAAAGCATTAGCTACATAATTACTGAGAAAGGGGGAATTTTCTTTAAAAGAAAATCTGTCCTCTGTTCCCTTTCACCCCCCTCCCCAGCCCCTGTGACTATGGGAACAATGTGGTCAACATCAATTCCCCGCAATCCAGACCAAACTTCCTTGGCTGCCATGGTAACGTGACTGTGCAGAAATAAAGACAATTAAAGTCTCTCGATAAGCACTTTGAGAGAGAGCACGGCTTCCTTAAAATGCCCCCTTATAATCCAAGCCACGGAACCCGTTACGGGCATTAAAGCGGCACGACAGGAAAGTGCGTTACGGTAACGTGAGCCCCTGCTGTGAGCTAGGCTCCACGCTCCGCAGCTGGTGCCTGGCAAAGCGATTCCCAGAATAGGGATGATTCTGTTCCCATACCCACCACCCCCTCCCCCACTTCTCTGCTGTGCTTAAAAGCCAGATCTGTCACTAGTATTGCTCATAATGCACATTATCTTTATTGTTTAATCGTTTGGCCTGCTCCTTCTTTAAGGTGGACTTACAAACTTCTGCCACTGAGGTTCTGCTACTGGGAGGTGTGGAACCCGAAAGACTCCAGTGCCGTCCTGACCTCCTTCTGTCTCTGCTGTACCTCTGAGTTTAACTTGAGACCCAGGACGGCAGATGGCACAACTTTAAGGGGACTGGGGAGGGGAGGAGGCAGTAAGACGTCATGGCTGCAAGACTGTGGTATGCTGCTGTGTGACCCCAAATAGGCAGCAGCATGTCGGACGCCATTCGGGGGGGCGGGGGGGGGGGGTGTCCGAAACAGGCCAGCAGGTACGGTAAGCAGTATCAGACAGCGGCTGATGAAAACGTCAACACTCCAATCAGTCTAGGTTAGCCTGAGTCAGCGATAAAGACCTTTCCTCTCTGTGTGTTTTCATTTCACATTCTCTGGATAATTAAGGTTAAATAAACCACAGCATTCTGAAACTAAAACTCTTCCCCATGTTCCGTAATGCTCACCCTGCCAAAGCCCCCTGCGACTGGCTTTCTCCAGTACGGAAAACCTTCACTGCTCTCCTCAGAAGAGCCCTGAGTGCTGGGCAGTTCACAGCAGCAGACAGGGACCACGGCGCTGCCCCCCCAAGTCACTGCCCTGATTAGCATTCCTTTTCTCACATTTAATCCTTGTCTTTTTCAATGAGCGTTTCTCATACCCCAAGGAAGTCGAGCCCCGAGGGGAGTGTGCCAGCTCCAAACGGAGTTGGTGATAAAGCCACTTCTCATCCAGGCGGCTATTTACCCCACTGCGGGCTCGCCACACAAACGTTACCATCTCATCTGCAGTGAGTATGTTCAGTGGCATTTGGGAATCTGCTGGTGGTGACTTACACCGTGGGCAATTGTGTTTGCATACGTGTCGGCGATCCAAGACATCTCCCTCTCGCCCGTGCTCATGTCGGGGGCGGGGACGTCGATGCCAGGCCCTGTATACAGAAGAACACACAGAACATCACAATGCAGGAAGTGGCACATTTGCCTTCCCCACATTTTCTCCTCCAACCTCACCTGCCCATGACCACATGCCAGCCCCTTTATCTGGGCTGGAGGATGGTAGCATGAGGGTCTGAAAAGCCCAGAAAGTGCCGAGGGAGGTCAGGGTGATTTTAGTTTGGGACTAATTATACATACAGGCTGACAGGAGCAGTTTGAGACGCTCCTCGCTTTGAGCGTAGGAAGGGGGAAATCATCCGAAAAGCCAGGCTGACTCACACAGAACACTGGCCCTCTGTGTCCACGTTGCATAAAAAGATCTGATAGCTATTCAACAGTAAGCTTAAATGTATCGGTTGCAGTCAATGTGTTTGAGCAAATAGGACTGGCTTGAAAAATGGGGTCAGGGGTCTTTTTAAAAATGGACGCTGACGTTCCGTCAGTCAGACTGAGGTGGGAGCACGTACCAATGAAGCCCTTCTTGGCCAGCTCGATGGTGAATCTCCTGGTGATTTTTTCCAGTTCATTGTCCTGTATGAGATGAATGGCAAACATTCTTATTAGATGTCAAAGTTACATGCCATTTTGGATTGAAAAACCACATGTTCAGTGTCACTCTAAATTTTCACAAACTCATTCTCTGCGACAGAGAGCTACAAAAATGCAGCGAAGCGGCGAGGCACGGCATGGCGCCTGCTCAGAGAAGCCAGGCCAAAAGTGACAACTCAGCTGTTCTCTGTCCAAGGACAAGGAAAGAACAGCCACCAATCAGTACGTGACAGCGTGCCGGCCACAGGAAGCAGCGACAGCTGCGGAAATGAACTACTTCCTGTGCACTGTGGACACACAGCAATTAAGCAGAAAGCATACAGCCGACAAACTAAACAGCAAGAACATTATTTGCTGGCTTATGATACATGCAAAAACGTCTCTCAATTTTCCATCCAGAAAGCTTACAACTGATTGAACAAAAATAACATGCTGTCCAGTATTAAGAAAACACACACAAGTGAAATAAATAAAATCATTTCACTTAATCTCCCTCTCAATACTCAGGTGGTTTTCTGAATTATTTAATCTGTACGGGAATGCTTGAGGGACACAGTAAAAAGAATGCATCAGCACTCATCGCTTCAGGAATTGCAATCAAACAGAAGCACAAGATGGATCCAGTGCCACCTAGGAACAGGACTGGGATTGCTGACCCACCAATGGGAAAAACCCCAATGCAGAACATACAAAATGAGAACAATAACTAATTTTAAGAGCTTACTGGTGGGACTAAAAAGAAAATGCACTTGTAGCATGAAGTACACAAACGCCAGGATTGCCGCTGAAACCCCTGCTTGGTATATAATGATAGCTACAAAAAGCCAGCTTAGAGATGGACTTCATACATTCAACCAGCAGACGCATCTCCACAGTGTGCACACGCAACACAAGACAGCACAGGTTAATGAAGGGAAAATGTGACAAACAAAGAAAGACATTATAACTCCCACAGGGGATTCTGAAGGTCACACCCAAAACTTACAGAGTAATTCCTGGGGTTAATCTTTACTCCCGCCTTGGCCCCACCAAATGGCACATCTGAAATGGAAGACTCAGTGTGTAAGGCAAGACAGACTACAGAGCTACAGACTACAGAGCACTGCAGAGAAATAGGAAAGAGAGAGGACCTTACCCACGACTGCACACTTGTATGTCATCAGAGAAGCCAGGGCTTTCACCTCATCCACAGATACATCCGTGCTGTATCGGATACCTGAGGAGGCAACAGTGAAGAAAGGAGTAATTGGTGACAATTTTCCCAGTATAAAGCTTCATAACATTAAGTAGCATCAAGTAAGAGAAGCAACAGCTCAACAGACCAGGGATTTATGGGTTTTAATCCCAGGAGGGACAATAGGCATTTCATACTCTACATAGTCAGCCTATACATCTCCTGGGCTGAGGTCCACCACCTCCTGTTTTGAAATACAGGACCATCCCACTCTAACCCTTGGCCACTGTTCTGTGTGTGATACACCAGGAGGTAATCAGGTCTCCAAGTGTAACACAACTTCTCAAATATTTACATACATTTTTTCATTCACTAAACTCTCCTGATAAAAACATTTGCTATGGCCTCATTTTTACTGCTGAGGTGTCTTGTTGAAAGCAGCATTAACACGTACCACTGAAAATGTGTGCATACAAATGCTATCGAGCTCAGATAAGCTTTAATAAGCGTTCAAACGACCCTGCGACCTTTGATGTTTACTACAACGCCCAGCCAGTCGATTAGAAGGTGGTTGGTTCGGTCTTCTCCTGCTGGCAAGCAGCTGCCCATTTTAATTAGTGTCTCCTGCTGCAGAGTGGAACCCTTGCATACAGGCCTGCCGAAAGAGCAAGGCTTATTAAACATCTCACATGTGATGCTGCTCTGCAGCCCCATGCTGCCGATGCTTAGAATGGGTTTATGAAAACACCCCAAAAACACTGTAAGTATGGTGTGTTTATTCAGATTGCACGTGCTTATTGCTTTATTGTAAACCGTTAGAATTCCCACCAGAAGAGACAAGCGATTAAAAAAATAAAACAACTGTATATGAAAAAAAGCATGGTGTTATGAGCCTCCATCCCTTGGACTGAGGGTAATCCCTACTCCTAAACTGTAGGGGGTGGTGTGTGGCTCTGCAGATCAGGACTCTGTGGCTGACAGAGTAATGGCCCTATGGCGCTCTTGAGCAAAACCCCACTTTTTCCAGGGACGCAGGCTGACCGTGCTCTCTGATTCTCACCCATACATCACTTTGGACTAATGTGTCCATTAAATAAATAAATGTACATATTATCCAGGCACGTCAAAGTCATACTGAAGACAATGAACCTCAGAGAAAACCAGCTTCAACAGCAGGCGACACAAGACGAAGAGGATGACCAAACGCTGCCTTCTCAGTCAAACACACTGCCCGCTGGGCCTCAGGCAAGCAAGTGTTTACTATAAAACAGTAAATATTGCTGTAGTTGTTAGTGGAATAAATATCTGCGGCTCTGATAAGAGGAAGATTCTGGGATGTGACTAGTCACAAACTGCCTCCGTCCGGATGGCTGGGTGGGAATGGAAGGCCGAAACTTCAGAGCACAGAGAATCTGTGTCTCACCCTGCACAGAGGCAACTTTCATTTCTTCATCGGAGGAGGAACAATGTTTTATCACTCAGTTGGAATTCATGAGGCAAGAAATGACACAAAGCAATAAAAAAGGAGTTTTATTACACCATGCCCCCTGACCATGACTGGTCTACTTGTACTCAAATTTTGTTCCACCAGGTATTTAGGCTAAGCCACCAATTGCTTTAGGCAAGAAGCACATGGCAGGCCTGGAGCTGCACATGCCTGCTTACGGAGAGAAATGAGCCCCAAGGAAGTGTCTTGCAAGGACAAAGTCGCTACCCAGAGGTTCCTCCGTCACCAGAAAAGTACGAGGAAACTCTGCCTGGGTGCGTAGACGGACAGCCAAACATCTGCAGAATGGTGGCATTAATAGTCAATATATCTGTCTCAATCTCCATGTCAATGTGCCAGGTCAGTTCTTCTAACCTGTTTTGTAATCTATATCTTCAACACCACAAATCCCATCTGTTTGCAACTCAACAAGCCTGGAATGACGAGTTGTTTGATTTTTCTTTAAGCATGCAAGAACAAATTTATAGAATGATGACTTTCGGATTTCAGTTGCATGTGACTTATTTGAACCTTATTCAAAACCTGAAACTTGGATTAAAAGAATATGGGTGGCTTTGGGGCCTGTCAGATCTGGGGTGAGGGAGGTACGGCTTGGGCCTTTTAAGAAATGTGAAACTCATACAGCCTGACACCAAATGAGGATTAAGCTGCATTAAACTTAAAACAATAAATGCGTCACTTTGTCTTTTCATGCTTCTCTTGTTTGAAGACGCCCTTTTAAACTGTAGAAGTTGTTAAATAAAATAATATAAAAGGAATGAACTAACAACAAATGTCAATTCATAAAGTTGGGCAGAGGGCTATTTCCCCCCTGCCCAAAAGGCAGAAAAATGCAGCTGAAGCTGTCCCACCCTCGAGTGGCTGTGCAGGTCTGATGTATAGAGGCGTGTGGGGGCTCGTCCTTGCCTCACAGGACACACCCCCACACCAACAGCCCACCTCACAGCTGGCCCTGTCTTGCTCAATGTTTCAAACATGCAACTACCCAGCCTCTTTCAGCCATTCCTTTCCTTAGACCAACTATTTACATAGACCTGCAATATAAAATTGGACTGATTTGAATAGATATAGTATGGATTCACCCAAACCAGTTCATCCATTGCCTCCAATGAAAAAGAACCCTCAGGTAACAGTTTAAGTTAGAGAGAATTTTTTTTTAAAAGTTCATAAAGGCAAAAAGGCTATCATAGGTGGAAGTCAGACACATAATTAAGCATAAGGGCTGAATTTGTCCCTTTTACACATGAATCAGGCATAGTTTGTCCTGGAGACGACGAGCCATCTGCTTGTGATTCTATAGTCCGTGTCCTTAACTAGGCTGCCTGTCTGCTACAGTTATTCACGCATCACACAGATCCTGATGCGTGTCAAAATGTTATTTCAGTACATTTACGGAAGGCTGCCAGATCCAAGGCCCGGCTGTGTCCTGACCAGAGCCAGGGCCACCTGTTATTGTACAGGTGAGAGACCCGCATGAATTCCCGTGACAGGTCACCCAGAAGGGCACTCAGGCCGGGTCAGCATAAAATTACGTGACACGTTATGCGTCGCTGCACAGTGCGTCCACGAGCATTTCCATTTCGCACACCGCCTTTCCTAGAAAAGCAAACGATTATCAACAGCAGCCATCAATAGCGGCTCAAGTAAAATAACCGGTTGACCCCAGTACCCGCGTTTGTGGTTGGTTAAAATGTAATTACACGCCGGTTCAGGCCGTAAAGCCGCCGGGACAGGAGCGCATATTGTTACGAATAAACGAGCCGGTTGCAACCAGTAAACCAGCTATTTTTTGTTTGATTATTGTCTGCTTGTTAATTTTCTGAGGGGAGGCTGGTTAGCGGGCACTGAGTCACGGCTAACGTCCATATCGCTATTAACCGGTAACACGGTAGCAAGAACAGCCAAACAAGCCGTTACATTTCGTGCTCGCGACGCATAAAGCGCCTCCGCCAGAGGAGGCTCGCGGGACCCTCGCGGACGCATCGCCGCCCCTCCGCTGACAGGGACCGGCTCACCTCCTTTACACGGCGTCCGGTGCTGGCTGTGCTGGGCCCGGTAGCCCTCGATCACCTCCCACTCGCCATTGTCCCGCTTGATGGGGAACGACACGCTAAGGACGTGGTTACATGGCTTAATGATCCGCAGGATGCCCCGCACCCGATGCCTCTTCTGCTCCGGCGTCTCTCTGCTCTTCAGGTCCTCCACTAGCTTGTTTTCCACGATGGAGGCGCCACGGTCGAAGAAGCCTTCTACCATTTTAAAGAAGTTGGGGTCGTCTTCCTTCTCCCCTACGGCTTCGCTGTAGCAACGCACCCGCATCAAAGACCCGGAAGCCGGCAGGATGGAGTCGGCGCATCCAGAGGCCAGCGTGCCGCTGGCTCCTCGAGTCAGCAGCTCTCCTAAATACCTGTACATTCTGAATGAGAGGAGATAACTAAATGGCTTAAAAATAAAGAAATAAAACGCGAACTGGGATGACAGTAACGTGGACTGAAAGAGGGAATGGAGGGGCAATGCGAAATAAAAAAAAATATATATGAAAGGAGACAATAACAGCTCCCTACCGAATCCCACCCAACATAAAACTGACAGCGTTCATGCAGTCCGCTGGCTTTAAAAAGCAGACGACGGACTGCAGTGGCGCCGGCGCGAGCGTAGGGGCGGGTCCACGCCGGGGCGGAGTCTTACGAGGGCACGACCCCGCCGTACTCCACAGACAGATACGCAGTATAAATAGGTACTGGCAGCCTAGGGGGGAAAAAAGCGTGAGTACTTGGGTCAGTCATGAATACTGTCAATGACAGGAGGCAGAGTGCGTCTTTATATAGCTGTATAAGTGATTCTGAAGATTCTGCTCGTCTACATTATGTGGGAATATGTTACTTTGGTGCAGAACCAAATCAAGTTTCAAGTTTTATTGTCACGTGTATGGAGGAACACTGAAATACTGTTGCCAGAGGTGCAGGGTAGAGGGGGAATAGGACAAACAGCAGTGCAATAAAAAGCAATAGGCAGTGCAATATAAGAATAACTGAACAATAAATGAGCAATAAATAGGTAAGTCAATCATAACATTTCTATGCCTAGAGTCAAGGACCTGCTTCGGAGATCTTAGATACCAGGGGGTCACACACACTCACACACGTTTGAATTAATTTCTTTATGGGGACTCTCCATTCATTTCTATGGGCAAACCCTAATCCCAACCATGACAGCCGTAACCCCCACCCACAAGGGCGTAACTTTGGCTGGAACATTGGGGGGGTCGAGGTCTCCACCCATTACGGGGGAAACATGATTATTGGGGGGGTCATGACCTCCCTAACCCCCCTGGAAATTGCCTACCCAGCCCTACCCTTAACCATAAGTAACAAAAAAAAACATAAGTTTTGGCATTTTTAGTTTTTTGATAGCAGTCACAGATTTTTATAAAATTGAGGTTATTCTTTTTACAAGGCAAAAAGTTACAAGTTTTCACTACATTGTGGGGACATCTGTTCCTCATAGTGTCATATTTACAAACACACACACAGAGTGATGTGCACAGACTTTTTGAGGGGCAGGTGCTCAAACAGGTGGCCACCCTCCATTGACAGACCAAGAAGGTAGGAATCAAACCCATGACCTTGGGGTATGAAGCCACACTGCTACCCACTGAGCTTCTCCTAATAACACTCAGCCCCAGCCAAGTGCAGCTCATTAAAGAATCTTTTTTCCTTATCACTACAACTTTAATATCCTTAAAAGAATACAGCAATTGTATTGTCAAGTTCAGTTTCTGCAGTTGAAGGACGGCCAAGCTTATTTATTCCTGCCATACAGTCATGTTATTTACTACCATAGAAATGAAAGTGTTTATGAGCTTCTAGCTAAAAACTATACAAAATAAGGAACATTTACTCACAACGTGTCCTTGAATTTTGTACAAGGTCCAGCCCCTGAGCTGTTCGCTTGTAGTCCATGCTTACATTCGGAGTTGTGTCAATTTTCTGTTTCGTGAACTTTTTCAATAAATTCAAATTCTAGTTAGTGCCATGAGAAATCTGACCTTTTGATTAGATTTGATTAGAAAAACAAGGACAGATCTGACGGGCGAGAATAGATTGTGAACTTCAGAATTTCATTTGACAATTTGCATAAGCAGTTGCAACCACGGATTTGAACTGAAAACACAAACAAATATTTTGAGACTAGCATTTTCTTTCCTAGGATTTTGTCAGCTGTTATATGATCTGTGGGTCGCACCATCGGGTCACAGCTGAACATTTTAGCTTATTTCCACTAGGAATGATAGGATAGGACATATATAGCCCAAACAGATTTACAGACAGAGAGTAAATCGGGGAGGGCTGGCTCAGTGGGAAGCATTGTTACATCAGATCTCCCGGGTTAGGGGGTTCAATTCTGCCCCCACTTAATGTATGTGTGAAGTTTGCATGTTCTTCCCTTATTGTGGTAATTTCTGATCCTCCCATGCAGGCCAAAGACATGTCTTTGGGGCAGTGTGAAAGCCAGCAGGTTAGGGCACTGTGCCCATGCGCAGGAACTTGTGGATTGTAACCCAGTGGCTGGCAGAGTGATGTTACCACTGGGCCCTTGAGCAAGGCCCTTAACCTCACCTGCTCCAGGGTCACTGGCTGATCCTGCTCTCTAATCCTTACGTCTATGCTGTTTTGGATAAGAGCGTCTGCTAAATACATAAGAGTCAGTAACTGAATGTAATCAGTGAAAGAGAGGTCAGCATATAGAGCATAAGGAGTGATGTACACTCTCCAGTACAGTATGGAGAACTTGATTTCAGGCCTTCACTTCAGTATTGATCACGCAGCTAGTAAGAAAATGTCAGTGTATTATAGAAAAGGCACAAATAGGCACTAAAGGATGGATACTCATTATTGGTCAAAAGTACTGGAGGGCTTGGAGAGCCAGTTTGGTCTGGCTGGGGCTGATCTCTGACTCGCTCACACCGACACACACTGACACTCGCAGTCGGCAGGCTGCAACCCCAAGCACTTTGACTGACCCTTTCTTCCTGTGCTGTCGCTTGCAAGCATAAACCTCTTCTGTGTGCTGTGATCAGCATTACAATACGGAGGTGCGGAACCAGTGCAGTCTGGCAGGATGCATGTTTTATGATACGCATTTTACTATCTGGATGTTATTTGTAGATATCTTTCATGTTTTGTTACTCTTTTTCTTGTCTTTATTATAGGTTGGTGATAAACCTGAGATAAAAGATGAAAGAGAAGTTAACTTAAAAATGTGAAAAAATAATATATCAATCAAACTATATTATGCTTATGATCCACAGTGTGAAGAACAATCTCTACCGTGCTAGTAAGAATCGCATTTTGGGTCTGTGTAATACGGCCATCAGTGGTGACGTTCCTCTAATTTGACTAGCCAGTTCATGGTAGATTTCTCAGCATGACCTTGCCCAGGCAGAGCAGATGATGTAATACTGTACACAGCATACTATACTGTACACAGCATACTATACTATACACAACATATTTGTATGAAGCTCATTTTGACGGACTAACTTCATATTGAAGTTAAAGATACATGGATGTACAGTGTAGCACAGGTCTAATGTACCTTTTAAAATGAGTCAGGTTCATTCATAAGCATGATGAGCAGTTAAAGTCTGTAGTTGAAGGACTTCATCAACCAGTTCTGTCCTGCAGTCACCGGTCTTATTCACTCCCCATAGCACTTTGACCAGACTATCTCCTGCCCTTGCATTGCATTTCCTGCCGAGCCCGTCTGGAAATACACCCCTTTCCTACTTGCTGTGATCAGCATTAAGATGCACATCCAGTGTTGCAGTCGATTTGTGTACCTGAAGTTGTGTTCAGGGGTTTCTTGCCTTGGCACCCTTCCACGGGCTGAGAGTCATGCGGACAGAAGTCTGGGTGATAACCAAGGCTCAGTGGTTATTTGAAAGGAGGCAGTGGGGGACAGAGAGAGAGGAGGTGGAGAATGGGGCAGCAGGCTGACCCCAGTGTACTGCTGTGTCTTGGACCTTCTGTCACCTAGAAACAGACCACTGGGGATCCTCTTCCCCACTTTCTTTACTCCCAGCTGCCCTCATGTGCCCCTCATGCATGTGTTATTGCAGTAGCTCTCAGGTCAGGCCACGCTGAGAGAGAAGGTTACATCTGTGGTTTAATCAGCAAGATAATTAGTTCATTCGAGTGTTTCAATGCATTGACGAAATGAAGAGCTTGAATTCACCTGTGACTCTATAAAATCAGCTACCTAAAAATCATCAACTAGCATGGCATGAAATTTTATTTCTTATGTGGGGGGGGTCCCCTATAGCTGAGGACTTACTGACTTATTATGGGATGGATGCGCAGGCTGGGAATCCCTTGGTTGGCAGAGTGATATCAACATTAACCCCAACTGCTCCAGGGACACTGGCTGACCCTGATCATAACCATTACGTTGCCTTTGATAAAACAGTGTCGGCTCAATAAACACAGGTGATTTGGGCCGGCCTAATTTTAAACTAGGTCGAAGACTTGTGTATACAAGCGCAAAGATTTATAATGAGATACGGCAGAACTGTGAGAAGACCAGACCAGAGACCACGTTCTGTCAGTATCCCAGGCTTCTTCAACCAGTGCCAAACTCAGATATGTCTGCTGTTACTCCATGACAGGGTTCCGCTTCATGTCATTATGAACATCAGCTTAGCTTCCTGTGGGTTAGTGAGTCATCCCTGACTGACTGCTATTAGGGCTTTTCACACTTTATAAATTCATTTTTTATGCATATAGTTACTGTAGTTCTTCTCCACAGAACAAAGTGTGTGTATTCTGTAATTGTACTTGATTCCTCATTTTATTGCTTGACATACGCAAGGGCAAAAGTGAAAGGTCATTGCAGACACTCATAGCCTTCTAATAAGCCGGGTCTAGACTTACAATGTGATGCTTGTACTACAAATATCTATTTCCCACAATTCTGCATACACGCCATCTTCATGCATAATGGGCCTCATCCCTCGTCGTTTGCAGGCTGCAGCGTGTGCAGATCCATATAGCTCTCTTTAGACCAATAAGGGCACGGGTATGGAAACAGACGTATGCAATTATTAATTCAATTCATTATCAATTAAACAGATAATTACCCCCATTTCAAATGCGGGACGTGGCTGTGAGGACGGACCCCCCCTAGCAGAACCCACTGTGACGTCCCCAGCCTAACGATCCCCTCTGCGGCCCTCCTGCACTCAGCCCTTTGACTGGACTCTGCACTGCGATAGGCAGATAAGGTATCTTCTGATCCCTGTGGATCCTGGCACAAACAGTTCCCTTTACTTTGCTTAAAAATCCCACAATTATTAACTGTCCCCAGTTCTGTGAGGGGGAGTGGCAGAATGGCCAAATAAACCTCTGATAACCCCCCAACCAGCACCCTCATCCCGCATGCACTGTCCTGCTGAACCCCAGTAACTGTATAATAAATGACTCCGACTTCTGACGTTGGGTCTTGTCCTTCCTATATTATTACATTACACTGTCTGCTAAATGCACTTAACCAGAATGACCTACTTGGGTTAGAGTTTTAATGATGCTTTAATTATTCATTCAGCTGAATGCTTATGGAAGCAGTTCAAGTTTAATAAGCTTGGACACAACAGCAAATCCCTAGGTGACAGTTAGCAAAAGGTTACTCCTTACCAGTCTTTGGTAAATCCACAGGTGAGCATTGAAATTGTTTCGATATGACTGACTGGTCAAATTCATAGGCAATAATCTCAAGAACATCCATCCATCTTCCAGCCACGGTTCCTGATCTCGGTGATGGCGGCCTGGAGCCTAACCCTGGCAGCAAAGGGGACGATGTTGGGCTACACACTGGGTGAGATACCAGTCCACCAGCGGGGCCCGTGTGGTCATATGCTGTGAGTGATTTAGAGACACCAATTACCATAACTGTATGCCTTTGGACTGCAGCAGGAAATCCACACATTATGAGGAGGGGCTCCACAGCCGCAAACCCCCAACACTGGAGGTGTGTTCCTCCTCCCTAAGGGCCACCACACTGTCCCTGTAAGAAGAACGGAATTTTATTCAAAGATCATACTAGAACAGTGGTATTAGGTTAGCAGTGGCCGTACTGCTTTACAGGCATCTGGTGGCCCATGGGGTTTAGGTGGGTAACATGTCTTTCTGAAACACAAGTGACAATGGATTGATGTTACTTAACTAAAGACAGACCTGGAGTCTTTATTTCACTGTTACCCACAGCCCGTGTGGGAGGAGGGGGCTCTGCATGCCTCACAGAAGATGAAGACTATGCTGTATGATCTGGCGCTGGGGCTTTTTGTCAGCCATGTGATCTTATTCTCAGTCCCCCTCCCTAACTCCCCCCCAGGTTTCGCAGAAGGCATAGCAACTGGAGGGTTGGGTCTGTGCTGTGATTGGCTCATACAGACAACACCCATGGCACAGAGGGGTGAGGGTTGTGTCAAGGGGTTATAAATTAAGCTTGTTTTTCCACTTCCTCTCTCCTCCCTCTCCCCTATCATAGAAAAAAGGCCAGTGCACAGAATATACTGTAGATAGTCAGTGACATGTTTGTGTTGTTAGAGAACACTGGGCTGCTGTTGGAGCTGTTGGTAGTGTGATGGAGGTTGGTGAGAGTTGGGGCTTTCATTCAGTGACATCAGTCTAGCGTGTAGATCTTATCGAGTGTGGAGATCTGACCATATGTTTGCAGGAATCCGCGGCTGGTGTTGGCATCACTTGACCTCGACTCCATACATGCTATGGTGACCCCACAACCTCTCACACAGCAACCCTGAACACATCACAATACTCCAAGAACTCCTGGAGAGCCCGAGAAGACTGGCAAAATACTCTGAATGACATATATATTTATATCTAGTCTGAACCATC
This sequence comes from Boulengeromyrus knoepffleri, assembly GCA_026770805.1. NCBI lineage: Eukaryota > Metazoa > Chordata > Actinopteri > Osteoglossiformes > Mormyridae > Boulengeromyrus > Boulengeromyrus knoepffleri. The sequence continues at coordinate 2,302,346 of JABJVO010000042.1, forward strand.
TACATTACTTAACGGACACCTTTTCCCAAAGCAAGCAAATTACGATCATACAGGTACAATGACAGCTTTTTAATAAAATGCGATGACAGACACAGTAAGTACCAACTCTTCATGTTAAAAGACTCTAAATTCCAAATAAAGACCCAGAAGAATTTCAAGCAAAAAAAGATGATTTATCAGATATTACAAAAGCTACTGTGTTCGCCAGTATTTTGAAAAATATAATCTGAAGTTTTTCTGCAAAATACCACATCCAACAGGGTAATTTTGGCTCAACTCAACAAATGGTCCATGCTCGACCATCCCTGGGCCAATATGAAAAACCACAATTTCTCTGGCCAAGCTCATATAGTTTAGGGGTTACACTGGCTTTAACTTTAATGAGATTTTTCCTTTGTTTGCAAAAATGCTTGGTCGGCCATTTTCAGATGCCTGTGTCTTTGGACTGATAGCACATAGGCACCTGAAAAAGTAAGAACGTATTTCAGATATCTTACTTTATGAAATATTTAATTTAAACAATGGAAGCTGAACAATCACTCAGTGCACTGCATGTTACCTTTGTATAGTTCACACACTTCTGTAGTATACTGGAGGTGGAATTATTCAATTCAACAATTATTATTATTCAGTTATAAAAGTTACAATCAGAGCACAAAGTAACAGGAAATAGAAATAAAATAAAGCAAACAAAGAAGCAACAAAGAACTTGCTAAATCACAATTAAATAAGTAAGACATCTGAAATATGTTTTTACCATTATAGCTACAATTCTGAGATGCTTGAGCGTGGACGATACCAAATACTTGTTAAGTTGAGCCAGAATGACCCAACAAGATAAAACACCAACACAAAATGTTCCAAATTCTCCCCTTTTTCGCTGCCACTTGAAGAAAAAAAAAGCTATTTTATGTCCATCAGCAGGTTCCTGGTCTCATGGATTACTTATCAACTTAAGATGGAATATCTACCTGACACAGCAGCTGATTAGAAATAAACATGAATTCCATCTTAACACTGTAAACCATGAAATTAATAATTATTATTATTGTATGATGAAAGCAAATAAAACAGAAACAAAGACTGGTTATCACACGTTCAAAGTAATGCTGCTAAACCTGTAACGTTCTGGTGGCCTTTATTAAACAGAATTTTTCTTTTCATAGTAACCCAAACACTTTCTGATGGGTTGATGGTGAATAACTGTGAAGGAGTTTCTACCTTTTATCTGCAGCTAATACTGCTGGCATTGTCTTGAAATCAAAACGGAGCTAATATTTTACTGACCAGTCTGCCTCAGGGTCTATGTTCAGCGGAGGGCAGAGGTTCCGCCCATAACACACCTGTTGGTCAAAGCAAACATGGCAATTAACAACTAACCATCAACTACATAGCCCTGGTAGTAGCAAGAACACTAAAATGGAATGCTACGAAGCAGCGTTTCCCAATCCGGCCCATAGGGACCCACAGTCATTCCATGTTTTTGCTCCCTGCCAGAGAGCCCACATTTTTGCTCCCTCCCAGGTCCCAAAAATGTGGACGGTTTGTGGGCCCTGAGTACAAAAGGAGAGGGTGTGGGCTGGTGCCTCGTTGTGAGGCACTGCTCCTCCTGTGTGCCTGTGGAGTTCGCATGTTCTCCTCATGTGGGGTGGGTTGCAGTTAGGCTAATTTCCATCTGTAACCTGCACATAGTGTTTGTGTGTGTGTGTGCGACAGGCTGACATCCCATACAGGGGATACTACAGCCTTGGGCCCAGGATGATCTCCAGGCTCCCCTAAGACCCTGAAGGAGAAGCAAGAACATCATCTGCTACGCTCTTGAGTCAAATTCTGCCTGACACAATGTATTTATTTTTGGAATTATTCTCTCCAAAATCTTCTTACATACTTAGAGTATATGGTAAAATTGAGGAAAAAATATGGGGAAAAACTAATAAAGGTCAGGAACAAATATGTGGCCATGAAGACCAGTCTTTCAGGTCCAAACCTCTGTCTTTTGTTTTTGGGGGGGGGGGGGGGGGGTTGCCTGTTTAGTGCGTCTCCATTCGTTGCCGTAGCTTTTCTCGGCACGATTGTGTGTACAGACAACAGTCGGGTGCGACTACACACAACGCATTTTGAGCGTTTG